>JAHSUH010000320.1:0-24644 GCA_025388415.1 Cynanchum wilfordii | reverse complement strand
TTTTATTTGTTGTCATCTACTACTCATGAAGCAGATTCACAATCTCGAGAGTTTTCCCTTCCCTTTACTACTACAAATACGGAGAAGTCCTCATGGCCTGTTCATTCATCCAACTTTGGTGAGGTAAGTTACACAAAAAATTACTGGGAGTGGACCGAGTACATTCTTGCAAATCATGAACGAGCCTTGAAGAATGCAGAGGTCTATGATGCTGTGTATGCATCGTTGTTCACCTATGATCGTTGTGAGAATGTGATGTGTGTTTTTTGCAACCAGTGGTGTCCTTCGACCAACACTTTGTATACATCTATTGGTGAGCTGTCGATTTCAATTTGGGACATATTCACACTTACCAGTTTACCTGCCTGCGGCCTCCTTTACGACTAAGTTATTCCATCTGCGAGAGAACTGTTTAACAAACGAACCCCTCAAAGTTGTAAGTATCTTTTTTTTTTTTTTTTGGCATTAGGGAAACTTGCAGATGGAGATCCCACCAAGCATAATGCTTGAGCAATGGATTCGATTTTGGTTCAAAGGATTAAACAGGTATATAGCCCCTCCTGCCGGATCTTTGGTAACGCGGAAGCGTCAATTGCCTAAAATGACTTGCAATCCGACTCCTTCAACCTTTACCGCAAATTCCTCCTTTCCTGCAATAGATTTTGACAAATTATTTGGAGACTCAAATATTTCAGAGACCATACGTGCAGAGACAGAATTGACAAAGCATTCCTTTCATGTTGGATATGTAAGTTTCTTTTTCCAGGTAAGAATGCAGGTTACATTCGTCCGGATGTTTTCAAAGTTGCGAGTTACATGGCTTGCAGCATTTATCCTCCATCATCATCTTCGACGGTAAGTTCATTGTCATCAACGTTATTGTTCATCGTCGCCATCAACGTTGTCGTTCATCGTCGCCATCAACGTTGCTGTCTATTGCCTCAACATTGTGGTTTACCATCGTCGTCAACAATTTTGCAGCTTAACATCGTCGTCAACAACTTTGCAGCTTACCATCGTCGTCAATAACTTTGCAGCTTACCATTGTCGTCAACAACTTTGCAGCTTACCATCGTCGTTAGCAGCTTTGCAGTTTACCAACGTCGTTCACAACTTTGCGGTTTATCAACGTCGTCCACAACTTTGCAGTTTACCATCATCCTCCACGACCTTGCGGCTTCATCATCAACAACATTGCAGATATCAACTTGGAGAATGATTTTCAACTTTCCAAATGTCTATTTGAAGGATTCATCATCAACTTTGTCAACATTGATTTAAGAAATCTTGTACCTTCGTCGCTTTGAATAAATTATAATCGTCTACTTCAACGTTAATCTTCATCAACTTTAATCAAATCATAGACTTTTCGGCGATTGGACAACTTTGTAGATAGATTAATTTCAATGCCCCTTGTTGTTTATTAATCTTGTAAACATATATTGTTTAAAAGAATTGAAATCAATAAAATTTCTCATTTTTCACAACTTTGTCTTGCAGTTTTTTTTTACTTCTGCTTTTTTTTTTTTTTCAACAGCTTTTTGCTATGTTTTTTTTGTTCTTTCTTTTCAATATTTATTTATTTTTTTCTTGCAGTCTTTTTTTTTACTTCTTTTTTTGGTTGTTTTTTGCTGTATTTTTTTAATTTTTTATTTTATTTTAGTACTGCAATTTTTCTTTACCCTTGTGCAGCCTTTTTTTTTTTATTTCATTGCAATTATATTTTTTTTTTTTTTGGCTATGACTGAACTTAGAATTTATCTAAGTTGCCTACGTATCATGCAAAGGAATCAAGTCGAACGTAGTTCAAAGTTGCGGTTTAAACTCATACATCGAAGGAGTAACATGCGGTTTTAACTCGTGCGTCAAGGAGCATTTTTGCATCAACATATGAACTTGTAGACAGTTTATACTCGTATCAAGGAGTCTTCTTCAACTTTGTAGACAGTTTACACTCATGTCAAGGAGTCTTCTTTAACTTTGTAGATAGTTTTAACTCATATCAAGGAGTAACGTGCGGTTTAACCTCCGTACGTCAAGGAGGAGCACAGACATCATGCTTGTAAACAGTTTACACTCATGTCAATGAGCCTTGTTCAACTTTGCAGACAGTTTACACTCGTATCAAGGAGTCTTCTTCAACTTTGTAGACAATTTACACTCATGTCAAAGAGTCTTTTTCAACTTTGCAGACAGTTTACACTCATGTCAAGGATTCTTTTTCAACTTTGCAGACAGTTTACACTCGTATCAAGGAGTCTTCTTCAACTTTGCAGGCAGTTTACACTCATGTCAATGAGTCTTTTCAAACTTTGCAGACGGTTTACACTCGTGTCAAGGAGTCTTTTTCAACTTTGGGCAGGCGGTTCACTCGTGCAAAAGTCTTTTTCAACTTTGCGGGGCGGTTTACACTCAAAGTTGCGGTTTAAACTCATACATCAAAGGAGTAACATGCGGTTTTAACTCGTGCGTCAAGGAGCATTTTTGCATCAACATATGAACTTGTAGACAGTTTACACTCGTATCAAGGAGTCTTCTTTAACTTTGCAGACAATTTATACTCGTATCAAGGAGTCTTCTTCAATTTTGCAAACAGTTTACACTCGTGTCAAGGAGGCTTCTTTAACTTTGCAGACAGTTTACACTCGTGTCAAGGAGTCTTCTTCAAACATGTAGATAGTTTATACTCTTATCAATGAGTAACTTGTAGTTTAACCTCATACGTCAAGGAGGACTTTCACATCATCATCATGTAGATAGTTTATACTCTTATCAATGAGTAACTTGCGGTTTAACCTCGTACGTCAAGGAGGAGCGCTGGTGATTTGATTCAAGCATCGTCAACATTCGAAGTTGACTCTTCATCTTCAGATGATTCCGAGGAAACGTTGCCCCTATTTTGATGTTGTTGTTGTTCAACATGAATTTCAAACTTTTGATTGGCGATAATACTTAGCTCCATATCTCGTCCGCGTGTAGCTAATTCTTCAAATGTTTTTGGTTGAATTCCTTTCAAAATGTATTGAAGGTTCCATTGCATTCCTTGGATGCACATCTCGATCGCAGATTTTTGACACAATTGATCTCTGCAATTCGGATTCAAACTTCTCCATCTATTGATGTAGTCGACGACAGGCTCGTCTTTCCATTGCTTGGTGTGACTTAACTCCAACATACTTACAGTTCGTCGAGTGTTGTAGAAGCGATTCAAAAACTCAACTTCAAGTTGGTTCCAACTGTCGATTGATGCAGAGGGTAAGTTAGTATACCAGTCGAATGCACTTTCTTTGAGGGATCGAACGAACTGTTTGACTAGAAGATCTCCTTCTGTCGCCAGTTACACATGTTTCGATGAAGTGAACAATATGTTGCTTGGGATTGCCTCTTCCATCAAACTGTTGCAATTTTGGAGGAAGATATCCTTCAGGCATCTTCAAACCAGCAATCCTCCTCGAATATGGCTTTGAATACGCAAAGGATACTTTTGATTTTCCTGCATATTTATCGGTTATCATACCTGTAATGAAATTCCTTAATTCATTTGTCGTAATGAGTCCATCGGCAGAAACATGAATTGTTCGTTCTTCTTCATTTGTTTTGGATCCATCAACCACTTGAGATTGTTTTTCAGCAATATTGACTGCCCCAAAATCATTTGGTTCTTCTTTTCGCTTTGAGTTAACATCGTTTCGCGTAGTCTCAACGTACCTTTGCATTGTCGGAGTAGACTTACCATTTCTGCTCACCAATTGCGCAATGATGCGATCTTGCTTCGCTAATTGCGATGTGAGGTCCGCCACCAACTTTGTCAAGTTTGCCAATTGTTCTTCTATGGTTGACGCATTTGACATCATATCGGGCATGACAGAGGTATTTGCAGCGGAATCTTCAAGGCCATCATTAGTATTCTTTTGATCTTGTTGGACATTACCCGAAGAATCCGCAAAGAAATCTTCATTTCTTGATTCTGGTTTGTTTGCATCGACCTTGTTTTCCGAAGCATTGCAAGTGTCCTTTGAACCATTCCACCTACGGCGCCTTGCGGTTGGTTCCCGTTGCGAGCAACGTCAAAACCAAGGATTGGTGAATTTGTGGGAGGCATCGCCAATTAGTCTTTTCGCAAATCCAAGTCCCCCTTTCCTTTGCTTCGCGTGTGGTAGGACCGACATAGGTCGCAGACGTCAAAACACCAACACTTACCTCCGCAACAACGTCGTTTGAATCAGCTTTGTTGACATCATTCTTAGACTCCATTTCTATGGTATTGACAAAAAGAGATGAACGGTAGAGATGGTCCCACTGGGCGTGCCAAATTTGTAGACAATTAAAATTTCTTTATTTCCTGTAAAATTCGAAATTACAAGAAATGTGACAATTGAATACAACAATTATATAATAATAAATTTACAAGGGTCCAATCTCTATGGATCCGTTGATTCAATCCGTCGTGGATCCGAGAGGCGTTTTGGGCTTGTCTCGATCCAATTGTTTTGATTTCTTCCGAGGGACGTTTTGGGCTGGATCTCGGAATGGATTCGATGTCGAGGGCTTTTGGGCTTGATCTCGATCTATCGAACAATCTGATTTCTTCTTCCGAGGGCTTTTGGACTTTGTCTCGGAATGGATTTGGGCTTTGAGAGGAAGGGCCGATTTCGACAGAGGTTCGGTATCCTTCGAATGTCACTCAACTTCACAGCTTCTTGAGTGAGTGAATGTGAGTCTGTATAACTCTGTATCTGTAACCATTTCTTGAGGGAATTTGCCCTCTATTTATAGATAGAGTGAGTGAGAATCAGTGGCTATGATGTTGTCACATGTCACTCATCTAAGGAGGCAAATCATTTAATATCCAAATATATATAAATAAAATATAAATATATATTTAAAATATATAAATAATATTTAATTATATATTTAAATATATAAATAAATTTTATATATCTACAATATGTATTTATATATATCTTTAAAGAAAAGATAAGATTTAATATTTTGATATATTTTTAAATGTAGCAGATTAAACTCCATATTTTTTTAAAATAAAAAAATAAAAAATGAAACGATGTATATATATGTATAGTTTATATATTTTTTTATACATATACTTTTATTATTAATAAAAGATAAAGTTTTAAAAGAGAATATTTTTTTAAAAATTATGTGTGGTAAATGAAAGTGGCATTTTTTTTTAAATGTGTGGAAAAACTAAAATATAGGAATTTTATCTTTTTATTCAAATTTATATAAATGGTCTTAAATGTTATGTAAATAATTTTTATATTATTTTAAGTAAGCTATTTTTTTTTTTTAAAGTCCAGTGTACTACTTTCCGGAATATTTAATTATTGTTATATTTTTATTTATTTACGTTATTTTGGAAATATGTATTTTAAATTATTTTAAGCCCATTATTATAAAAGATATTATGTTTTTGAATTATTTTCATAATTTAAAGATACTGGGTGTTGAATCTTGTTATTACAAAGTTTTGAAAATGTTTTATTTTGAATTATGATTTAGTCAGTAAATTAAATACTAAAGCTTTATTTGTTTTTCTATGTAGTAAATATTGATTTTTATACTTTTTAATGTTATTGGGGATAACTTGATGAATTAGCAATGGGAGGAACATGTTCCACCATAAATGAAATGTTTCCATTGACATGGACAAAAAGTCACCCAAATGAAAAAGTAATGGCCCTCTCCTAACGGGTATAAAGTTAGGAACTAAATTCAGTTAAAGACCCATTAACGAAACATCAAAACTATCCCCCAATAGTCAAAGAAAAGTGAAGAAGGAATTGAATGATTTATTGTATTTCATTATCTCCGGATAATGACAATTTGAATGATTTATCATGAAAGATTTATTCTCTTTTACTTTACTGAAGTATGGATAAGAATGTTTTGGAAAATTATTATTATTATTATTATTATTTTTTATTACTATTATTAATTTTACAAAGATAGTTTTTTTAAGGAAGGAAATGTTCTACCTACTGAGTAGTTGTACTCACGTCCCTATGTCTCAAACCCTTACAGGTGATTGTGAAAATTATGAAATTGATGATGATGATCGTTGGGATGATGATAATTGAATAAGAGGGTTGAAGTTATTTCTTTTGATTTGGAATAAATTCCTATTGTATAGGAAATTTAAAATTAGTGATTTGAGTATTTGTTATTAAAAGTTTGAAATGTTTTAGACACAATTTTTTGGGATTTGTTATAGTTTAATGATTTTATTGAAAGTTTTATATCATTGAATGTAAGAGGCTTGACATTCTTTGGGGAAACTTAGGAAATGTTGTTGTGTTACCTCCCTAGAAATGGGGCGTGACAGGCACCCCTTTTTTCCTGATCGTTTCTATTACAGGAAGTGGGACGCTCCAAGAGATGACATTGTACTAAGTCCTTCTAAGCAAAGACGATTGGATTTCATGGAGAGTTCCCTACGGCCTAGTCCAAAGGGACAACAAATGCTGTTCCCTTCAGTTGACCTGTTGGAGAGAGAAAGTTTGGAATAGAGTAGGATTGGGATAGACAAATATATACAACTAAAAAGAGCTCATGAGGTATGGAATCATAGGT
Organism: Cynanchum wilfordii; assembly: GCA_025388415.1. NCBI lineage: Eukaryota > Viridiplantae > Streptophyta > Magnoliopsida > Gentianales > Apocynaceae > Cynanchum > Cynanchum wilfordii. The sequence goes on along the minus strand of JAHSUH010000320.1, from coordinate 18,053 downwards.
CATTAAGTAGTAGTTTAACTTGTAATTAAAGAAGTCATCAATTTGAGATATATTAAAAATGAAAGTAAATCAAAAAATTTTAACGTAAAAGTAATAGCAAAACTGAAAAATATAACTCAATAAAGGCTTTACCAACCTTACTTAATTTCATACATTAAAAATTAAATTCATATGTATAAGTTTCAAAATAAAATTTATAGTATTTCAAAATCTTTGTAAAACTAGTAAATTTAGAGAATTCTTCCATTCAATCCATTAATTATTTATATATTTCAATTTATATGTGTCCTAAATCTTTTATTTCAAACAAATTGACCATTTATATATCTATTTTTTTTTTTTTTTTAAATTGGTCCTTATAATCAAAACTTTTCAACAATCCAATAAAGTTTTTCTACACGTGACTTCACCTATTAAACTTAAAGGGTCTTTTTGTTTTTCCATATCTTTCGTGGCTCAAGATCATTGTTTCAATGTCCATCTTAAATATCATGAATTTAAAATTTAATAAAATCAATATATTTATTTATAATAATTGTTTTCGAAAAGATATAAAATGATTAAAAAAAACCTTCTAAACATAATAAATGGGATTGGCCAATTTAGAAAAAAAAATTGATTTATTTAAAATTAAAATTTAAGACAAAATTCAAAAAATATAATTAATTAGAGATTCTACCTCAAAAGTTTTCACAAAATCATGACCAGATAGTGAAGAATAAAATAATTTTATAGATAGTTTTTAATATATACTTTTATTATTGTAAATTGGCAAATTTCATGTCTTAAGTTATATAAGTTTTGTGATTTCATCTGATTTTAAAATGTTTATATAATTTGATCCTTTATCTTTATAATTTTTGCAAATTTTATCTTTATGTTAATTTTATTAACGGTCATCTGCTAGTCAATTTTTTTTATAAAAGTAATTATATTGAAAGGGAAAAAATGTTTTTTTCTTTTTTCCCTCCTTCTTTCTTCTTCTTTACTTCTTTCATTCCTTCTTCTTCCTCTTTTTCTTCTTTGTGCATGTAACTCCCAAGTTTAAATTTAGGAATGGCATTCACCCCCAGAAAGAAGAAGATGAAGAAGAAGAAAAGAAAGGAAAGAAGTAAAAGAAGAAGAAAGATGGAGGGAAATAATATAAAGACATTTTTATCCTTTTAATATAATTACTTATAAAAAAAAATTGACTAACAATTGACCATTAATAAAATTAACAGAAAGATGAAATTTGACAAAATTATAAAGATAAGGGATGAAATTATATAAAAATTTTAAAGGGGGATGAAATTACAAAAATTATATAACTAAAGGGATGAAATTTACCAATTTGCCTTGTAAAGAATTTTGTTTGATCTAGGTCCTGGAATTTCTTGGATCTTAAAAAAGACTACTTTTTAAGTTTGAGTATGAGTAATGATATCGATTGTAAATCATTCAAATTAAGACATTTCCGTTTGGATCTATTTCAAAATGAGTGTATAAGGACACTCACGCAAGGAAAGGGGGGATAGAATGGATAAATAGTTGGGGGGCAAATAGGCTTTTTGTACTGATCGAATATTATTTTTATTTATCGCATGTATGAGGCTTTACATTGTTGATAAATTTAATGATATTGTCGTGTTGTGTCTTGAATTGTGGGTTTTAGTCCATGAACTAGGCCCACATTCGAGACATGACAATTCCATCCAACCCTTCGGTAACCATTGCATCTGTTTACCCCGAAGTGGTATGTTCCGGAGTTACTACCAGTAGTTTGGTGATAGATGATATTCCAAAGACCATTCCTTTCAATCCTTCTAATTCTATGTCTTTTGTCAAAGGGTGATGTGTACCGAAATCACGAAAAATAAAATCTTATTATTAAAAAAATACAAAAATTGTAGTATTTGGCAAATAGAGTCGATCCATATATAGATTGGATATAAATTTAACTATTTAAACGCATATAAAATAAAAAGGTTCTCTTTGGAAATGCTGTACTGAGAAAAATATAAAATACAAAGAAAAACCCAAATATATAACAAGAAGAATTCAATAAAATGGATATTTAATTAACATAATTTTTCAGTAATAATTTGACTTACTTCATCATTGACAAAAGACAATCCTGATTATCTATCAAATTAATAAATCATAAATAGTTACTAAGAGTTCATTAACTATTATTAATCAATTGACAATCTTAGAGTAAGATCATAAGGTTTAATCAACTAAAAAGACAAATATAATTCTAGTTAATAAACGCGGTTTATTTAAAGTACTTCATATATTCTTATAAAAATAATTAATTTTGACAAAATAAAATCATGTTATATGACTAATTTCAAACCAAGTTCTTATAAGATTACAGAATATTCTAAAACCAAATATAAGTTCACAATGTATTAATTACCAAATTGATTAATAAAATAACTACAAAGAGATCTGATGTATTAAATTATAAAGATTTCACAAATATAGAAGAACCCGGAACCTCAATTAACGTCAATCAAATAATTAAATTAGCTATTCATTCCTCAAAAGCTGAATTTTTCCTTAATCAAAATAACTCCTAAAATGTTTTTCTCCCCCCCCTCCCCCCCATTTTATAAAACCTCCAAACTAAACTATTTCCCCCTCTTCTCGTTATTCTGTTTTTAAAAATATAAAATAACAATGAGATAAAAATTAAAATAAAATAAGACATCTTCTCCGCGTGATAAGCAGCATCCAAACAAAATCCAAATTGACTATATGACTAATTTCAATTCTTATTTTTTTAAAATTTAAAATTTTATTTTTTTTTCCCTCTCCTTCTCTTTACATTTAGTCTATTTTAATTTTTTTTTTTTTTTTTTTTTTTTTTTTTTTGTTGTGGGGTGTATGTTTTTTTTATAATTAATCTTCATTCGGGTGAGCCCTATGGGTGGGTTGGGTGGCGGTCTCCCCCCTCTTCGGGCGGGGGGTGTGGTTGTGCCCCCTCGGCCACAACACACTTGACAATTTAATCCTCTTTCAATTTCACCTTGAAAGGAATAATTTATATTAAAACATAAAAAACAAAAAATTAAATAATATACTAAAGAAAAGTAATTAAAATTAAAGGAAACTAAAAAAATATACAAATATGAGAAGGGGATTTTCGTATATTGCCAATTTGCCCTAAAAATTTATTTTTATCTCATATTAATTATACAAACAAACGAAACTCAACATAAAAAACATATAACAGAGATATTAAAAAATTAATTTAATAATAAATAATATACTAAAGTGAAAGGAATTATTAACTTTATAATGACTAAATAACACCCTAACAAATCTCATCACACTTAAACGATGTTTGAACTCAAAGCATGAATTAAGATTAAAAGAAAAACTGAAACAAAAACTCGAACAAACAATGATCTTCGGTAATTAGCAAATCTGAAAAATGAATTCCTCGGTACAAAATAGGCTCAAGTAAGTCATAAACCAAAATCCTAAAAATTATCACAAACCAATCACTACTTCGACAATCTTTTTAAAATCAAAGCATAGGAGATTCATAGTGTTTAGGTTATTGTTTATGCCCTCAAATCAATTCAAAGTGTGTAATTACCATAACCTCGCTCAAAAATCAAATCTCCATTACTGACAATGAACTAAATGCATTAATTGTTGAGTATGTGGACTTTCATAGTTGTCAGAAACTCTTGTTTGCCAAGACATTTGCGGAAGTCCGAAGACGCGAACTTCTCACACTACAAGAAAAACTGACATTTGCGACCAATTTTTGCGACGGCCACAAATCCGTCACAAATTTGCGACCAATTTTGCGAATGAATTTAATCCGTCGCAAATTTGCGACCAATTTTCGCGACGGCCACCTAAGCCGTCGCAATTTGAGACCGAATTTTGTGACTGAATTTTAGCCGTCGCAATTTGCGACCAAATTTTGCGATGAATTTTAGCCGTCGCAATTTGCTACCAATTTTGTGACTGAATTTTTATCGTCATAATTTGCGACCGAATTTTAGCCGTTGTAAATTTATGACCAATTTTGGCGACTGAATTTTAGACGTTGGAATTTTGCGATCGATTTTGTGACAGCCACCTAAGCTGTCGCAATTTGTGATCGCTTTTGGATTGTTTTAATGTGATTATTGATAGCATTAGTGGGAAAGATACGATATAAATATTTGATATATTTTATTTGCAAATATAATATAATTTATATTTTGACATTCTAATAATATAGCAAAGATAATATATTTTAAAATGAGGTTTTAGTTTATTTTAAAAAAATTGTTGGAGGGAAAATTTTAATTTCTATTTATTTTAGTTTTGGCGGGAAAATTTTGGAAAATTTTGAACATTTTGTATTTGTTTGAAATTTTGAGGGAGAATGACCAAGAGAAAATTTTAATATATAACATTATTTTAATATTAACTTAATATATATAAAAATAAATGAAATGGACGGAATCTTACTTAGCAGACATTCCACTAACAACAATTTAGAAAAATAATCTTTATCAACATTAACACATTATTTAAAAACAAGCATATCTCTTTATGACATATAATTAATTACTTAGCATCGTCTTTATTATAGCAAAAATATATATATCGAATTAACTTTGAGTATCTTATATCATTCTTATATATTGATGTGGCTTCCAATCTCCAATTACCGTAGTCTCGATCCTTCGAATCTTCGTTCCTATAAAAAACAAAGCTAAAATGGAGATTGTTCCCGTAAAGCTGCTCCGATGCTTAAGTCATAAACAAAACGAGAGGAAAAGCTGAAAAGACTAGTGGTTTTAAAGAAGAATTCCACTTACTTGTTCTTATCGTTTTAACTTGTATTTATAATGATAATTTCCCAATAAAAAAAAAAGACTTCTAAGTGGTTAAAGAATGTATATCTATGGTTGATAAATATTATGATATATATAAAGATAATATAAAAGATAAATATTATGATATTATGATATTATGATAAATATAATATATAAAATAAAATAAATGTTATAATATCTACCATAATGCCTTTAAAAAAAGAAAAGAAAATAAATGTTATAATATCTACCATATATCATATCAAATTCCAACTAAACATAATTTTTCCGAACCCGACATTAACTAGCAGATGTTTAGGACTCTAGATATATCTCTCATACATATGATATAACAGTTAGCTCTCATAGTGCTCTTATCCACTATAATACCAATTGTTATAGGCCAACTTAAATGCACAATCAATTAATTGACATCATTCTTACTTAATGCAACATATATTTTCATTCTTTATTTATAATTTTTGAGTATTAAAATTATATATGTAGTACAAAATATGTTATTAGTATATACATATTAATCTAAATATATATATATACATATATGTTATGTATATATATATACATATATATATATATATATATATATATATATATATATATATATATATATATATACAATATATATATATATGTTCTCTATATATATATATATAAAATCAATTTTCTCCACTGAATAAAAACCATGGATTACTGAACAAAAGTCATCACAGATATATATATATATATATATATATATATATAAATATATATTAAAGTAAAAAGATAGAGAAAAAGTAAAAAGTTATACAAACAAACCCTCCTCCTCTCCTTTCTTTTCCATACCCGCAGCTTTCTTTTCTCATACCCGCAGCAGCGCTTCCTTCTTCTTCTTCTCTTCTCTTCTAGGATTATACCTACTTGCAGGGGAAATTAACAGATTGTGACATCTCTTCTCATTCTCTATACTTGCGGTAAGTGTTTTATTTTTTTATTTGTGTAAATATCTTCTTTTTTTGGTGCTTTGCTTGGAAAGCCGCTTATTCTTTGTTGGGAAACCTTAATATTAATTGGGTGGGTTATATTTCCTTCTAAGATGGGGATTATATTGCATATAGATTCAATAGGTTCTTTGTAATTCCATTTCTTTTATTTTTCCATTACAGTAGTGTAGATATAGATATATGTATGTATATTGCATTTTAATTTCAGTTTCGTGTAGTACAACCGATTCCGAAACAATTGAAATTGATGATGAATTTTATCGATGATGATTCTTTATTAGACAATGATTCTTTATCACATAAAAATTCTTCATCAGATGAAGATTATTAATTAGAGGAAGATTTTAAGCATTGATAGTTATAGACGATTTTAAGCATTTTTAATTATCTAATTTATTTATCTTAATATTATAATATTGATTTTTTTAATCATTAACTTTGTATATGCAGGAATGAGTGATAATATTCATACAAGGCATTCATCGGTTGATTCAACTGCTATTTCCACAGAAACTTCAGATCCTCGACCACTTATACGACCACGAGGTTTTCGGTATTTATAACTTTCTTATCTTATAAATAAACTTTTAAATGGTTTATTACTTTTGTTTGATTGAATCAATCTCTAGTTACTTTTATTTCTTTTCCATTTGATCTTCCGGATAGATCTTGAAATTTGATTCTTCTTGATTGATTTGATATTTTTAAGTTGAGTAATTTAATTTCTTTTTAGCCTATTTTGATTTATACTTGAGTTGATTATTGTTGATCTTAGAATATTCTTGTTCTTGTTCTTATTTTAGTACTTGTCTTAGGAATTTTAGTTATTAGAGATTTATTTTCAATTCATATCTTATTTCATGTTCTAGTTGATTTTATTTATGTTTGTAAAACATTTTAATATATATTAAGGAAAAAGACAGTCCAACACGAAGTGAAGTATAATTAAAAAACATATGACCCAATTTGAAAGCCCAAATAACCTCTCTAGATATAACTCATGGTATTCATAATGGGCCATCAGTGAAAGTTGGAAAAAAGAAGTTCCGGAAATTTACTTTGAACACAAGACTAGCCCATATATGTATAGATATAGATATATGTATGTATATTGCATTTTAATTTCAGTTTCGTGTAGTACAATATCTTTTTGCATACTATTTCTTTGTTTAAATTCCGATTCCGGTAGCTTTGATGTACACTGCTCTGTTTCTTTTGAAAAATTCCAGTAGCCATGTTATGTAGAATTCTGTATTTGCTCTGTTTTAATAAAATTTCAATTGCTTACTAATGAATTTTCTCTGTTTTTAAATAAAATTTCAGTAGCTTTATTTTGTCTTTTCTCTGGTTTTTACAAAACTTACCAGTAGCTAACTCTCCCTTTCCCCTGTTTTTATTCAAAATCCCAGTAGTGTTTCTTTCCGAGTTGATGCATTCTTCTATTTTTGCTTCCATTTCAATTGCATTCCTTTTCCAATTTATTTCAATTAAATTTTGCATGCTTTTCATTTTTAATTCTTCAATCCTCCAATTTTTATTCTTTAAATTCCTTCACTGCATGCTTCTTTAATTAATTTCTTCACTTCATTCATTTGCATGCATTTTCATTTCTTCCTTTATTTGATTTTTCTTTTTGTTTTCCTTTTTCTTTTCTTATTTCATTTTGTTTAGGATTTTATTTAGTCTACTTGATTTTCTTGGTTTATTTCATAGGTTTGAAGGGTCCAAAAATTGTGTTCATACAATTACACAATCTTTCAAGGCCCATTTCGTAGGACCATGACCCACTTTTTCAGATGTGCCCAACGAAGTGAAAGACATTTGGTTTCAAACTTTTAGCGTAAGTGATGATATTTTCTATAATTCATTTACATAAAAAATTTTGTTATTGGAAAATCGTTCAATTTATTTAACTACTTAATCATTTAATCCTTTTAAATGTCTTACTAATATCATATTTTTAATTTAATTAAAATAATTTTATATATTTTGTAGAGATCATTTCGATGGGAAAAACATGATAGTGCATTGATACGAAGGAATTGGGAGAAGATTTGTCGAAGAAGACTATCCGATCATCTTGCTCGAGATAGAGAGAGGTTTACAAATTCTTGTCCTACATGGATAGATTTACAACACTGGAGGCAACTTCTTTCACATTGGAACAATGAAGATTTTAAGAGAATCTCGGTTGTTGCTAAAAGAAACAGGTCTTTAGTTGGTCTTAGTCATACTGGTGGATCAATTTCCTTTACAGAACATGAAGATCGTGCGGTTAGTAATTAATTTCCCCGACTTTCATGAGGCTTTGTGTGTATATATGATTAGTATATATTTTGTATGAAATCATGTTAGTTTATATGGTCTTGGAAGTTCTAGTTCGTTGTGGTTGTGGCATTGAATTGAATTTATTTTTGAACTTGAGATTTGATTGATATGATGTTGATAGATGAATGCAGTCCATTGTTCCATGATTTGTATATATTTTGTATGAAATCATGTTAGCTTATATGGTCTTAGAAGTTCTAGTTCGTTGTGATTGTGGCATTGAAATGAATTTATTTTTGAACTTGAGATTTGATTGATATGATGTTGATAGATGAATGCAGTCCATTGTTCCATGATTTGTTTTTTACGTATAACCGTAATTGTGCTTTCATTTGATTGGATATTCCACGTATATATGTAATTGCATTTTTTTTTGGATTGGATGCTCCAAGTATAGTTGTAATTGTGTTTTTTTGGATTGTTGTTGATGAGATTTTTCTTATCTTTTTTGAGTAATACAGCGACAAGAAGGACCAACTGTTGACTGTAGCAAAATTTTTAAACGCTTGCATGTATTTCAATCTGGGCCAAACAAGGGCGAGTTTATCAATGAACGCTCCAAGAAGGCAATGGTAATATTCTCTTCAACTTTTATATATCATGTTTACTATTTATACTTATTTCTAGCATTAATTTGATTGGTTTTATGTATTTCCTCATATTTATATAAATATGTATTTTTTTTACATCGTTTTAATTATGTATATACATTTTTTAGGAGGACTTCACTCGACTTAAAGAGCATTATTCACATGTTTCATCATCCTCGGGCTCTGTTGAGAGTTCCGCCATTCCGAATGATAAGGAGTTGTTTGTTGAAGCATGTGGTGGGTTAAAAAAGGGTTTAACTTTTGGCTTGGGATCAGAATCTCCTCTCATAAAGTCTCAATTAAATGAGCTTACAAGTACTACACCAACAATGATTGAGCTTGCAAACAAAGTAGCTGAATTGGAAGAAAGGGTGAAGGAGAAGGATAATAAATATCATGAATTAGAAGAAAAAGTATCACGATATGAAGATGTTCGCAATTATTTAAAGCAAATTGCGGAACATGCTGGATCATCATCATTACCACCAGTTCCGTCGACTCTATTTGCTGATGATGGTAATGAGCATACTCTACCCGACAATCCGTCCCGATCCACAAGTCTTTTTTATATCACTATTTCATAGTCTATTTGGATAATGACATTTTAGGATGTTTGTTGTATGAAATTGATATATTATTACTACAATGACATTGTTTTTTGTATGGAATTTATATATGATTAATGTAATGGCATTTTAGAATGTTTTATTTTTTGGGGTTTTTATATATGTTTTAATTTAGTTAGAGTTAAATGGTTTTTTTATATATATATTTAAATAAATTTCTAGATTTTTAATAAATAATTTTATACAGTTATTAAATAAAAAATAAAATAATTTAAATTTGTAAAAATAAATTGCGACGGCCAAATCGGTCGAAAATTGCGATGGCCAAATCGGTCGTCGCAACTCTAATTGCGACGGCAATTCGGATCGGTCGCTATCGGGGATGACGGTTTTTTGCGGCCGCCAAATCCGCCGCAAAATCTTGAAATTTCTGGTAGTGTCACTATTCGAATAGCAAGCAGGGGTCTAGGGGGTAGAGCCCCTTCCGAGGTTTACCAGGGGTAGCACCCCTGGAAGGTAAATTACATTTTGAGCCTAACATTTGTATAACATTTTGACCAGTTATAGCTCCTCTTATATATTATTATCCATGAAATTTGTAAACTATAATTGTGAGTGGAATAAATACAATTCTCGTCCGATCGTGGATGTATATTTTTCGACCAAACAACGTAAATTATTGTGTCTCTTATTCTTGTTGTTTGCTTTCGTTATTACTCATATTTGTGTTTCAATCCCCAATATTAGTCAAAGGGTCTTATAGGGCTTGTAATATGGCTAAAATGGTGTGATGGTGATGGATATGATACTGAAATAAAAAAAAAAAAAAAAGATCATGATAGAAAATGAACTTATTGAATATTGAAACAATATAAAACTTTATAATATCAAGTCATTTGTAATGAATACATGTACTTGTAGGTTGTTTAAGAAGAAAAACAATACATGATCTTGACCTTATAATTTTAAATCTTCAATACATGATTGCTAAATACTGCATATATCTTATCTTATCTTTTATTTTATTTTATTTAAATTTTAATATTTTAAGTTGTTATAGTTAGTTGGATTGTAACTTAGTTGGTTGCAATCTCACTTATGATTTGGAAGTCATGAGTTAGAGACACACTATAAGTTAGGATTTCTCAAAAAAAAAAAAAAAAAAAAAAAAAGTTAGACTCCAATTTCTATGTTTATTTTAGAGTTGATATATCAATCTCTAATTTATGTCAAATAAATTCAACCAATTACAATGATATATCTATATTCTTGAATATTAGAGACAAATTAGCATAGAAACGACATCACTAGACTCGCATTTGTCTCTAACATTTTTTCAACTATAGAGACGAAAAATAGTTTGTCTCCATCATATCTCTAATATTATAATAAAAGAAGACAAAGTTTATGACACTCCATTTAGTCACCATTATTTGAGAGAATTTTTTTCAATATCTAGATTAACTCTAGATAGTGTTAAGATCAAGACAACAGTGGATTTTGTCTCCGTTTTGTTCAACTAGAAACGTTGTAGAGATAAATTAGCATAGAGATGACATTGTTAGACTCACATTTGTCTCTAACACTATTCCAGCCATAGAGATGAAAAATTGTTTGTCACTATTATGTCTTTAATATTAAAAATAAAAGAAGACAAATTTTATTAGAGTCCATTTAGTTACCATTATTTGAGACAATTTTTTTTTAGTAGCTAGGTTGACTCTACATAGAATTGAGATCGATCTCCATTTTGTATTCAATTAGAGACATTGTAGAGATAAATAATTTAGAGACGAGGAATTTCGACTCTAAATAAACTATAATATTTTTTAAAATTTCATAAATTTTAATGTGTCTCAAATTTTTCGTCTCTAAAATGATGTTCTACTATAGTACCATTTGGAGAATCACATGGAATGATCGAATAATTTGATATAAAATATTCTTTTTTTTTTTCCTCTCAATTTTATTCTCAGTATTTTTTATCTTGTATTATATCCATATACTTTTATAATAAGTAGTAAATTTTATATAAAAAAATAAATTAAATAACAGTCTTTTACATTTATACTTAATGTTTTATTTCATGATAAGTAATATATAAAATTAAATTTTGAGGTTTGAGGCCTTCATTTACCTCGGGATCTAACACAACTGATTAACTGGTCTAATATTAACGCGACTGATTTCGCATGATAGTTATTTGACTCGTTCCTTAATAACAAGGTTTAAAATTCTATTCGCGTCTCTAAGATTGTAGCATATTTCGTGCCTCCTCTATAATGAGAGAGCACCCGAAATAAAGAGATGGATAACCTTGATTTAAAAAAAAAAAAAAAAAAAAAAATAATCCTTAAGTCAACAAACGTTATCAACATTTATTTGTCAACCTCAGCAGCCCAACTTTTCAATTGTTCCAAAATGTTGGATTTCGTATTTGAAAAAAAAATAAATGTATTTATTATTCATTTTTGTGTTTTATACAACACGTCTACTTCGTATAAGTCAAATTAATATTTTATAATTAACTTTTATAAAATCAGATAATGTTGATTCATGTTATAGTGATTCAATGTAAAAAGAAAATTACTTTTATGAATACTTATTCATTTATTAAAAATATATATAAGATAACTTTTACTCCAGAAACGTTTCATTTTAGATTTTAGATCACACGTACTGCAATGAGTATTAAATTCGTGAATTATTGAAGGGCTTAAAATATACATTCATTTAGAAACATATAATTGAAAAAAATTGTCCAACTGAACGTGATTTCTAAGAATCCTCTTAAATTTTGACCAGCAAATGAACATATTTCCTTATATTTAATGTTTTGGCAGCAATTGGTGACTATTATATTTTGAAATTTCAAGGTTTTAAAAAGTAGGCACAATTTTCTACATACTTCTCGTGCAAGCATATTCTTGCTAATCTATAAATTACCTTAGAATCCGAATGCTAATCCAACATAAAAAATATTTAGATCAAAATGAAGACACCAACCCTAGTGTTTTTTTCCTTCCTTCTTTTCACATTTTCAGCCAAGTTTTTGGTTTCATCAGCACAAAGTATCCCAGCTCCGGTGCTCGACACAGCCGGTCAGGAGCTCCGTCGTGGCGTTAACTACTATATTTTTCCAGCTGAGAGCAACTTCGGTGGTGCCGTAGAAGCTACTAATGATAGAGGCGCCAGATGTCCCCTTCAAATAACCCTAAGCCCTGTGGAAGGAGGCAATGGTAGCCCTGTACAGTTTTCATCCATAAACCCTAATGAAAGCATCATCCGTTCGGGTACTGATCTGAACATCAAGTTTACTTCCACACCAGCAACATGTCCACAATCTACTGTTTGGATGCTCAATGGTACCCAATCATCCTCACCTCCGTTTTTGGTCACCATTGACGGAGTTGAAGGAAACCCACGACCTGAAACCGTCAGCAGCTGGTTTAAGATTGAGAGAGATGGAGATGCATACCAGATTAGGTTTTGCCCAAGTTCAAGCTTCTGTCCACCTGGTGTTCTCTGCAACTTTCTCTGTGGAAATATTGGAGCTACCGAACCCAGGCCGCTTAGACGTTTAGCTTTCTTGAATCAGCAGGAATTCAAGGTTAAATTCACGAGGGTCTAGATTCTAGAAGGTCACTTTATTTGTTTGAATAAGAACAAAGAATTCAATATATATTTTGAATAAATTGGTTATGTAATAAGAGCAATGAATTCTGTAAATTGGTTATGTAATAAGAGCAATAAAATGATTTGGGGCTAAATTAATTTAAAAAATGGTAAAAAATGTCAAAGTTAAAGTTAAAGTTTAGAAGTTTAGATAACGTACGTGATTAAATATTATCGTAATCAAACTGTTATAAAGTTTCAATTTGGGGTTCTTCTGGTTACTCTATATTATTTATTTGCATATCCTCTAAGAAGACATGAATAAATTGTAATTTACAATAATACCCTTGAAAACATTATATATAAATATATAGGCAGGAAAGCAAATAATTCTATAATTTGTTTTGTTTTTTTTTTTTTTTCTTTTTTTCTTTCTCTGATATATAATATATGTTAAATTGGTCCTACATTTTTCTATATATTTTTATGTATACTTATAGAGAGGGGAAACAATTTTACTATTTTAGGCAGGAATAAATAAATAAACGGACTAAAAATAGATATGTAATTGTCTAAACCACTCCCTTAGAAAACCATGTTTTGACATTACAAGCTTCCAAACCGACTAATTACTATGCCTAATTACAATAATACTTCATTTTTCCCCCACTTGTATCAAGGCATAAAGTTTCACTTTTCTAGAAAAAATTTTAAAAATAAATTTTATTTAAAAAAACCTTAAAATATATTATACAATTATTATAATAACAATAACATAATAAGATTAGAACTAGATGAATCAAAATAGTATAATAATTGAATATTTTTTGTTGTTGTACCAAAACATATAAACTACATCATATTTATATAGATGAAATATGTGTGACCTATATACACATAAATACAAATATAAATGTATGCATAACTCTCCATTATTCTTAAGTTACAAACTAATTACATGGAGGTTATATGGAGGTAGTAGAAACTTAAAATCTATGAGTTTAATGGACATACAAATAATATTGAAATTTATAAAACTCCCCCTTTCGATGTCCATTGTACAAGGAATATGCCTCATTAAAACTTTACTAGAGAAAAACCAAGTAGGAAAAAGCCTTAGTGAAGGAAAAAGAGTACATCATTCCATATACACTCCACTTAATCATTACATAATATCTTTATATTGATGCATTCCAATATTACAGAGTAATCTTTCAAAAAGTCGGTAATGTCTTTGTGAACAAGTCTGCCAAATTATTACTTGAATGGATCGGTTGTACATCAATATGACCATTCCTTTGAAGATCATGTGTGAAGAAAATTTTTGCTAAAATATGCTTTCTATTATATTGTTTAATATAACCTTCTTGTAATTGAGCTATACATGCAATAACATCTTCATAAGTTATTGTCGGAGATTCTTTGACTGAACATAAACCACATATCTCTAGGATGTGTTGAGACATAGATCTTAAACAAACACATTCAAGACTTGCTTCATGAATTACTATAGTTTCTGCATGATTTGAAGAAGTAGCAGCTAGTGTCTATTTTATAGAACACCATGAAATAGCAGTTATTCCACATGTAAAAAGATAGTTAGTTTGAGATCCGGCTATATGTAGATGAGACAAGTAACCAACATCACCATAAGCAACAAGTTGTGGTTTAGACCCGTTGACATATAACAATCTCATATTAATTATATCTCGGAGATATAAAAAAACATGTTTAATTTCATTCCAATGTCTTCTAGTTGGACATGAACTAAATCTTGCTAATAAATTAACAACAAAAACTATATTAGGTATTAGCAAGATACATTAGTATACACATATTGCACTAGGATATGATACTTCGGAACCAAGAACTTCTTCATTGTCCTCATGAAGTCGAAAAATATATTTTTCCACATCAAGTGATCGAACAACCACTGGAGTACTCAATGGATGCACTTTGCGCATCTAAAATCTTTTAAGGACCTTTTCAATATAATTTAATTGATGAATAAAAATTTCAATTTTATCTTTCAAGTGCTCCGTCTAATCACAACATCCAATTGGATCAAAACATTATGGATTCTATAGTATAACAGTGTAAAAAACAAACTCGAGGAGTAAAAATTAAATACATGATACAATGTATCACTTTCAGTATTTATACATATCAAAACACGGTAGAGTAGATTAAAGTTTTGATGGCTTTAAAAAAAACAAATAAAATGAGGTAGTAACTTTTGCATCAACAGTAACTGTGAGACTCAGCCCTAAGGAGGGGTAAATAAGGAAATTCACAAGTCTTTTTTTTTATTATATAAGTATTTTAATTATATCATTTTATGTTATCAAGTTTGGGTGAGGAATAAAATTAGGGTTTTAAGAAAATAATATGTGGCGACGGTTTTGAGTTTTAAAAGAGACAAGCATCAGAAGGGAACAATTGTAGAGATTTCAATTGACGAGAGTTAGCGAGTCAAAATTCAGACATTGTTTTGAGTGATATTGATTGGAATTACTAGAGGTGAGTAAACATATACTTTTCTCAAATTAATAATTTTACGTTTTTATGTAGATACTGAGATTATTATTTTATATTATGATTTTTAATATCATTGAATTATAAGGATTTTCTTAGTTACTGTTTATATTAATTATATTTAAAAATACAGAGAAATTCCTTTTTCCTTTTGAAACCCGATTTCTGGGGTTTTTTGTTTTAAGCGTTTATAAAATTATTATTTTTTATTTAATTCCTGGATTTTATAAATTTGGGATAATACATAAATATGATTTCTGGAATTTTATTTTCAGTGTATTAGCATTTATTTATTTACCTATTTTATTTGATTGTTTTGATATAGAAATAAAAGTTTTGATTTTGGACGATTTCGGAAGTTGAGAATTGATTTCACAAGATTTAAAAAAGAATAAATAAATTATTTAGATATTGAATTTATTTCAATCATTTGGAAATCGTTTTCTGATGTTTTGTATATATATGTATTACATACTTTTCCTTTTCAGTGTGTGTATATATATGTATTGTTTTTTTTTTTTAAGAATTTATTTGATTACAGAAGATTAATTATTTATATATATATATATATGTGTGTGTGTGTGTGTGTATTACGTTTATTTTATTCAATTAGTGTCCAAATTCGACTTTGATTTTATTATGTTGTTTATTTATTATTTCAGTATGCTCTAAAGAAAAGAAAAGTTTTGGCTCAAATTAGTTAGAAATGAGTTGGGGGAACATGTTCCAAATTTATAAGTTATAAACCCATTGAGCATGGTGAAAAAGCTCCACTGTTATAAGTTCCGGCCTACCTAGCGGGATAAACAGCTAGGATCGATATCAATTCTGTTTGAAAGAAAGTAATGCAATGGAGAAAGTTTTTGATTGTCTTTGAAAGTTATTTGTTACTTTGACTTCCGTAAATATCTTCTAAGTGTTTGTGACTCTGTTTTGTAATATTTTGAGTATGATATGATTTTGAAGTTTCTCAAATAAAACTTCGTTTATTCACTGGGCTTTTTAGCTCATCCCCTCCCTTAAATGTTTTTTTTTTTCGGATGACGAATAAGAAGATATGAGAGGAACCTTGGTCTCAATAGTTAAACCGATCGTTTATATATATTTTTTTTGAAAGAGACAGAAATTTGTTTTGAATTTAGGATAATTTCTTTTGTCGGTTGCGATATGTTTGAGAATAATTATTTGAGACTTATGAATTCTAGTTGATTGGTTAACATTTTCTTATGGAATTTTTAGTGTATTGATTTGATATTATTTGAGGCTTTGCATCCTTTGGGCGAAAGCTTAGAGGATGTAGCCGTGTTACGATCTGGAGTTTGGGATTTTCTAATTATTAAATTAGGCCCGAATTTGAGGCGTGACAGTAACTCTCATTCATTGAAAAAAATATATGTTCTAATCATTGGAATATTTAAGTTATTCTGAATTTTGATAGAAGTCTTAGTCTATTAGTAATATTTATTAATTCTACAAGTGCCTTCTGACTTTGAAACATTCCCATTTTACACATGATGATCATATGAATGAAAATTCTACGTGCATGGTTTTTCTATTATACACTTGATAAAGAATTTTTATTAAAAATGAAACTTCAACAAAACTAAGTTATTTGTAAATTGTTCATAGACAATCTCATGTCTCGAATTTGGACACAGATTGTGAACTCATGTGATACGGACATTAGATTGTTTGTTGCAATGTCAACTGATCATGTGGATAAAAACCCCTCCCTATAAATAACATACCTAGTCAATTGTGTCATTGATGTCTTAATAAATATAAAAACACATAGAATATGTTAGAGTTTCGATATGAGATTCTTGTAAATACATTTCTTTATTAATAAAAACACTCTTAAGAACCGAATGATTATATTAATTTATTATGTAATATGTAACATATATCTAATATCTTTCGAAATTAAAATAAATAAACAATAAGGCAATAAATATACCATAATACCCGTTATAAAATAGAATAAACAAACACTACGATAGCAAACCTACCATATATAATTCTCTTGAAAAGGGAAATAAATAAAAAATGAGATAGTAACTCTATCATAGTATCCTTTAAAAATTTAAATGAAATAAAATAAAAAACTATATAAATGAACAACTAGGGGAGAAATGTACAAAAAATGTGTAAATAAAAGTATACTGGACGAATGGCTGATTCGTTGGCGAGGCATTTGTCAAATGTGAACATGTATAAAATAGCATAAAATATGTGAAGGGGCAGAACCTCTTTAGGTCTTGTGCACCAATTATCTTTATATTGTTGCATTCCAATATTACAGAGTAATCTTTCAAAATGTCGGTAATGTCTTTGTGAACAAGTCTACCAAATTATTACTTGAATGGATTTGTTGTACATCAATATGACCATTCCTTTGAAGATCATGGGTGAAGAACAATTTTGGTGAAATATGCTTTCTATTATATTGTTTAATATAACCTTCTTGTAATTGAGCTATACATGCAGTATCATCTGCATAAGTTATTGTCGGAGATTCTTTGTCTAAACATAAACCACATGTCTCTAGGATGTTTTGAGACATAGATCTTAACCAAACACATTCATGACTTGCTTTATGGATTACTA
>JAHSUH010000314.1:0-23330 GCA_025388415.1 Cynanchum wilfordii | reverse complement strand
AAGCTCATTTATTTGCAACATCCTATCTTTTCCAATTAGCTCATCATCTAGATTGCACTTTTTCAATGCCCAATATGCTTTAGTTCTATTTCAACAGGTAAGTGACATGCTTTTCCATAAATTAAACGATAAGGAGAAAATCATGTAGATGTTCTAAATGCAGTCCTAAATGCCCATAATGCATCATCAAGCTTTGTAGACTAATCTTTTCTATGTACACCTACAGTTTTCTCTAAAATCCTTTTGATACCTCTCGTTGGTTACCTCAACTTGTACATTCGTTTGTGGATGATAGGCGGTGGAAAGCTTGTGATGAACTCCATATCTTTTCAGTACTTTCTCCGTGGGAGTTCAAAAGGGAGTTCCTCTGTCACTTATTAAAGCTCTTTGACAGCCGAATCTAACAAATAATTTTCTAACAAATCTGCACACAACTTTAGCATCGTTAGTAGGTAATGCCCGGAGCCTCGGGCCATTTAGAAAAATATTCAACAACTACTAAAATGTATTTATTTCCTTATGAAGATGGAAATGGTCCCATAAAGTCTATACCCCAAATATCAAAAATCTCAACACTTTGAATTCCTCGTTGGGGCATACCATACTTAGAAGAAATGTTACCTGTTCTTTGACATGCATCACAAACCTGTATGTGGGATACACCGTCCTTGAAGATCATGGGCCAATAGAATCCGGCTTCTAACACCTTCCTTGCGGTGTTATTAGCAACTAAATTGCCTCCGATAGAGGTCCCCTTGTGACAGTGATCTATGATTTTCGTGCATTCTTCTCCGGGATACACATCTTCTAATAATCTGTCTGGACAAATACGAAACAAGAAAGGATCTTCCCAATAGTAATATTTCAAATCAACGAAGAATTTCTTCTTTTCTTGGTAAGTCATATCACTAGGAATTTCTTTAGCAAGCAAGATAGTTAGCAATATCGGCAAACCACGGAAGAGAACTATCAACATAATTCAACATTTGTAGCAAATATAGACTCTCATCGGGGAATTTGTCGATATCACAAACTCATCAATAGATTCTAACTTAAGATTCTCTAACCTAGACAAATGATCGAGCCTAGGTTTTCGGCTCCTTTCTTATCCCTTATCTCGATGTCAAACTCTTGTAAAAGTAAAACCCATCTAATCAACCTAGGTTTGGCATCGATTTGTTAAACAAATATTTGAGTGCAGAATGATCAGTATAAACAATTATTTTAGACAAAACAAGATATGACCTAAACTTGTCAAATGCATACACAACAACTAACAATTCTTTCTCGGTAGTCGTGTAATTCTCTTGAGCATCCGTCAAAGTTTTACTAGCATAGTATATCACATGAAACTTCTTATCATGCCTTTGGCCTAAAACAACACCTACTTCATAATCACTAGCATCACACATCAATTCAAAAGGCAAGTTCCAATCGGGTGATGTTATAATAGGTGCGATGGTTAACAATTCCTTCAGTTTATTAAAAGCTTTCATGCATTTCTCATCAAACTCAAAGGGAACATCTTTCCCTAACGATTATTCATAGGTCTAGCAATCAGAGAAAAGTCTTTTATGAATTTTCTATAAAAACCAACGTGACCTAAGAAACTTCCGAGAGCTTTAACAGAATTAGGTGGAGGTAGTTTAGAAATAACTTCGATTTTAGCTTTATCTACTTTCATACCTAAACGGGAAATTTTGTGACCAAGTACAATTCCTTCTTTTACCATAAAGTGACATTTCTCCCAATTAAGCACTAGATTCGATTTTATACATCTTTCAAGCATACATTCTAAATTTCGCAGCAAGTCATAAAAGAATCGCCAAACATAGAAAAATCATCCATAAATACTTCCATAGAATCACCTAACATGTCTTCAAAAATAGCGATCATGCATCTCCGAAATGTAGCAGTGCATTACATAATCCAAAAGGCATTCTTCTATATGCAAATGTTCCAAAGGGACATGTAAAAGTAGTTTTATGCTGATCATTAGGTGCAATAGGAATTTGGAATTAACCAACAAACCCATCTAAAAAGCAATAAAACATATGTCCGGAAAGCTTTTCTAGCATTTGGTCAATAAAAGGAAGAAGGAAGTGGTCTTTTCGGGTTGTAGTGTTTAATTTTCTATAATCAATACAAACTCCGTGGCTGAGTTACAGTTCTAGTAGGAATTAATTCATTATGCTCATTTTTCACAAGCTGTAATTCCTCCCTTTTTTTCGGTACTATTTGTACGGGGCTAACCCACTCACTATCGGATATAGGGTAGATAACTCTAGCATCTAACAATTTAATCACTTCCTTTTTCACTACATCACACATATAAGGATTTAATCTCCTCCGAGGTTGCACACAAGGCTTATAATCAGATTCTAACAGAATTTTATGAGAGCAAAAACTTGGATTAATACCCGGAATATCTGCAATCTTATAGGCAAATGCTCTCTTGTACTTCTTGAGTGCGTTCGGAGTAAAGTCCCTTTGCTCTTCCGTCAATTGGGGCAAAGAATGATAGGAAGTTTCTTACCTTCATCTAGGAAGTCGTAACATAAGTGATTTGGCAATGCCTTCAGTTCCAAATCAAGCGGATCCTCGAAAGATATCTTCTCATGTTTGAGCTCGGAATCACCTATTTCAGAAAACTGGTTAGAATTATGGGATTCCTCATTATCTTCATGATAGGATTTTTGGAATCCTCTTCAGCTTCTTCTTCTTCACATAGAGCAACTAAGACAGGATCGTCGGACAACAATTCAGGCATGCTATTTTCCACATAATGATCAATAATATCCACGGAAAAACAGATATCATCTAAATATGCAGGGTGTCTAAGAGTAGATTCAAATTGAAAGTAATATCTTCATTGTTCACCCTCAATCTTATCTGACCACTGCTTACATCTATCAATGCTTTAGAGGTAGCTAGAAAAGGTCTACCTAAATTAATGGTATACTACTTTCACCACTCATATCCATCACAACAAAATCAGCAGGGAAGACAAGTTTATCTACTTTAACAAGTATGTCCTCTATAACTCCCCTAGGAATTTTGACTGATCTATCGGCAAGTTGTACACACATTCTGGTTTCCTTCGGATTATGCAATCCTAGTTTATCAAATAGAGTAGATGGTATTAAATTAATACTAGCTCCTAAATCAGCTAAAACATTTATGTTAGTAATATTTCCTATAGTGCATGGTAAAGTAAAACTGCCAGGATCTTTTTTGTTTTGAAGGCAACTTGTTTAAAAGAATAGCAGAAACACATTCATTTAAAACAATTTTATCCATGTCTAGCTTTCGCTTATTACTAACAATTTCTTTTAAAAACTTAGCATACTTAGGAATTTCAGAAACAACATCAAGCAAAGGTAAATTAACATGAATTTGACTAAAAATTTGCGAAAATTTCTCAAAATGCTCATTCTCTTTATTTTGTTTCAATCACTTGAAGGTTATGGGGCCTTCGTCGATACTATTGTGTGGGTATCTTTTGTTCCTCAGCTACTTTCTCTTTCGCGACTTTGTCGGCGTTGAGTCCTTGGAACTCTCTTCTTCTTCATTCTCTTATAGGGTTGTTCTCGGTATTGCTTGGTAATGCACCATGAGCTCTTCCTGAAATCGATTCGCGGGTTCCCATTTTTCTTTAATCTAGAGTTTGTAGAGAGGCTTGTGTGTTTCGCCCTTACACTTGTCCTCCAATTTTTATTTTTTTGCTCATCCTTTCAAATGCATTAGTTGCATCTATCTCATTCATTCCATTAAAACCTCCTTAAGGGTTCAACCCATCCAGATTTTTGTTCCTCGCTCATTCATTCCTCCGTAGAACTGCTGTAATACGAGTGGTTCATGAAATCCATGTTGAGGGCATGCTCTTAATAACTCCTTCATTCTTTCCCAAGCGTCGGCAACAATTTCATCCTCTGCTTGCGAGAAACTTGATATTGCTTTCCTCATTTCCAAGATTCTAGCAATTGGGTAGTACTCGGTTAAGAATGTTTTGCTCAGTTGATCCCATGTTGTAATTTAACCAGTAGGGACTCGAAGTAACCATTTCTTTGCTCTATCCCTTAGAGTGTATGGGAATAAGGTCAACATCACCAACTCAATAGGACTATCCCCTTTAAAAGCATCACACAGCGCAGCGAACTCGGATAAATGTTCCATTGGGTCCTCGGATGGTAATCCTCCGAATTGTGACCTTGTGATTACTAGTTGCGGGACTCTTGGTTTTAAGTCATACCTATCTCCTTCGGGCAACCTTATGGCACTACACATAGGTATGTTCTGCGGCTGCATGTAAGTTTCTATCGGTGGTGGTGGTGGTTGAGCTGCCATTTCTGGTAAGATTAGTTTTCTCCTTGCACCTCTAGCTCTGCGGATTAAGATTTCGAGATTGTCAAGACTTTCTCGAAGTTCAGCCCTTGAGGCTCGAGTCATACAACTGCAAACAAAGAATACAAAGATAGATAAGATGCAAATATAGTTAGAAGTTCGAAGATAGAAGGTTAAATATTTTTTTTGGTTTTTTTTTTTAGATTTTTATGATTTATAAAATATTCTAGATAATTTCTAGAAAATTTCTTAGTATGATTTTAGAATGAATTTTCTAAAATTTGGATAACCTTAATTATTTAAGTTAGGAAATCCTATACCAAGAAAGTAGGATCTAATTCCACTAATTGCATCTTAATTGATAAATACTACCGTTACCAAATCATAAAATTTCTAAAATTTTGCGCGGAATTTCAAAGATATTATGAATTTAGCGTCCCAGGCAACGACACAAAAATCTGGTGTGTGTTTTGAGTGAGTAAAATATAGTATCATATAAAGCAAATAATCTCACAAAACAGAGTGTCACAAAATCAAACACAACTAAGGCAGAGTACCTATCGCATGCAGATAGTAACACGGAGTACCACGATTTTAAATTTATAATTATCGTATCCTCGGGAACGGTTGGTGACGGCTGGTTAGTTTCTATCAATTATGACAATTTTTAAGGTTTAGGGAATTAGTCTTATGTGTCCATTCAATTCATGTATGTTTGTTCAAAGAATAATTAAAACAAGAATGGAAAATAATTGACTAAGATCTCTAATGAAGTACGTATGATTAATTAAGGTGAACAATGTTCAAAAGTTCAATTTGCAAACGGATCTAAGGCAATTATGAATTCGAATCATCTTACTACCATACATCTAAAGTGATTACCTCATGATAACATCGATATATGATCGTGTTTTTATACAATAATTGTGTTCAATTCGAGGTAATTATGGAGTTAATTGGACTTAATTAAATGGGAATTACGCAAATTCTTTTTGTTTTCGATTTCAGAAGTTTCAAGGACCAAAATTGAAGAAATGAAGAAATCAGGGACTAAATTGCAATTTTTTCTCAACATCGGCGTGTTGAAGGCAGAATGACGTTTTTCAATGTCCCATATGGAAATTTTACCTCTTTTCACCTCTATTTCACTCCTATATATAGATGCACTCCCCCAGTTGTTGAAACACACCAGAATCACTTAGAACAGGAGCATTTCCGAGTTCCTAGCCAATAGGAATTTCGTGATAAGCTCCAATCGAGTTTTAAGTTTTCATTTTTCTTTCTTCTCGAGTGTAGGGGTTGAACCTCGACCGTAAGGAATATCCCTATAGTTTAGTTGAGAGGAAGTGATCTCTGAAGATCTCTAGAGAGCGAGATAAGGATTCGGAGTACGAGTCTCGGCGAGGTCTGGAGGATTAAGCCAGCCCTTGGAAGCAATGAGAGCAACACGACAACTTTCTCTTCCCTTTTCTTTTCGTTCTTGTATTTCTTTTCCTTTATATGTTATGATTCTGTGTCCTAAGATACTCTTTATTTAGATTGATTGATTAATGATTTATATATTTCCGGAAAGGATACGTTTTAATTAACATTATGAATTGCTTATTGTTTTACACTTTTGATTTGATTCTCGTATTGAGTTTATGCCATGAAACTTTCTTTGATGCATGATACTACAATAGTTAATTAAATTGACGATTTGTTAATGAATCCCGACCGTAGGAGATTTAATGAGTTGCCGGATTAAGACTAATAACATACACATGACCGTCACCGAGGTTAGGCATCCTAATAATCTTGGGTTTGGAATTAATGCAAATCTTAAGGTTATGTTATTAAATTGACGCCTTAATAACTAATATAAAAAGGTTTAGGATTACTTACAATGACCAGTATTGAGGTAATCATTCTAGACAACTCAGGTATGGTAGTAAGATAATTCGAATTCATAATTGCCTTAGATCTGCTTGCAAGCTACACATTCGAACACTGTTCAACTTAATTAATCATACGTACTTCATTAGAGATCTTAGTAAATTATCTTTCCATTGTTGTTTTAAATATTTTTTAAACAACATATCTTAATTGAATGGACACATAAGACTAATTCCCTGAACTTTAAAGTTTGTCATAATTGGTAGAAACTAACCAGCCGTCACCAACGTTCCCGAGGATACGATATTTATAAATTTAAAATCGTGGTACTCCCGTGTTACTATCTGCATGCGATAGGTATTTTGCCTTAGTTGTCTTTGATTTTGTGACACTATTTTGTGTGATTATTTGCTTTATATGATACTATATTTTACTCACTCAAAACACACACTAGATTTTTGGCCGTTGTTGTCGGGGATGCAAAAATTCATAATATTTTTAAAATTCCTGATCAAAATTTTAGAAACTTTATGATTTGGTAACGGTAGTATCTATCCTTTATGACTTGATTAGTGGAATTAGACCTCACTTTCCTAAGTATACGGTTTCCTAAATTGTTAATTTTAGAAATTATCTAGAATTAAATAATTAAGGTCATCTAGTTTTAGAAAATTCATTCTAAAACCATACTAGGAAAAACTCTAGAGATTATCTAGAGTCGATATAAAAAAAAATAAAAAATAAAAAATAAAAAAAACAAAAAAAAAATTTAAAAAATAAAAATAAAAAGAGATTGATTTTTCGAACTCTTTTTCTTTGCCTTCTTCTTATCTTATTGAAACATCATGCCTAATCTATCTTTGGTATTATCAAAAAACTGAAATGTTTTTGACTTCATCGTGCAAGGATCCACCTGAATTGAAACCAAAAGGGCTTTGCCATACCACCTTTGCTATGGATGCCTAAGATGAAGGTAAGAACTTCCTTGTTTATAATTGCAATTTGAATGAGAAACGAAAGGAAGTTGCAACTGAATGCACTCAAGAGGTACAAAAGAGTTTTTTTTTTATATAAATTTGTTTATATTCCAGGTACCAATCCTAGCCTTTACTCTCATACATGTTCTATTGTTTTCTGGATAACTGTTCTAGCTATATTGTTTCTTAACATGATAAGAGAGTTTAAGGGAGTTTATAGATGATTTCCTATGATTGATATACGTTCATGCATTGTTTGTGAAATCTAGATCTATGTTTTAAAGATGCATGAAAACAATTCATATGCTTAACTGGAAAAGATATTCCTTTTGTGTTCGATAAGGCATTTTTGCATGAATCTTATTAAAGGAATTCTTTCACTACTGCACCCATTATGACACCCCCTTGATTGAAATTGGCTATATGATATGTGATGTTAGTATTTATGCAGTAGGAGTTGTTTGAGGACAAGGATATGCTATGAATTTCCAAATGATATACTATTCTAGATGTTGTATATGCATTTGATATATTTGATCTTGTCTAACATTATTATGTACATTGATCACCCTGCACTCACTTGTTGAATTATAATGCATTTTGTGTACATTGGATAGAATCCTAAAATTTGATGAATTTGATAAATATGGAAATTCAATGAACTTTAAATGGAAAAATAGGATTTGCATGATAGACAGTTTAAAGGAATTTCAACTTGAGGATAAAATGTTATTATATTCACATTTGAAAATGTTTTCAAGATGTTTTAAAGCTATTGGACAAACTCCTTCATTATCAAACAAGTCTCACCATGGTAGCTTGTGAAATAATGAACGAGGGTGAAACATCATTCAAGGTGAACAGACATAAGTTGAAGTTTTACAGGGAATTGTTCGAGAAAATTGAACATAAAGTCCTTCTAAGGAGGAAAGGTCCAAGCTTAATGACAAGAAAAGAAGCGCTTATAGGGGGGCAACCCTATGTTTTTGTTTTCGTTGTTTTGTTTTCTTTTCCTTTTTTTCTCTTTTGTTTGTGTGCTTTATTTTAAAGGTGTCTTAAGTGGTTTTTGACGTAATTTATGTCTCACTCGTTTATTTAGAAACTGGATGCTCCAGAATAGGATTTTCACGTTTATTTAAGAGACTGGATGTTCTAGTTTAGGACTACTATGCTTACTTGAGTAGATTCCGGAAGTTCCAGACAGGTTCATATGTGCTAAATGATCATGGCATGATAGAAACTGGATGTTCCAACATAGGGATTACATTGTTTAATTAAATAGATGTTGGATGTTCCAGATAAGACATTGTTTTGTCAATTAATGTATTGAGTGGATAATGATTGTTCCAGTACAAATTTTACAGCATATAAATGGTAGAATTCAATTGTGCATGTGCACCGAGCGACCGTGTTCATGGGGAACTATGCAAACTTTGCTACTCATAGCTATTCATTACTCTATCCCTATTTATCTCTAAATTCACTCAACTCTCTTTTTCTATCTATGTATACATATAGTTGCTACCTTGCAGCTATGATACTGAATAGAGTTCATCCTCCAACGATCCCTATCTTGATTTATTCATTTCAAGTAGATCGGAACGTAGCTACTAAGCTCTATAACTCATTTCTAAGAGGATTAGTACATCATGGCAGGAGAAATTGATTGGGAGACCCTTACAATTCTCAAGTTAGATGCACATATGCATATTTTACTTTACATCCACATTTTTAATGCGGAAGTTCTACTTACGAGGTACTAGTATGTGAATCTTCTATACTTTTTGAGCATCATAAAAAGTCTATTTCTTTAAGGCTTGGTGGATATTATCATGATTTAAGTATGAAGAGAGTAGAATTGTCCTTAAAATCTATTTGGGACCATATCACTGTGTATCATTATGTTCATCTTAGAAGGTCAAAAGCTTCGATTATTCATTCAGTGCTTCATTGTTTGCATGTTATGCGTGTTATTAATAGAAAGGATAATATTGAAGTGATTCATGTCATAGACAAAAATGAGTTATCACATGTTTTTAGACGTATTCCCGTGGACATAATTAGAATATTTTCAGGTTGATGCATGATACTACAATAGTTAATTAAATTGACGATTTGTTAATGAATCCCGACCGTAGGAGATTTAATGAGTTGCCAGATTAGGACTAATAACTTACAGCGACCATACTGAGGTTAGGCATCCTAATAATCTTGGGTTTGGGATTAATGCAAATCTTAAGGTTATGTTATTAAATTGACGCCTTAATAACTAATCTAAACAGGTTTATTATTACTTACAACGACTAATATTGAGGTAATCATTCTAGACAACTCAGGCATGGTAGTAAGATAATTCGAATTCATAATTTCCTTAGATCTACTTGCAAGCTACACATTCGAACACTGTTC
Organism: Cynanchum wilfordii; assembly: GCA_025388415.1. Classification (NCBI taxonomy): domain Eukaryota; kingdom Viridiplantae; phylum Streptophyta; class Magnoliopsida; order Gentianales; family Apocynaceae; genus Cynanchum; species Cynanchum wilfordii. Next base: position 13,725 of record JAHSUH010000314.1, on the reverse strand, counting down.
AACTTAATTAATCATACGTACTTCATTAGAGATCTTAGTAAATTATCTTTCCATTCTTGTTTTAAATATTTTTTAAACAACATATCTTAATTGAATGGACACATAGGACTAATTCCTTGAACTTTAAAGTTTGTCATAATTGGTAGAAACTAACCAGCCGTCACCAACGTTCCCGAGGATACGATATTTATAAATTTAAAATCGTGGTACTCTCGTGTTATTATCTACATGCGATAGGTACTCTGCCTTAGTTGTGTTTGATTTTGTGACACTGTTTTGTGAGATTATTTTCTTTATATTATACTATATTTTACTCACTCAAAACACACACCAACCTCAATATGGTTGTCGCAAGTAATCCTAAACCTTTGTAGATTAATTATTAAGTTGTAAATTTAATAAGTTAATCTTAAGGTTTGCATTGATTATGAACTCGAGATTATTAGGCTGCTTAACTTCAATATGGTTGCCGCAAGTTATTAGACCTAATCTGGAAATTCGTTAAATCTCCTATGGTTGGGACTCATTAACAAACCGTCAATTCAATTAACTATTGGAGTATCATGCATCAACCTAAGTTTCATAGCATAAACTCAATACGAGAATCAAATCAAAAGCGTAAAACAATAAGCAATTCACAATGTATATAAAACGTATCCTTCCCGGGAATATATAAATCATTAATTAATCAATCAAAATAAAGAGTATCTTTGGACACAGAATCATAACATATAAAGGAAAAGAAATGCAAGAACTAAAAGAAAAGGAAAGAGAAAGTTGTCGTGTTGCTCTCACTGCTTCCACGGACTGGCTTAATCCTCCAAACCTCACCGAGACTCGTGCTCCGGATCCTTATCCCGCTCTGAAAATCGTCAGCTACCACTCCCCTCAACTAAACTATAGGGTATCCCTTATGGTTGAGGTTCAACCCTACACTCGAGAAGAAAGAAAAATGAAAACTCAATCTCAACTAGAGCTTATCACAAAATTCCTATTGGCTAGGAACTCGGAAATGCTCCTGTTCCGAGTGATTCCGGGGTGCTTCAACAATTGGGGGAGTGCATCTATTTATAGGAGTAGAAAAGGGACCAAAAATACCGTCAACACAGGCTGCAACACGGGCAGGAACACGCCCATGTTGGCCTTTTTTCCGGAAATTGCACTTTTAGTCCTTGATTTCTTCTTTTCTTCAATTTTGGTCCCTGAAACTTCTAAAATAAAAAACAGAAGGAATTTGCGTAATTTCCATTCAATTAAATCCAATTAACTCCATAATTAACTCAAATTGAACACAATTAATGTATAAAAACACGATATAAAATCGAGTTATCGGAAACGATGTATATGTATATGTATAGTTATATATATATATTTATATACTTTTACTATTAATTAAAGATAAAGTTTTAAAAGAGTATATATTTTTTAAAATATATATATATATGTATAGTATATGAAAGTAATGTTTTTTTATATGTGTAGAAATCTAAAATATAGGAATTTTATCTTTTTATTCAAGTTTAAATAAATCATTTTAAATGTTATGTAAATAATTTATATATTATTTTTAAGTAAGCAAGTGCAGTGTACTATTTTCCGAATACTTAATTATTGTTATATTTTTATTTATTGATGTTATTTTAGAAATTTGTTTTTTTAAAATTATTTTAAGTGTAGTATTATAGAAGATATTATTTTTTTGAATTATTTTCATAATCTTAAGATACTGGGTTTTAAATATTGTTATTTCAAAGTCTTGAAAATGTTTTATTTTGAATTATGATTTAATCAGTAAATTAAATAGTAAAGTTTTATTTGTTTATTATGCAGTAAAAATTGATTTTTATACTTTCCGATGTTATTGGGGATAACTTGATGAATTAGCAATGGGAGGAACATGTTCCACCTTAAAATAAATGTTTTCCATTGGCATGGACAAAAAGCCACCCAAATGAAAAAATAATGGCCCTCTCCTAACGGGTATAAAGTTAGGAACTGAATTCAGTTAAAGACTCATTAGCGAAACATCCAAACTATCCCCCAATAGTCAAAGAAAAGTGAAGAAGGAATTGAATGATTTATTGTAATTCATTATCATTAGATAATGTCAAATTAAAAGATTTATCATGAAAGATTTATTCTCTTTTACTTTACTGGTTTATTGATAAGAATGTTTTGGAAAATTATTATTATTATTTTTACTACTATTGTTATTTTTGTAAAGATAGTTTTTAAGGAAGAGAATGTTCTACCCTCTTGAGTAGTTTGTACTCACCCCCCTATGACTCTCACCCTTACAGGTGATAGTGAAGACTATGAATTTGTGGATGATGATCGTTGGGATGATGATTTTTGAATAAGAGAGTTGAAGTTATTTTCTTTTTATTTGGAATAAATTCCTATTGTATAGGAAACTTACAGTTAGTGATTTGAGTATTTGTGATTATAAGTTTGAAATTTTTTAAACACAATTTTATGAGATTTGTTACAGTTTAATGGTTTTATTGGAAGTTTTATGTTATTGAATGTAAGATGTTTGGCATTCTTTGGGGAAACCTTGGGAATGTTGCCGTGTTACCTCCCCGAAAAGGGGCATGACAAATTGTCACTTAAACAAACATAACATAAGGCAGAGTACCTATCGAATGCAGATAGTAACATGGAAGCATCAACAATTTTAAAATTATAAATTATATCGTTTAATCCCGGGAACGTTGATAACAACTTAATAGTATCTTATCAATTATGACAAAGTGTAGTGTATTGGGAATTAGTCCTAAGCTCAAGTTTAATTCAAGGAGATTGATATATTGTGGAAAAATAAATAAAGAAAGTAAAAGATAAGTAATAGGGATCTTAATTAAGCTCCAATGATTCAATTAGGAAGACCTATATTCGAAGATGCAACTTGCAAGTGGATCTAAGGCAATTATGAATTCGAATTGTCTTACTACCATACCCGAATTATCTAATGTGATTACATCAATATGGTTGTCGCAAGTAATCCTAAACTTTTGTAGATTAGTTATTAAGTCGTCAATTTAATAAATTAATCTTAAGATTTGTATTGATTACTAACTCGAGATTATTAGGCTGCCTAACTTCAGTATGATTGACGCAAGTTATTAGACCTAATCGACAATTTGTTAAATCTCCTATGGTTGGGTCTCCTTAACAAACTGTCAATTCAATTAACTATTATAATATTATGCATGAACCTAAATTTCATAGCATAAACTCAATACGAGAATCAAATCGAAAGCGTAAAACAATAAGCAATTCACAATGTATATTAAAACATATCCTTTTTGGAAATGTGAGATAAAACACTAATTGTTCATTCTAAAGATAGAAACCTATGACACAGAATCATAACCGATGAAAGAAAATGAAATATAAGAATTAAAAGATAAGGAGAAAGTAAAGTTGTGGTATGACTCGTTTCTCCGGATATGAAAGATTCCTAACTTCGATCCTTTGTCGTGATCTTCATATCTTCGACAATCAAGCCTCTCGTAATTTCTTCGAGCTATACCTTATGGTTGAGGCTCAAGCTCGTAAAATAAAATGAAAACTATGAAAAGCCGAGATCTACGAGAGTACTCAAGTTCGACACTCGAAAACTCAAGTGTTCTCTCGCTATTCCGGTGTTTCAAAAGCTCTAAATATCGCCTCTATTTATAGGAGTGAGTGGAAGAGTTTGAAAAACTTCAAACACCGAAAATTTAGGATCTGGACCAAAAGTTTCTAATAATTGCAATTTAGTCCCTGATTTCTTCATTTCTTCAATTTCAGTCCCTAAAACTTTAAAAATCGAAAACAGGACAAATTTGCGTAATTTCCAATCAATTAAGTCCAATTAAATCCATAATAACTTGAATTGAACACAATTAATGTATAAAAATACGATATAAAACCGATTTATCATCCACCATAAGAGGTAGGTGCGATTGAGATACCTTTTGTAGGGGATCATTTTGGAGAGGGTCGCACGGCTTCCGTGGAAGATGTCAGTGATTCTTGTGAGGTTGATGTTGTCCTCGTGGGTAGACTTGTGTCGGAGGATGATAACTCAATTTTATATCGTATTTTTATACATTAATTTTGTTCAATTCGAGTTAATTATGGAGTTAATTGGACTTAATTGAATGGAATTACACAAATTCTTTTCGTTTTCGATTTAGGAGTTTCAGGGACCAAAATTGAAGAAAGGAAGAAATCAGGGACTAAATTGCAATTTAAGAGTAACGCGTGCAACATCGTGCCACATACGCGCAGCACTGTGCCATACAAGTGTCGTGCCACAATGCGCAGCACCGTGCCGCACTGCGCGCAGCACCATGCCGCGACGCAGCAGTACTGTGCCGCGACGCCCGCAGCACCGTGCCGCTATGGCCTAGTAAATTTCCCACATTGGAAAATTTCTGTATTCCAGCCCAACTCACCCCTATAAGTAGAGGCATCGTGTGCAAGCTTTGGCACACCGGAATCACTCGAACAGGAGCATTTCCGAGTTCCTAGCCAATAGGAATTTCGTGATAAGCTCCAATCGAGTTTTTAGTTTTCATTATTTTTCTTTCTTCTCGAGTGTAGGGGTTGAACCTCGACCGTAAGGAATATACCTATAGTTTAGTTGAGAGAAAGTGATCTCTGAAAATCTTTAGAGCGACATAAGGATCCGGAGTACAAGTCTCGGCGAGGTCCGGAGGATTTAGCCATCTCGTGGAAGCAGTGAGAGCAACACGACAACTTTCTCTTTCCTTTTCTTTTCGTTCTTGTGTTACTTTTCCTTTATATGTTATGATTCTATGTCCTAAGATACTCTTTATTTAGATTGATTGATTAATGATTTATATATTTACGGAAAGGATACGTTTTAATTTACATTATGAATTGTTTATTGTCTTATGCTTTCAATTTGATTCTCATATTGAGTTTATGCTATGAAACTTAGGTTGATGCATGATACTACAATAGTTAATTAAATTGACGATTTGTTAATGAATCCCGACCGTAGGAGATTTAATGAGTTGCCGGATTAGGACTAATAACTTACGGCCCACTCGAGGTTAGGCATCCTAATAATCTTGGGTTTGGAATTAATGCAAATCTTAAGGTTATGTTATTAAATTGACGCTTTAATAACTAATCTAAAAAGGTTTAGGATTACTTACACCGATCAGTATTGAGGTAATCATTCTAGACAACTCGGGTGTGGTAGTAAGATAATTCGAATTCATAATTGCCTTAGATCTGCTTGCAAGCTACACATTCGAACACTGTTCAACTTAATTAATCATACGTACTTCATTAGAGATCTTAGTCAATTATTTTCCATTCTCGTCTTAAATATTCTTTAAACAACATATCTGAATCGAATGGACACCTAGGACTAATTCCCCGAACCTTAAAGATTGTCATAATTGGTAGAAACTAACCAGCCGTCACCAACGTTCCTGTGGATACGATATTTATAAATTTAAAATCGTGGTACTCCCATGTTACTATCTGCATGTGATAGGTACTATGCCTTAGTTGTGTTTGATTATGTGACACTTGTTTTGTAAGAATATTTGTTTTATATGATACTATTTTTTTACTCACTCAAAACACACACCGGATTTTTGGCGCCGTTGCCGGGGATGCTAAAATTCATAATATTTTTAAAATTCCTGATCAAAATTTTAGAAACTTTATGATTTGGTAACGGTAGTATCTATCCTTTAGGATTTGATTAGAGGAATTTGGCCTCATTTTCCTAAGTATAAGGTTTCCCAATTTATTAATTTTAGAAATTATCTAGAATTAAATAATTAAGGTCATCTAGTTTTAGAAAATTCATTCTAAAACTATACTAGGAAAAACTCTAGAGATTATCTAGGGTCGTTAAAAAAAAATATATATATTATTTTTCAAACTCTTTTTCTTTGCCTTCTTCTTATCTTATTCAAACATCATGCCTAATCTATCTTTGGTATTATCAAAAAAACTGAAAATTTTTGACTTCATCGTGCGTGGATTCACCCGAATTAAAACCAAAAGGGATTGCCATACCACCTTTGCTATGGATGCCTAAGATGAAGGTAAGAACTTCCTTGTTTATAATTGCAATTTGAATGAGAAACGAAAGGAAGTTGCAACTGAATGCACTCAAGAGGTACAAAAGAGCTTTTGTTTATAAAATTGTTGATATTCCGGGTACCAATCCTAGCCTTCACTCTCATAAATGTTCTATTGTTTTCTGGATAACTGTTCTAGCTATATTATGTTCTTAACATGATAAGAGAGTTTAAGGGAGTTTATAGATGATTTCCTATGATTGATATACGTTCAGGCATTGTTTGTGAAATCTAGAATCTATGTTTTAAAGATGCATAAAAACGACTCACATGCTTAAGTGGGAAAGATGTTATTCCTTTTCCTTTTGTGTTTGATAAGGCATTTTTGCAAGAATCTTATTAAAGGAATTCTTTCACTACTGCACCCATTATGACATCCGCCTTGATTGAAATTTGCTATTTGACATGTGATGTTAGTAATTATGCCAGCCTAAGAAAGGGGCAAATAAGAAATTTACAAGTTTTTTTATTATTGAATGATATTTTAATTAAATAAATTCTATGTAATTAGAGTCCGACAAGGAATAAACTAGGGTTTTAATTTTAAAAGAGTTATAACTTTCGGAACCCTAGCAACTTTTGTCTCTATGGTTGGGGTCTAGGAAGTGGAGGAAGAGTACAATAGAGTAAGCAACCAGCAGAATTCTGATCGACAAGGACTAACAAATGGGATAATACAAGAATTGGCTGATTGTTTCGAAATCCTTTCCGAATTTTAAGAAGTGAGTAAACGGATACTTTTCTAAAAGAATCAATTTTTTGATTTGCCATTAAGTTTTGTATTTAATATATACTTATACTGTGGATTAAAAAAAAAGAACAAAATAATTGATTTTTGTTTGGAATTTTCTGAAACTTACAGTGATATACATATATATACATTTATATTAACAAATTCAGAAACCTTATTTATTTTAATTTATACTTGTTGCGGCGAATTGAACAGGAGCGGCAATTGCCGAATCTGTTCTTATTTATATATATTTATATATGGATTTTAGTTTATTTTATTATTGTTATTATAAAATTCCAGAAATTTATTATTATTATTAAATTCTAGTGACTTTACTAGTATTACTATTATTTAACAATCCTTGCGCTACAAAATTTGAACGGCAATTGTGTAGTTGTCGAACTGCTTCTTTATATATGTATATATATATATATATAGATCTATTATATTATTGATGTGTAATTTGAGTTATATATAAATAATAAAAATAATCGAATAAATAGTACTAAAAATAATAGGAATCTCTATGATTAAAATAGGTTTGTCACTAATAAAATAACTCAATTAGGCAGAGCACCTATCGAAATAGTTTAGTAAATAAGGTGGTATTCAGATTTTAAATTTATAAAAATAGTTTTTCCCTAAGACTTCTATTAAATTCTAGTGTGGAAAATATAATCAAACTAACTATGAATATGATTTGTGATTAAGGATCATTCAACAAGTAAATCAACCAATATCAAGAATGATAAGATTGAATTCTAAATCCTAGAAAGCAAAGTAAAAGCAAGTAAAGTAAAATCATGGATGAGAGAATATTGAATATTTGAAGAACTCACTAAACACATTAGAGAGAGTGGAGGATACACTTCATAACAAAATCAAGTATCATGATTCAACTATTATAATTTCACCGAATCCGAGTCTAAAGATAAACTTCCTCAATACGTGTCGTTGAAAGAAATTCATACGTGAAAAACAACTCGAATATATTAGTAAGATCAAATCCCTACTAATCATCCAAGGTCCGGTACATCAATAGGAAGACAATCCAACTAACCTAGCACTAATCGTATATCCAAGGTCCGGCTTAACAATTAGTGTTAACCCGAACCACTAGATCGAATTATAGCTCATCTCAAGATAAACAATCAAATCAAAGCCATAATTGAAATTGCAATTCAAGTTAATGAAATCATAACAATCAACTCACAATAGATCAATCTCATAGTGAAAGTATAACATGAAACCAACCACTTCTACTCTAAAGAAATGTAGGAGAAGAGAGTTCCTATTAGGTTGGTAAACTAGATTACAAGAATTATCAACAAAAATACTTGAAGAAGGTAAGAAAATAATTCCAAAACCAGTTGTCAATTGAATCCGGAAAGATCTCTACACCTCAACTTTCTTCTTGAATCCTCTTCTTGCTCCTTGAAGCTTGAATGATTGAAGTAGCTCAAAATCCTCTTGATCAAGTCACAAAACTCTACCTCATAGACCAAGGAGAGATTTCATAACCTAACTAGAAACATTTATTCACTAAAACAATCTAGGGAATTATCTAATCAAAAGTATTCAATCAAAGTGATAGAAAAATTCCCCAAAGTCTATACCAAAAATATATGAAATTGAAGAAAAACCTAATATGATATTCAATATCTAAGAACAATGTGAAATATAATCCGACCCTCAAGCCAATCTAATTAATGCTAAAAATTCTAGTATTTATAGATCTACTAAACCAGGGGTAAAATCGTCATTTTACATAAAAAATATTCTGGACAGAGCACCCTTACGGGCGTAGCCCTCTATTCTAAACGGGCGTTTAGAAGCGGTTACGCCTTACGGGCGTTTGATACAGAGTGCCACGGGCGTAAGGCAGACAGTTAATTCCTACGGGCGTAATGCACACAGGGCAACGGGCGTTTACGCTGCTACGGGCGTAAGAAATTGTCCATGGGCGTAGCGAATTTCCGGAATGTTGCACTTTTACCTCCGAATTTATCTTTTTTCACCAATTTGCCCCGAGGTTACACTAACAAGAGTATATTTGCAATTAAACCCAAAATCAATCAATTTATCTCAATTTAATACAATTATCATCACAAATCATGCACAATTTATATCTCAAATCATGATCATATTTGATGTTATCAATTATATTCTATTTTCTTTCTCTATTTTCATTAAGGTATGAGAAATACATTTTGATTATTTTGATTTTCAAATCTGGAACATTCTGATTTTGTCATATTTTAATCATGTATCACTGTTTCAATTGTTTTATTATTATTACTAGAATTGATTTCTTAAGCGATGTTAACCCCATAAGTACTTGGATATTTTTATTATCTATATTAATTATTATTTATTTAATTTTTTGAAATATTTAAAGTTCATTATTTAAGTTTGCTCTGAGAAAAGAAAAGAAAGATATAAGTTTGGCTCAAGTTAGTTAGAAGTAAGTTGGTGAACCCATTAAGCATGGTGAAAAAGCTCTCATTGATATGGTTCTGCCTACCTAGCGGGATAAAACTAAAGGATCGATATCGATTAAAACCAACTAATGACTACTTGCTTGAGCCTCATAAAAGAAAGTGGAATTAAATTTGAATTCCTTCTGTTTCCGTTCTGTTTTGAAAGAAAGTAACATTATGAAAATGTTTAAAATTTTCTTTGAAAGTTATTTTGATATTTTGACTATTGTATGTATTTCCTAAGTATATTCGATTCTATTTTGATATTTTGGCTATCAAGATGACCTTTAAAAGTTTTTTTGAGAATAAAGGAAATAATAAAACTCCGTTTATTCACCTGGGCTTTTTAGCTCATCCCTCTCCCTTAAATTTTTTTCTTTTGCGGATGTTCTAGTGTTGACGAATAAGGGAACATGTGGGGAATTTATGTCTTGAAAGTTGAGTTGTTGACTTGTTTGTTATTACTTGGAGTTAGAAATTTGTTTTGGAATAGTTTTCTTTATTCTTTTAATAAGTTAGGTTGCATCCCTAATCAAGATATTGTTTAATGGAGGATTATCTATTTTGTCAATTGGGATTAATTTGAGATATTTTATTTGGACTTATGGATTTTAGTTGTTTTCTTAATATTTTATTGCGGAAATATTTTGTTAGTAAGGGATAAGAGACCTTATGCTTTCGAGGTGGAACCTTGAAAGTATGGTCGTGTTACAGCCCGGATTTGGGGGCGTGACATTTAGTGGTATCAAAGCAAGAGGTTACGAATCCTAAGATACTTAAGTAATGATTTTGATATGTTAGTTGATGGTAGATTCTTATATTAAGATCTAAATTTTTATCCGATATACGTGATTGTAGCTTATCTAGTTTTATTTGGAACGTTACTCGATGGTGAGACATGGAACAACTAGAGGACGAAATGTAGCTCCTGACAGTAGTATAGAAGAACAAGATAATGATATGAATGTACCACTGAGGAATCTAGGTCGTGGAGCAACAACAACTTAAACTAAGCATACCGGACCTTCCACAGTGCTGAATGATTTTGCTTCTACCCTTGCTATGATGGCCCAAACAATGCAAGCCCAACAACCTTTTCAAGAAGAGCAATTGAGATAACAAGTTGAGCAAGAACGTCGTCCTAGACAAGGTGATAATGGAATAAGGTCATGTTATGAACGACTTCGGAAAGAAAGTATGTTAAACTTTGAAGGAAACGCCAAAACCGGAACTTGCGAAAAAGTGGCTTAAGGATCTAGAGAAAAATTTCGAATACTTGAGGTTAGTGAAAATTTGAAGGCAGATTTGGCAATTGCTTTTCTCTTGAGAAGCGGAGAGATGGTGGGAAGGTGCAACACCAAGATATGTCACTACTAGTCATCCCCTAACTTGGGATGTGTTTAAGAGGGCCTTCTTGGATAATTACTTTCCCGAGACCATTCGAATGGAGCGTCAAAGAGAGTTTTTCAACTTGAAGCAGACAGAAGGAATGTCGGTTGTTGAGTATGCAGCTAAATTCAATTAGTTGGGAAGATTTGTTCCAGAATTTATGGCTAATGAGGACCTAAAACTTTTACGATTTCGAGATGGATTACTTGGAAGAATTAAAGGTAAAATGGCTGCATTACGATCTCAAAGTTACACCGAGGTGTATGAAACTGCTATTAGTGTGGAGGAAAATATAAAGAGAGCTGATGTTGTTAGGGTAAATAAAAGATCGAGATCATTTAGAAATCAAGATCAAAATTCCGAGCTTACTTCGGATAAGTCTCAATTGGAGACAAAGGAACTCCCTTCCAAGAAAGTAGCAATCGAAAATCGGCGTAAGTCAGTGCGATACTTGTAGACGTGTTCATTTTGGTGAATGCAAATGGAAGACAGGAGCGTGTTTTTTAGGTGTGGCAAACTAGGACACAAAATTGGAGATTGTCCCGACATGGCGCCAATGATTTCAACCAAGCCTCGAGAGACAACAAAGCACGCAAAATCTCAACCTAATTCTAGAGTTTTTGCTTTGACAAAGGAAGATTTTAAGGATACATATGATGTCAACACATGTACGATCGTAGTAAACTCCGTTATTATTATGTTCTCATTGATTTTGGTGTTTTAATTCTCTTACTCTCGGAAAATTCTTTAAATTTTTGAAGTAAGTCTATTTAGTTAAGTGGATAATATTGTGTCTGTCCCTAGTATAAGTGTTGTTGAACAATTGATTTTAATTGATTTATAAGCGAAGGTGAACAAGTGTGCGGTTGCGGTCAATGTAATTTAAGTTTGGAAAGTATGTATGGAGGTAACTATATTGTAAGTTTCGAGGACGAAACTTTTTGTAAGGAGGGTAGAATGTGAGACCCAGCCCTAAGATAGGGGCAAATAAGTAATTTACAAGTTTTATTATTATTGAATGATATTTTAATTAAATAAATTCTATGTTATTAGAGTCTCACAAGGAATAAACTAGGGTTTTAATTTTAAAAGAGTCATAACTTTCGGAACCCTAGCAACTTCTGTCTCTATGGTTGGGGTCTAGGAAGTGGAGGAAGAGTACAATAGAGTAAGCAACCAGCAGAATTCTGATCGACAAGGACTAACAAATGGGATAATACAAGAATTGGCTGATTGTTTCGAAATCCTTTCCGAATTTTAAGAGGTGAGTAAACGGATACTTTTCTAAAAGAATCAATTTTCTGATTTACCATTAAGTTTTGTATTCAATATATACTTATAATGTGGATTAAAAAAAAAAAGAACAAAAGAATTGATTTTTGTTTGGAATTTTCTGAAACTTACAGTGATATACATATATATACATTTATATTAACAAATTCAGAAACCTTATTTATTTTAATTTATACTTGTTGCTGCGAATTGAACAGGCGGGGAATTGCCGAATTTGTTCTTATTTATATATATTTATATATGGATTTTAGTTTATTTTATTATTGTTATTATAAATTCCAGAAATTTATTATTATTATTAAATTCCAGTGACTTTACTAGTATTACTATTATTTAACAATCCTTGCGCTACAAAATTTGAACGGCAATTGTGCGGTTGTCGAACTGCTTCTTTATATATGTGTATATATATATATATATATATATATATGGATCTATTATATTATATTCTATTTTCTTTCTCTATTTTCATTAAGGTATGAGAAATACATTTTGATTATTTTGATTTTCAATTCTGGAACATTCCGATTTTGTCATATTTTAATCATGTATCACTGTTTCAATTGTTTTATTATTATTACTAGAATTGATTTCTTAAGAAGTGTTAACCCCATAAGTACTGGATATTTTTATTATCTATATTAATTATTATTTATTTAATTTTTGAAATATATAAGGTTCATTATTTAAGTTTCCTTTGAGAAAAGAAAAGAATGATATAAGTTTGGCTAAAGTTAGTTAGAAGTAAGTTGGGGGAACATGTTCCAAATTTATAAGTTCCGAACCCATTAAGCATGGTGAAAAAGCTCTATTGTTATAAGTTCCGGCCTACCTAGCGAGATAAACAACTAGGATCGATATCGATTAAAGCCAACTAATGACTACTTGCTTGAGCCTCATAAAAGAAAGTGGAATTAAATTTGAATTCCTTCTGTTTCTGTTCTGTTTTGAAAGAAAGTAACATTATGAAAATGTTTTAAATTTTCTTTGAAAGTTATTTTGATATTTTGACTATTGTATGTATTTCCTAAGAATATGTGATTCTATTTCGATATTTTGACTATCAAGATAACCTTTAAAGTTTTTTTTGAGAATAAAGGAAATAATAAAACTCCGTTTATTCACTAGGCTCATCCCTCTCCCTTAAAATTTTCTTTTGCAAATGTTCTAGTGGTGACGAATAAGGGAACATGTGAGGAATTTATGTCTTGAAAGTTGAGTTGTTGACTTGTTTGTTATTACTTGGAGTTAGAAATTTGTTTTGGAATAGTTTTCTTTATTCTTTTAATAAGTTAGGTTGCATCCCTAATCAAGATATTGTTTAATGGAGGATTATCTATTTTGTCAATTGGGATTAATTTGAGATATTTTATTTGGACTTATGGATTTTAGTTGTTTTCTTAATATTTTATTGCGGAAATATTTTGTTAGTAAAGGATAAGAGACCTTGTGCTTTCGAGGTGGAACCTTGAAAGTACGGTCGTGTTACAGCCCGTATTTGAGGCGTGACAGATATGCTATGAAATTCCAAATGATATACTATGCTAGTGTTGTATATACATTTGATATATTTGGCCTTGTCCAACACTACTATGTACACCGATCACCCTGCACCCACTTGTTGAATTATAATGCATTTTGTGTACATTGGATAGAATCCTAAAATTTGATGAATTTGATAAATATGGAAATTCAATGAACTTTAAATGGA
>JAHSUH010000312.1:0-434259 GCA_025388415.1 Cynanchum wilfordii | reverse complement strand
AATGTTGAACTATTTTCCAAAAATTTGCAATTTAGTCCCTGGTTTATTCCTTTCTTCAATTTTGATCCCCGAAAATTTTGAAATAAAAAACATAAAGAATTTGCGTAATTTCCATTCAATTAATTCCAATTAACTCCATAATTAACTCGAATTGAACACAATTAATGTATAAAAATACGATATAAAATCGAGTTATCACCTAACCTCAGTACGGTCGTTGTAAGTTATTAGTCCTAATCTGGCAACTCATTAAATCTCCTACCGTCGGGATTCATTAACAAACCGTCAATTTAATTAACTATTGTAGTATCATGCATCAACCTAAGTTTCATAGCATAAATTCAATACGAGAATCAAATCAAAAGCGTAAAACAATAAACAATTCATAATGTATATTAAAACGTATCCTTTCCGGAAATGTATAAATCATTAATTAATCAATCTAAATAAAGAGAATCCTAGGACACAGAATCATAACATATAAAGGAAAAGTAACACAAGAACGAAAAGAAAAGGAAAGAGAAAGTTGTTGTGTTGCTCTCACTGCTTCCACATACTAGCTTAACCATCCAAACCTCGCCAAGACTTGTACTCCGGATCCTTATCTCGCTTAAGAGATCTTCAGAGATCACTTCCTCTCAACTAAACTATAGGGATATTCCTTACGGTCGAGGTTCAACCCCTACACTCGAGAAGAAAGAAAAACAAAAACTGAAAACTCGATTGGAGCTTATCGCGAAATTTCTATTAGCTAGAAACTCGAAAATGCTCCTGTTTTGAGTGATTCTGGTGTGACTCAACAATTGAGGGAGTGCATCTATTTATAGGAGTGAAGTAGAGCTGAAAAGAAGCGAAATTTCGATGTGGGACATTCAAACACCAAAAATTTAGGATCTGGACCAAAAGTTTTTGATAATTGCATTTTAGTCCCCGATTTCTTCAATTTTGGTCCCTGAAACTTCCGAAATCGAAAACATAAGGAATTTACGTAATTTCCATTCAATTAAGTCCAATTAACTCCATAATTAACTCGAATTGAACATAATTAATGTATAAAAACACGATATAAAATTAAGTTATCAACAAACTAAGTGAAATGTAAAAGAGAGAGATGTAAAGAGAATAGAGAGACAATATTATTATATCTCATTGAATATAATTCTTGATATCTATCTTGATATCTCTCTTGATATCTATTACAAAGAGGGGGGGGGGTGGTAAACTTCTCTATTTATAAAGCATGAAGGATGCCACTTGCTACATGTAATAAATGCTAGTAATAAATGCTAATTTACTTAAGAATTAAGTATCAAGTAATACTTAACCATTAAGTGATATACATCATGGATGATGTATATCATCTCTATTCAATGTATAAACAAATACATTGAATCTTATCACTTTCATTCAATGTTCATCCAAATACAATAAATCTTATCATCTCTATTCAATGTATGAATCTTCAGGATTCATAACATTCTATCCGATAGACATCCACTAATTTGATGAATCTTCGGGATTCATAACACTTTACCCTTATTATTATAAAAAACTCTAGTTGATTTTTTAAGAAAGTGGACAATGTTATAAAACTATAGTTAACAAAAGGAAATTAGAACAAAATGTAAGATAGAGATCAAAGGGAAGAGAACATTTCTTCTTCTTATATATTTCATATATATTGTACCAAATCATATAAGCAACCCTCTATTTATAGGGATGATATATGTGTAACATATATACACATATACATACAAACATAACTCTTTATAATTGTAAAGAAGTTACATAAGTTATATGGAGGTAGTGGAGGTAGTGGAAGTAGTGAAAGCTTTAAAGCTATGGACATACAAATATTCATAACACTCCCCCTTTTGGATGTCCATTGTACAAGGAATATGCCTCATTAAAACCTTACTAGAGAAAAACCCAGTGGGAAAAAACCCTAGTGAAGGAAAAAGAGTACATCGTCCCTTGTACACTCCCCCCGATCATTACAGAATATCTTGTACTCGACATTCCAATATGATGGACCAATCTTTAAAATATTGAAGTCGGTAATGCCTTTGTGAACAAGTCTGCCAAAATTATTACTTGAATGGGTCTGGTTGTACATTAATATCACCATTTTTCGAACATCATGAGCGAAGAGGAATTTTGGTGAAATATGCTTTATAAGATCTTGTTTGAGATATCATTCCTATAATTGAACTATACATGTCAGAGTTATCTTCATAAAATATTATTGTCGAAGATTCTTTGCCCGAAGATAAACCACATGTCTCTCGGATGTGTTGAGACATGGATCTTAACCACACACATTCACGACTTGCTTCATGAATTGCTATAATCTCTGCATGATACGAAGAAGTAGCGCAACTAGTGTATGTTTTGTAGAATGCTATAAAATGACAGTACCTTCACATATAAAAATATAGTCTATTTGAAATCTCAAAGGTATCAAAAGATATGTTTAATTCCATTCCAATGTCTTCTAGTTGGACATGAACTAAACCTTGCTAATAAATTAATAGCAAAAACTATATCAAGTCTTGTATTATTATCAAGATATATTAGTTCACCTATTGTACTAAGATATGGTACTTCAGGACTAAGAACTTCTTCATTATCGTCACGTAGTCGAAAAATTGTCATTTTTCACATCAAATGATCAAACAACCATTGGGGTACTCAATGGATGTGCTTTGTCCATGTAAAATATTTTAAGGACCTTTTTAGTATAATTTGATTGATGAACAAAATTTCAATTTCATCTTTCAAGTGCTCGGTCTGCAAGCCGAGACAAAATTTTATTTTTCCGAGATCTTTTATCTCAAATTCTTTCTTCAAAGAATTTACTGATCTTAAAATCTCTTCCGGAATTCCAATTTTCAACATATACAACAATTGTAGTAATCCTGTTTTTTTCTTTCTTAACAAATACACATGGACAAATTCGGTTATTTTGATAATCTTCTTTCTATAAATATTCACTAAGAAGATTGTACCACATTCGTCCAAATTGTTTTAAACCATACAAAGATATTTGTAATTTTATTGAATATAATTCTCGAGAATTTTGATTTATATGATTCAAACATTTTAAATCTTTTAGAAATTTTCATATAGATATCACTATCAAGTGAGCCATATAGATAGACTGTTATTACATCCACAATATGCATATCAAGTTTCTCATTAGCTGCCGGACTAAGGAGATAACGAAAAATAATTGTATCCACCATAAGAAAATAAGTGAGCTCATGATCAATTATAAGTCTTTAAGAAAAATCTTGTGCAACAAGACGTGCTTTATAACTCACAATTTCATTTTTCTCATTTCTTTTCCGCACAAATACTCATTTATACCCTACAAGTTTGACATCTTAAGGTGTCCGGGTTATGGGTTTAAAAACTTCACTTTTTGCATCTTTTCATTTCAGCCAATCACTTCTACGTCGATATTCATCAACGAACGTATGCTCGTTATAATCATTTTCATTTTTAATATTTGACGCCACATTATATACAAAAATACTATCGATAGTTATTTCTTCTCGGTTCAATATTTTCCCCATTGAGACATAATTTATTGAGATCTCATCATTCTTTACTTATCAATTATATTCATTTTCTTTAGGTACCTGAACTTCTTCCGGAGTTATTTCATTTATTATTTCTCTTGACTCTTCCGGAGTGTTAAACCCGGGCTCATTATAAACATTTGCTCCCTTTCTTTTTACAGGGACTTTTATCTTTTGAACCAATTGGTCTACCACGCTTGCGGTGTGCTACGGACTCGTTTGCTATTTCATTTACAGATTGTCCTGTTAGGACATCAATCCGTATAGGAGCATTTTCAGCTGGTATATGTGACTTAGTCACTCTCTTTAGGTCGGTAAATGAATTTGGCAGTTGATTTGCTAAACTTTGCAAGCGTATTATCTTTTGAACTTCAAGTTCACATTGATTTGTACGAGCATCAAGATGTTGCAAAGTATTCCATGTAATATTTTTACCAAGCGGTTTTTCTTTTTCTCCCCCTAATCCCGGGAACAATTATTCATCAAAATGACAATCGACATATTGTGTCGTAAAAAAAAACCTTCCGTCATAGGTTCAAAATATAGAAGGAGAAACAAATATATTCACAATTTGTTTTAAAGAACCCAATGTGCGTTGTGGTGGAGTTATAAGAATATAAACCGCACATCTAAAAATGAGAAATATTTAGCTTCCAACCATAATCTAATTGCAATGGGAAATATTTATAAAAAACTTGTTAGTCTAACATATACAAGTGCTATTGCATGCAAAATTGCATGGCCCCAAGCTGAGACGAGTAGTTTAATTCTCATAATCATAGGTCTAGCTATCAATTGAAGTTTTTTAATAATAGATTCAGCTAACTCATTTTGTGTATGAACATAAGCTACAAGATGTTCAACACTTATACCAATTGATTTACAATAATCATTGAAAGCCTGAAATGAGAATTCACCAGCATTATCCGGATATATTGATTTAATAGTATAATCTGGAAATTGTGTTCGAAATATAATAATTTGAGCAAGCAATCTCGCAAACTCCGGGTTTCAAGTTAATAATAAGTTTGCATGAGACCATTTACTAGACGCGTCTATTAGAATCATAAAAAAAATCAAAATGGTCCTCATGAAGGTTGAATTAATCCACATATATCACCCCGAATTCTTTCTAAAAATATTGGAAATTCAATTCTAAATTTAACTGGTGATGACTTAATAATCAATTTTCCTTGAGAACAAGTATCACATGTAAATTCTTTTGATTGAAAATTTTCAGGTTTTTCAATGAGTGCCCATGAGAATTTTCAATAATTTTTCACATCATACTTGAACCGGGATGACCTAACCGGTCATATCAAATAGTAAACATTTTTGAATCAATAAACTTCTTGTTTATTGAATGTATTTCAATTACATTTATTCTTGTGTAGTACAAGTCAAAAGAAATCATATTTAATTTTTCTAATATGATTTTCTTACTCGAAACAATGCTGTAATATGAAGGTACTCATCATTTCCTTCATTTATAGTCTCCGCATGATATTCGTTAAGACGGAATATCTTTAAAACTTAACAAATTTCTTTGAGACTTTGATGAAAATAAAGCATTGTTTATATTTAATTTTGTTCCATTGGGTAACATCATAATCGCTCTTCCGGAGCCTTTATTTATTCTTGTACTACCCGAAATTGTAGTAACATATGCATCATTCATCTTTAATGCAATGAAATATTTTTATTTTTAAGGATATTGTGGGCAATTGCACTGTCAACAAGACATATATCTTTATCCATATTCCTTAAGAAAATAAAAATAAAAATAAAAATATTATAAAAATAATGAGATAAATAAGAATAGAATAAATTCTTTCCTTTACACAAATATGTATATTAAGTTTAGGTGGTTTAATGTTCAAAACACCACATAAGTTTCTAGGATCAAACTTAGGCATCTCCCAAAAAATAAAATAAAATAGTATATATAAATATATTACATACAAAGCATCATTATATATACAAAATATATATATATTTAACTGTAGCAACATATATATATATATATATATTATTAGCAAGATTTGAGTCAAATAATATTTTTCTAACACAACTTTTGGTTTAAAACCGGGATCTAATATTCAAAAGAGAAAGAAACAATCGGGTGTAGCACCTGTACAACAGAGCCTTAAACAAAATGACTGTTAGGAACAGGCATCCGAATTCCAAACAGACAAAGCAACTTAAAAACATTGTCTAAGATAATCCTAGTGATACAAGCTATGAACGGCTTGTTATCCTCCCTCTGGTAAAGTTCTAAGTTGCGATATCTCCAAATACAATGGATGACTTCTCTAAAAATATAAGGCCATCCATAGAAGCCACTAAATCTGCTACAAGGATGTACAATATTAACAGAAATCCACTCCTCAATTGATGAGCACTTCCAAAAAACATCCCGGTGATCAACATTTGGCAACAGCAGGTTCCAAATAAACTTGGGGCGGGAACAATCCCGTAGAGCATGAATAGTTGACTCCGTTTCCTCACCACATAGTAAGCAGACATCCCCCGAGGCAATGTTAAGACTGCACAATTGCTCCATAGTTAGCAGGCGATTACGTTTAGCTAACCATAGAATGAATGAAGGATTAGAAGGACCACGGAACTTCCAGACCCTCCCCCACTGCTCATCCGAATGTACCTGCTGGGCTGGACCTAATAGCAACCACATAGATTTTGAAGTAAACTTCCCAGACTCCGTGAGCTTCCAGTGGACAGTTCCATCACTCATGGCTACCTCATTACCATTCCAGTTCAACCCCTCTCTCATAGCCTCAAATCCCCGCAAAATGCTTTTCCAAGTATGTGATGAGGTTGTTCTAGTGAGGTAGCCCGCTTGAGATCCCAGCTCTCCATATTTAGCTTTTAAAATTTGTACCTAAGTTGCCCCCGGTTGCTGCATAAACCTCCAACACAACCTCGCTAAAGCTACTAAGTTAAGCTTCGCAAGTTCTTCACTCCCAGCCCCCCATATTGTTTTCCGGAACGGACTACATCCCACGAAACCGGATGACAGTGGCGTTCTCCATGCATAGAGCCCCAAAGGAAAGCTCGGTTAATTTTTTCCAATTCGAGAATGATGCCGCTATGAAGAAGCGTAGTTTGCATGGCACATAGTGGGATGGTATTAGTCACTGTTTTGATCAACAAGGTCTTAGCACCTCTTGATAAATGCCTCCACTTCCAGCTTGCCATCTTCTTCCTCGCCTTTGAAATTAGATAGTAATAGTCCTTCACACGTACCCTACCATGGTGCAACGGAACACCCAAATACATTCCTAGGTCATTAGTCCGCGGGCCCCCCCCCGGCCTACTCAAAGGCGTTGCTAACACCCCATTCGTATTAGGTGAGAACCATATCCTAGACTTCGAACTGCTCACTTTTTGGCCGGACTCTTCACAAAATTCCCTCAAGATGGTTTCCATCACAACTGCTTGCTCCAAGGATGCTTCGCCAAACAAAAGAAGATCATCCGCAAAGAAGACATGGGAGACCATAGGACCCCCCGAGCTGTTCGAACCGCTTTCCAAGTGCCGATTCCACTGCTTGCTGATTTTTTCGTCCCAAAACCTCAATACATAACACAAAAAGATAGGGTGACAGAGGGTCACCTTGCCTAAGCCCCCTCGAAGGTGAAAAGGGAGGAAGCCTCTTCCCATTCCACATGACAGAGATTTTGGCCGACGATATGCAAAAAAGGATGATCCTCACCATACTATCTGAGAACCCTACCTTAACCAAGACCTGCTTTAGGAATTCCCCCATCCGCCGGTCATATGCTTTTTCCAAATCTATTTTTTCAACCATCCCACCTACACGACCCTTCCGTTTCCTGAGGGAGTGAATCGTCTCCTGAACCACAACAATATTATCCGTAGCTTGTCTACCGGGTACAAAACTAACTTGATTCGGAGCAGCAAGCTTAGGCATGAGGGATTTAAGGCAATTAGCCACAATTTTAGAAATGATCTTGACCACCACGTTGCACGAGATGGGTCAGAAGTGAGCCATGTATTCTGGTGGGGACTGCTTCGGTATAAGACTAATAATTGTGCGATTCAACTCAGAAGGAAAGGAGCCATTTTGGAAAGCCTCCAATATAAATTTCGTCACCGATTCTCCAATCACATGCCAATACTTCAAAAAAATACCCCCCAGGATGCCATCTTCACCCGTTGCCTTTCTACCATCAAACTCAAACAGGGCTAACTTCACTTCCCCTTCACTAATAGATCGATTTAACCAGCGTCGATCACTATGATTAAGTGCTTTGGAAAACACCATCGACCCGGAAGGCAAGAGGTTGTCGGGTCAGCTGTATAAAGATCCTCAAAAAACTTGCACGCCATGGACTCTAGGCGGATGGGACAGTCCACCCATTGGTTCTCCAAATCCTTGAGCTGAATGATTTTGTTCCTGCTCCTCCTATTCACCACAGACCTGTGAAAAAAGTGAGTGTTCTGTTCCCCTCCTCTAAGCCAACGCAGTTTAGCTTTTTGTTTCCAAAAGATATGTTCTTGAACTAGGATCTCATTAAATTCATCAATCAGCCTTTCCTCCAACTGCTCTAAATAAGGGGAGCTACGAACACATAAAACTCGTTGGACCCCCTCAATTCTTGCTCTGCATCTGGCTTTCCTGTGAAACACATTCCCAAAGACCACTCGATTCCACTCCGACATTTTGCAGCGCATTTTGTCCAAAGTAGTCGAAAGGTCCCCCCGGTGACTACCCCATATCTCAATAACCAATTTTTCAAAGGTGGGATGCCTAAACCACATCTCATGCATCCTAAAGCCATGTTCCGAACACCGCTGCTCGTGGGATGTCATTGCGGTCATTAAAATAGGATGATGATCGGAGCTGCACCGAGCAAGGTGCTTCACCATGTGATTTGGAAATCTGTGCCTCCAAGGGAAATTGCAGAACGCTCGGTCCAAGCGCTCCCTAATTCTGGCCCTCCCCACTCTGTTGTTGGTCCAAGTAAATCTTGGTCCAGAAAAGCCCATGTCCACTAGTCCTCCTGCATCAATAGCATCCCACATAGATTGACTCTGTGCTGGGGAGAAAGCACGACCACCACATTTATCTTCCTAGTCTA
This sequence comes from Cynanchum wilfordii, assembly GCA_025388415.1. Lineage (NCBI taxonomy): Eukaryota > Viridiplantae > Streptophyta > Magnoliopsida > Gentianales > Apocynaceae > Cynanchum > Cynanchum wilfordii. Next base: position 425,552 of record JAHSUH010000312.1, on the reverse strand, counting down.
ACACTTGGTTCATATCTCCCGCAATTAACCACGGGTTTTGAATCGGTTGTCCCAACCTTTTCAGATAGCACCACAACTCTTCTCTAACATTCCTTTTAGGAGAAGCATACACAGCCGAAAACACCCAATCTACATGAAACCCACCATTAACCGCCACTATTATCATTTGTGCATTAATACTCAAAATACTCATTTCTTTAATGGAAGAGTCCCAAGCAATCCAAATTCCTCCCGAGAAACCCACGGCCTTCAAGCAATGATGCCCAAAAAAGAGTTTTTCCAAAAAAAGGCCAAACACGTTGACTATTAACACGTGTCTCAACTAGCACTAACACATTAGGCTTATGTACAACAATAAGGTCTTTTAAGTTGACAAAAAATTGGGTAGAGTTAGTCCCTCTACAGTTCCACACTAGGATGGATGAAGACATAAAATTACCGAGAGGTTGAGTTTGAGGGCCCAACCTCCTTAACATCCCCATCAGAATTTATCTTACCACTAGGCATATCTGTATCCATATATGAGGACACTTTGTTCACTGGATCCCCACTATCAGAGAGTTCCACACAAACTGTTCCCCCACTATCAGGTGGCTTATCCCTTGACGAAACATCGGATTCATTTAGAGACATCACAATATTCCGCCCCTCGGTGTTACAATCAAAACCTTTGAAGCTCACATTAGAATTCCAATTACTAGAAATTTCTTTAAGAGGGCCGGGACGTGCCATCGGAGACTTACCTTTAGACTTACTAGTTAAAGTTTTAGTCCATACAACATTACCGGTACCCTTTTGCAACCGAGGTTGGGAAGTCGGGCTAGCCTTCTCCATTGGCGGTCCCTTCTTCGTCTTACCCGAGTCGGCTTGACCCTTAGTCTTTGCTGGTTTAGGTACTGGCGCCTGCTTTCCAGTCCCTCTAGGCATATTCCTTGAACCAGATTGTTCAAGTTGTTGGAGCTTCTCCTTTAATGCCTGCACTTTCACAAGTATAGATTGCTCCTCCTCCGGACCCTCAAGTGCTGAGAACCTTGACCGGGAGCCACCAAATTCAGGCTCTTCCGAGCTCCGTTGGGGTAGTTGGGATAATTGGGCACCAAATACAAACTGCCCTCCTGTATCCCCAGCTCTTTGGGGAGCACCCATCCGAGTCGATGAGGACTGTTGTCGAGTCCCGGAGCTCTTCCCCCCATTTGCTCCAGATCTCGTACCTCCCACATTAAGGTTTTGACTCCTCCGACGACCTCTGTTAGGCAACATCCACGGGCCATAGTAGCCTTCCTCCATCACAACTTTGTACATGTAGTTTGAGTGGTGTAGTGGACTAACACTAAATTCCAAGTTGGCATGTCAACAGTCAAACCCCAAACATGTACATTTTTATGCATTAAGCAGGCTTTATACTAAGCAGTGTTGTTCACAACAATAAACAATGCACAGTGTGTGCACAGTGTAAAACAAAATGAAATATATATCAATTAATATATATATATATATATATATATATATATGTAATTGTATATATAATACACTACATGAGCTAAAACAGAATATATATATAAATAACGGTAGTGTATGTATGTGTATATATAATTTAGTATAACTAGATATATATATATATATATATATATATATATATATATATATATATATATATATATATATATAGAAAGCAGTAGCAGTATATAGCACTACTATGAAGCATACTTATCACAGTAAATTCAAACAAGAACAAGAACAGTATACTTATATATATAGCATATATAACAAGAACAGTATATACATATGTATATTGAAGCACACAATATATATAGCATATATTACAACAATATATATATAGCTTATATGCATATGCTGAATACACATATATATGTATATTATGAAGCACACAATATATATAATAGCAACAACACAAAACAAAAGAGTAGTATATATATATAATAAGTGCATCAAGTGCATGAACAGTAAGGTACCAACCATATATGTACCATATAAGAATAGTATATTCTTAATTTCACGATCAATATTTGATACTTTACCAATATATCAAGAACATATATATGAAGAACGGTATACTATATGAACTGAATAATACAAAAGTAAAGGATTTCCATTTGATAATAGTATGAACATTCATACATTATTCTTTCTCCCACTTCTTGTGGTTATGAGTATTAGACACTTTGATCAAATTTATCATGATCATATGTATATATCCATATCAACGATCATTACCATGAATAAGATTCTCTTCGAGAAATGGATTAAAATATGTTGGTCGACTTTCTTGATTTTAATCAAGTAGAGAATTTCTTTTCTCTAACATAGCAAGATTTATTCATTCATGGATTAAAATCCTGTAATCTTTTGTGGATTCAATCAAATTCTGCATGCTTTCGGGATAAATGACCATCTTCATGTGGTCTTAAATAATATTCCCGATGATTAAATATGTTACATCGATGGTGTCTTTGGACCCATCATAACTAGATGAATCTCAAGATCTAATTTCCATGAAACGATTCCATCTAGTAATTTCAAGAATTACAAATTCATGCTTAATAAGAATTAACATTATAAGAAATAACATATATATTTATTTTCGAGTCTAACTTCAAACAATGTATTAAATCGGTAGAACCTCGTGCTGATAACGTGTTATATAGTTTTATAACAGACAATTGTTTTTTTTTTAGATGTTTCTTGTGTTGTCATTATTATTATTATTTTTTTATTATTAAAACTTTATTTATGTCTATTTAATAAATTGAAAATTTTTATACTATAACTTTTTTTTGATTTTATCTTTATTTAAAAATTTTATATTATTTCATCCTTATCTTAATAATTGACTAGTTCAATACTTTTATTAATTTATTAATAGACAATAATTAATCAACTTTTATTAATTTTTTAATCAAGATCTTCAACCAACACAATCCACTCTTACTCCGTTTCATTTTTTTTTTTAAATAATTAAATCCAATAAACAAAAACCCACTCTCCTAAACCCCAAGGATTCAAGAAATTATAAAAAAATATTTTTTATTTTCAGTTTTACCTTTCATTTTAAGTACTTTTTATATATTAAAATTAATAAAGTTAACTAATCATTAACTGTAAATAAATTAATATAATAAAATCACAAAAAATATAACTTGAGAGATAAAATTTTTTAATTTACCTCTCATTGTTTTTTTGAAAAAAAAAAGAAAAAGAAAAGACCAACAATACAAATTCTATGTTTTGGTATTTATTTAAAAATTTCCTGTTTTATTAATAATTATTCTCAATTTATATAGGAATTAGTTGTAATAACATATTTTAAATTGTAAGTTTTGAAATATAAATTTTTCTTTTAGGACAATATTATATTTACTTTTTTTTTTTTGATAAGCATATTATATTTATATTTACTCTTTAAAGGCTTAACGTCTCATATTTTTTTTTTAAAAAATTTTTTAAAAATATTTTTTTTTTTTTTTTTTTTTTTTTGGTAAATAATTGGTCTAAACTTAAAATCAAGTATAGACATAAAGAAATTTTATATGTGAATTCCACGACTTAATTCACATAGTTGAATTGACCACTTAGTCGCAGTTGAGGTTCGTGAGTCTGTTCGTGACTATGTACATTTTCTTATCTTTTTGTTAAATGTATTTGAATAATAATAATCATTTGCAACGTTGTTCTCCGTTTCCATAAAAAACCCTAGTTAGATTTTTTTCGCAGCAATTCTAATCTTCATCCGTTTGTTGTTGTTGTAAATCTTCTATTTGGATTTGTTTCCCTATTGAATTTGTAAAATTTAAACTTTCGTAGCCAATTAATTAGCTTAATATCCATTTGGATATTGGTATATTCATCGATCATTGATTAGTATGGCTGATGAGGTAGTTAAGCGGGCAAGATACAAGTCTTCAGCGAAGGATCCCGGTGTTCCTGGAGTTCTGAAATTGGTAATCTTTCTAAATTACTATACTGAGTAACAGTGCTTATTGTTGATAAAGTTTAATGCATTTACTGCTGTTGAAATTGATAAGGAGAAAAAGTAATTTCAGAATGTTTCAGTGCCACGAAAGAATGGTGTAACAGGTTGCATTTTTTTTTTTTTTTTTTTGAGTTCAATTTAAGATGTTTAGCTAAAGGTGAATGCTTTTCTGAATATATATATATATATATATATATACATCGAACAATTTTGCCCTTCTTTTCTGTTTGTTTTGGCAGAGTAGGGAGAGGTTCGTTTTCATGCCCAATAATCCAAGTTCTTTAACAAGGCTTAATGTGGAGTTTAGAACGATAACAGGTGATCTATTGTTCATTCTTTTCCTGCTTGTGCACTTATTTTTATAATTTATTTAGAAAAATGTTAAAGAAAGACCTATTACTATAATGGCTTCAAGAAACTATATTAGAATCATAATCTTCCTTCTCCTGTTACTTTTCTGTAATCCTCTAATAATATTCTTTTTTCTGTTCATTACATTTTTTATCTAATTATGTTTTGTATAAATGTTCTTCTGTTTATCTTGTTATTGAATTTGTCATTTCAGGGCACAAATTCACCAAGGAAGGTGGGAAACATGCCTTGCTTAATCTTACTCAAGATCAGGTTCAAGCTTATAAATGCTTATCTGCTATGAATGACTGTCATGAATATCTAGTGAAGCACATTTGAAGTGATTATAATCCAATCTTCTCTACATTTCACAGGGTAACAATTACATGTTTGAGTTTGAGAATTTCCCTGATCGAGATGTTTGCAAGGATTTTGTAGGTAAACAGGACTCCTGTCACAATTTTCTTTACTGATTAGACTTTGAATATTCATTTTCACTTTCTCAAGTCTTTTAACTTAGGCACTTAGGTATATACTTTTTTTTCTTTTTTTTACATTTTCCTTTTTTGGCCGGGGTTGGGTGGCGGGAAATAGAATATGAATGTTCCGAATTACAGAATAATCAGATGGACAAGTTTTAAATCCATGAGGGAAATGAAAATGTATTATTTACAGACTTTAAAAGTGTCTCTGATGTTTTCCTAACAGGCACATATAGTCTAAGAAAGCACATGATGTCTTCACATCTACGAACTGTCAGCATCTTTTACAAGAGGGTGGGGTGTGGACAACTTTTATAATCTTCATGATATAAATCAATTGTTACATAGCCTTACTGAAATCGTTGATTGTTTGTGTAGCAGCTCCTTCAATTTGTGCTTGATTTTGATGTCTTCGGCTTGCCTGTTAGAAAGAGCATGAATAAGAGGAAAACATAAAATCAGATAAAAGGCTTTGATCACTATTCTATTTTTCACCTTTAGATTTCTATTTTTCTATAATATGAGGCACTGGATTGTTGCTGGAGATTTTCTGAAACTGTAGTGATCTGTGAGGATCCATAAAGGCTTTTAAAAATTGCTTTCACGTACCTTCACACGGATGACCATCAATTGAACTCATTTCTCTTTTTTGAACAGCCACAGCTATTGCAGCTTCTGGAGAAGCTGGGAAATCAGTTCAAAGAAAACCTTCGATGCCTTCCATGCTGCTTCAGGATGAGCAACTTAGTCCTGCAGAAATGGAGCACCGCATTATGCTTCTCCAAAAAAATAGGTAAAAGTGATCTCTTCTTTTCTTTTCTCTGACTTTAGATCTAGCTGTTGTATGCTACTGCAGAGATTGCATTAAATTCAACATATCAAATAGCTACCTAATGTATGAGACTTATGTTCAAAGTAATGATGCACTGTATGCACCAAGGGACATTTTCTTTTCAAATTGATGGATTTTGATCTATTGCCCCTATTTTATCATGTTGTGGAGTTTAATCTTTTCTGGCATTCCTTCTGAGTATGTTTCTGTAGGTATGGTCTAGTCCACTTTGTACTGCAATAGTTGTAGTCATTGGCATAAACATGAAGTGAGGAGGGCTGGGTGAGGGGGAAAACTGTTTCACTCATTGCCATGTGATACTAAAAATCTGCATCTTGGTTTGATCGTTTAATGAATACTAGACATGGTAACAGGGAACAACAATGTTCCTGTAGAACCTAATTGTGGTTACCAATCTGAAATTTCTATTGCAGATATTCCATTTATCTGGTTTTGCTGAAGTTTTTCATATTTTCTTAGTATCTAACAAACACAAGTAAGATTTGATATATTGAGTTCCAGTTTTCCTATCACTAAAATGTGCTAGTGACAGCGATTTACAGAAACTTCACAAGCAATTTGTGATTGGAGGTATACTCTCTGAAGCTGAGTTCTGGTCGACAAGGAAGGTTAGAATTTGAGATGAATCTCATGAATTTTTTAAACATAATTAATTTATTTTGTTCTATTGAAAATAAAACTTTTGTATTTCCCAATTTCTTCAGAAAGCTTAGTTAGCATGAGTGCAGTGATGTATTTTAACATTCTATTTCTTTAGTTCCCCCTTCCACTTATGGAAACTATTTTTGACAATTAGGATAAGGATTTGAGTGATATGCAGTTGAAAAATTGAACACCCATTTTTAGTACAGAACAGATCCAGATTAAATGTGTTACTGAGGGCCAGATCAATGTCTAGGATTTTGTAGATACATCATTTCATTTCATATGTGATTTTGCAAAATCTTTTTGCATAAAAATATTTTAGCTATCCAGAAGGTATAAAATGACATTTAACCAAATCTAATAGGCTTCTAAGCTATTATATATGTTTGACCTCACAGCGGTCTGCTCTTTACTTTGCTGAATTGTATTTAGTGTGCTAGATATGTGATGAACTATTGATAAGTACAGAAGTTATTGGAGCAAAATGATACCAGACGACCAAAACAGAGACTGGCTCTAAAAAATGACATGTGGAGCACCAAGCCTTTATCTGATGGCCAGGTATGTCATCTCTCACCACTTTGCATGCCCGTCTGTGTTTCTTTTTGTGCTTGTTCATTGAATTTTATTCAAGATTCTTTTAGAACTTTGTTGATACCCTCTTGTCAATTCGCTTAAACATTCAACTGTAGTTCTAGTCGAGTCTCTTTGCTATTTGATCATATTCTGCCCTGTGTTAATTTGAGATAGTACTAATAATCCTTTTCTCATCCTTCACTTGGTGGTTCCAGTCTAACAGAGTTACATTTAACTTGACGCCTGAGATCATCCATCAGGTTAGTGATCTTCTTCTATTTGGCATTTAACATTTCATCCTTTTAGCTGCAATCTAATGTTGGTGCCTTTACTTCCATCAGCTTCTAAACATTTGCTGTTCTTTTATTATTATTATTTTTTGAGTTATTAAATGCCTTCTCATTTTTCCCTTTTTCTGTTTATCTCTTGAAGTTTGATGTAACCTAGGCATATTTTTATTTAGTAACTTGTTGTTTTCCATCTGATTTCATTTCTTATAATTTAAGATCATAGCTTTCTCTTGTAAATACTTTTGACATCTCAGAATCTCTTACTTCTCAAAAATTTCTTTCTCTGCAGATATTTGCTGAGAAACCAGCTGTACGTCAAGCATACTTGAAATTTGTTCCCAGAAAGGTAGATCACTGACATATATATTAATCTCAAGGCCTATGTGTTTTTGGAGATTATTTTCTCTTTTTCTTAGTTTTTCCAGTGATGTGCTATAATTTATTTGCTTCCCCACTTTCTGTGCCATCTTCCGAATGCAGATGACTGAAAAGGAGTTCTGGACCAAATATTCTAGAGCAGAATATCTGCATAGTACGAAGAATGTTGTTGCTGCTGCAGCAGAGGCTGCAGAAGATGAGGAACTTGCTGTATTTTTGAAACAAGATGACATGTTAGCAAATGAAGCTCGCAGAAAGGTGCTTGATGCTGTCATTTTCTTTTTCAAATTTTTTTATTTTTTTATTTTTTTGTTTTCAGAATAATTGTGTAGTTAATATCATCTATTTGCTACTGTTGATTTTGTTTCCGCTTTCAGGTTTTCCCTCTTTTCTTTTTCAAAGTTTCTAGTACCTTTTGTCTGTCATGGTTGGTTTTTGGAGTGAAATTGTGAAACTTTTGTCTTCAATATTTGTTCCTTCCAGATCAGACGCGTGGATCCCACTTTAGACATGGAAGCTGACGAAGGAGATGATTACATACATCTTCCGGTACATTCATTGAAATCTTTTATGCTTTATCTTTTGTTAATACTTGGTTAACAAACAATATGGGCTATTTGATTTCCTACATCATTGGAACTCCAATTTTACCTTAAAACTTCTACCGCAATCGATACGCCTAGAATCCTTTGAACCTGGTCCCGACAGGTATCACCCCCCCAAAACAAAGATGAGGGAACCCTTGGTTTGGATGATGCATTGAATTCTCTGAACGCTATCTAACTAGCAGCAATTTGCTGTTATTTGATAAGTGATTATTTGTGATGATTAGCTTTTTTAATTATTTGTTTCATTTACCTACCCTTTTAGCAAATAAAACCTTGGATAGTTTCCAATTTGGTCCCTATTTAACAGTTGTTTCTCGAATCAAGTCCACCCTTTTATAAATTTTTGCCAATAAGTCCCCTAAACACTAAAATGACATATAACATGAAATGTACTAGCAAAGTTTTAGTGGGAAAAGGAACTTTATTGGTGAAATTTCAGTAAAATGGGATATTATTGATTAAAAATTTTAAAAAGTCTTTATTGGTGAAACTACTATTAATTCAGGACCAAATTGGACAATTATAAAACCTTTTTGTATATTGGAAGTTGAGCTAGTATGCTTGTATGCATGCTATATTCATTTTTCACCCTGAAGGCTATTGATTGTTACTCACCATCATGTTGTCAACTTACTCTGATATTGCACATCTGTGAACACATAATTATAATTGCAAAATACAGGACCATGGGCTGTCTCGTGGTGATAGCAAGGATGTTCTTGAACCACAATATGAACCATACCGTAGATCTTTCTCTCAAAACCTTAACCAGCATGGAGCAGTTGTTCTTCAAGGAAGAATTGTTGGTAAGATCTCTGAAAAAAATTGAATCTAAGGGGCAAGTTGTCTTTTGTATAGTAAAGGTCAGTTGTCAATCATGATTTGTGTGTTTATCCTGCTTTAATGGGGCAGGAAGTGAGTTCACACAAAATACAGTTATCCATAAATAACAAATTAGTAATTCTCTATTCTTTATGTGCTCATCACTTCTAATATAATTGTTACTTTCTGTTATATACCCACTTTTGGTTTACTTGAAAAATGTCTTCTGTTTTGTAACTTCGGTTCATTGATGGTTTTGTAGATGTTGAGTTGGGAGATCCAAGATCTGTTGCAGAAGCACTCACAAGGAAAAAACAGGGTTAGCAACATTCCTCCTACTTTAGCTCTGCTGTAACAATCTTGTTTACTTTGTTTTCAAATGTGCAAAATTATTATAGCTAGATCTTTTATATTTTTTCTTCAGCTGAATTATCTAAAGATCTTTCTGATGACAATATGGAAAAAGAGCGTTCACAGAGGACTTCTCAAATGGCTGAGATGGAAGATCTTCAAGCTCCTCAAGGCCCTCCTGTTGCACCACTTAGTATTAAGGTTTAATTTAAGTATATTGAGTGCAAGACTTATCTGATTTATCTGAATGAAGATTGCCTTATATTTTCTGGTTTGCTGATTAAGGATCCCCGTGACTACTTCGACTCTCAACAAGCCAATGCATTAAAAGCTCTAGGAGACGCAGGTCCTGGTGCAAGAGAAGTAAAATGTAGTGTGAGCACACATGATGCATATAGCTCCTTAAAGGTGTTCATTTCTCAGATAAAAACTTTTGGAATTACTGAACCTATATCTAATCCAGATGTTGCTCTGAAGGTAAAGTAATGTTTAACTTCCTTGATACATATTTTCTCCTTATCTGCAACTATGCCCTCCTACTCTTTTGGTTGATAACAGATTTGTTTTCTAGGTTCTCAATGGATTAACCCAGAACATCTCAAGCACGAAATATAATCTTGGGAGGAACCCACATGAAAGTGTCTTGGATAGGTTACCTAAGACTACCAAGGAGGAACTTTTACTTGTGGGTTTGATCAGTTCTAGATGCATCTATTTTGGGGTTGTTAAACACTCTATTCTATTAATAGAGAAACTCATTTCTTTTGCAGCATTGGACATCCATCCAGGAAGTACTCAAACATTTCTGGTCATCATATCCTATTACAACCAAATCTCTTTTTACTAAGGTAGGTATGCAATTTCTCAGTTCGGTTATATATATAATGAACTCTCTGTTAATTTAATTTATTTCTCTTACTACATTGTTGATGACAACCAGCAAATGATCTAATGGTACTCATTTTCAAACAAATTATGAACAGAAGTATAATTCCTAATAAGTAGGGAGAAACACCTTATGGTGTGGTTTTCACTATTTTATTAATTATTCTTTTTTTATTTAGATATTTTATTTGAATTTTTTGTTCAAAATAAATAGGTTTCTTATTCACCTTCAATGACAGGTAACCAGAATGAAGGATGCCATGTCACAAATATACCCGAAGCTGCAGGTATTCATCTTTCAGATTCAATTGCAAATAAGAAATATAAAAGGAAAAAAAAAAAGATTTGTCTTTCAGCCTATCTGAAGCATTCTTCCATCTGCATTCTCATTTTGGCTTCTGAATTTAGGGAGTCATGTTGAAAGATACAGTTCTTGTCATCAATAATAATAAACTAACAACCAATTTAGAGCTTCTCATATGGGTTCCTTTAGTTCATAGTTCAAATGTCAAATCATACAGCATAAACATAGAGTGAAAATTAGTTTCACATGATTGCATCCTTTTTGTTCTTCTTACTTAATGCAAAAGATTTCACATTAGCATCATTGGGTACGTTTTCCATCTTTGATGATTTATGATATCAAGTTCACGTTTGACATCTTCATCAAAATTCCAGGAGATGAAGGAATCTGTGCAGTCGGATATGAGGCATCAAGTTTCGCTTCTTGTACAACCAATGCTTCAGGTCAACTTTTACTTTCATTTCAGTCATGCCAATGTTTTTCGTGTTCATGAACTTGGACAACAAATGAATGAAAAAGATAAGTGGATTTTTGGTGTACTGAAAATTGATTGTGGGGCACTACTTAGATTGTAGATAACTTCAGTTTAATCTTTATAACAAGTAAGCCACCAGAAACAAAGACGTGACAACTAACTCCGAGATGGAAATCTAAAATGCTTGTTTTGTTAGTCACATTGATCAGTGACTTAGTAACATAACCATAGCCCTTTCTACACAGGCTTTGGATGCCGCTTTTGCACATTATGATGCAGATGTACAGAAGAGATCAGCTAGGGGTGGAGAGAGAGCAAATGGGTTTTAGACAAATTTTCTGTCCCTCAGACGGAAATTTGGACAGCCCTCCTCTTGGGGAGATAGAAGAGATATATAGAATTGTAAATGCTACGAAAATTTTGCTTTTCTTTTATTTTGACAAATTGGATAGATTTTCCTTTTACCCCATTTCTTGTGGTATTTGGACTGATTGTCGTATTTCTCACTCTATAAAAAAACCCCTCATAGAGAGTGGGAATAATAGACTCTTCACTGGAGTAGTAAGCCGTCACTCAATGTTTAGACTTTAAAGCAATTCTAAAGCATTGCCTTGAATGTCAGATTAGCTTGTAATATGCACTTCCTATGTATTTTATTATGGAATTTTATTTTATTTTTTTTCCTTTTTTCTCCTAGTAGAAAATAGGTGACATTTATTTAGTATTCTTTTTATAAAATAATATAAAATTCAACGTTATTTTAATATTTTAATCAAAATATATCTTTAATTTTGTGTATATATGTAATTTTTATTTAAAGGTGTGATAGCTTGTCTCTGATTAGAGGGTATTATTATACTGTAATATAATATGTCCTAAAAATATCTTAAACAGTGATTTTTTTTTTTCCAGTCTCAACTCATGACTTCAGGTTATAAATTGTTAGTGAATTTTTTCAATATATAATAATTTATTATATCTCCCAGCATTATATATATAGATAGCAGATAATGGTTTTGCGGCGCTACTACAAGTTAAAAACAACAAAAAGCTTATATTATCTAGTTTTATCTTAATCCTCTACTATTTATCAATATCTTCACAAGTGTAATGTAGATATTTTAGGCTTCTTATTTTACATAGAATTTGTAGATCCTCTGTTGCACATTATAGAGGGCAAATTTTGCATAAAAGAAAGTGGTTGTGACACACGATTAGAAGTTGTCCTTAACTATTTTCTATATATCCTTCAACTTTTCATTAACAATCTTTAGGCAAAAATTGTTTTATTCCGGACATCCAAGATGGTTGGAACTTTGAAGGATTATGCTTCTAACTTTGTCAAACTTGAGAGGTTTGATGGAGAAAATTTCATAAGATGGCCAAAAAGATACATTTCTTGTTGGTGACTCTTCAGGTTTCGTATGTTTAAACTCAAACCAATAGAGAGCGAAGATGAGCCTCTTCAAGAAACAAGGAGAAGGCAAAAATGGGAGAATGATGATGAGATATGCAGGTCATATTCTCAACTCATGAGTGATTCATTGTTTGATGTCTACCATACAATAACCACAACAAAAGATTAAAAATGGAGTTGAAATAGGACAAAAGATGTTACAAGAAAGAAATTTATCGTTCCGTTTCAATAATTATAAAAGGTTGATGGTAGGTCTTATGGAACAATTTTTGATTAGAATGATTTTGAAGCACTTCATACAACACAATATGCATATGGATGAGTCTATTGTTGTCGGTTCCATAATTGACAAATTACCCCCTTTCTCGAAAGACTTTAAAAGAAGTTTGAAGCATAGGAAAGAGGAAATTACTCTTGATACTTTTGCTAAAAATCTTCGTATAGAAGAAGAATTTCATATGGAGGATGACAATAAAGAGATACCTATCTCTAAAGTACATGTGGTGGAAGAAGGGAAGTCAAGCAAATTTTCTAACAAAAGGAAGAATCAAGATAAAGATCACCCACGAAATAACAAAAAGAAAAAGAAAAGCAAATGCTTCTTTTGTCAAAAGGAAGGACATTTCAAGTCCGAATGCAAATTTCTTAAAAAGAAGAAAGAGAAGCAAGATAATAAAGATTTGGTGGCAATGATTTGTGAAATCAATATGCTGGATGATGAATATGCTTGGTGGCTTGATTCCGGGGCTACGCGACATGTGTGCAAAAATAAGAAAATTTTCAAGTCTATCAATTTTCATTGATGATGGGACTGTTTTGTACATTGGAAATTCATCCAAGGTTCCCGTTCTTGAGATAGGTGATGTGGAAATGAATTTTATTTCTGGAAGAATGTTAAAATTGTCAAATGTATATTATACTCTAGAAGTTAGGAAAAATTTAATGTCGGGTAGTATACTAAACAAGTTTGGTTTTAAACTTGTTTTTGAGGTTGACAAATTTGTACTGTCAAAAGGAGTTATGTTTGTGGAAAAGGGTTATCTTTGTGATGGTATGTTCAAACTCAATTTAGAGTATAATAATAATACTGATATTTATATTTACATGCTTGAGCCTTCTTTTCTTTGGCATCAAAGACATGTTCATTTTAAAAGGTTGCATGATATGGTAAAACTAGAATTACTTCCATATTTTGAAAAATTTGAAAATAAATGTAATACTTGCATGTTAAATAAAATTACTAGAAATTTGAAAATACTTAAACTTATCCACAATGATGTATGTGATCTTCATAGCACACCAACAATAGGTGGTAAAAAATATTTTGTAACTTTTATAGATGACTACCAAATACTATTATGTTTATTTGTTACATTATAAAGGTGAAGTAATGGATAAGTTTAAAATATTTAAAACTCAAGTTGAATTACAATGTGATAACATGATTAAAAGATTTAGATCAGATAGAGGAGGAGAGTTTTACGATCCTTCATATTTTGAATCTCTTGGGATTATCCATGAGACAACTGCTAAAAATCTTACATGGTTAAAATCACTTAAATTATTACAACATAATATAAGAACACTAGACATGTTATTTAAACAACTGTACATGAGTTAAAGTTTGAATCTTCAACCTCACTTAAGTCAGAAAACTTCTTACCACCTCATCTGCATGGAATGCTTAATTTATAGGACCAAGTGTCTTGATCATACAATGACAAAGTTTATAATGATATATAGATGATCCAAAATCAACTTAAGGTAACCATTTCAAGTCATCTCCTAAGAAAAAAGGAAACTAAAGAGAAAGAGGTTGCAACAGTGATTTGCAACTTTTTGTTCAATTAAAACACAACTTGTAATAATAATAATAATATCTTTCAATCATCTAAAATTAAACACTCAAATACTAGAAAATCATGATTGTGTGAATTAGCAGCAAATTCGCCAAACAAACACCTCAAATTCAGTTCAGTTGCCGCCTGTATCTTCTTCATCTCCATAATCAACATCTTGGTACTACCGATACTCAGCAACAAGATCCTTCATATTGCTCTCAGCTTCACTAGATTCCATTTCATCCATTCCCTCACAAGTGTAGCAATGCAAAAACGATTTCCTCCCGAATTGAAGTCGAATTTCCAATAAAAGTGGAAGTTATGGAAAGCCCTTTAGGAGGGATGTCACAAACACTAGACTTCACATTATTTGGAATCCATTCCACGACATAAGAAGAGTTCTTGTTCTGTATATTGATCAGTTGCTCATCAATCTTTTGTGCTCATTTTACCTTTGTACATTGCTGATGCAGTAAGGTATCGTCCATGGCATGGATCACCCGCACACATCATGTTCTTGGCATCCCACATTTGTTGTGTCAAGTCCGAAACGGATAGAGAGCGGTATTATTTTTGTGATCCTCTTGATGTAAGGGGTGAAAATCCCACCATGTAAAAGTGAAGTCTTGGAAATGGAATCACTCAACAAGTCACCGAGAAACCTCACGCAACAAGTCACCCCACTCATTGTTGAAGATATTAGGTGATTCAGGTCCCCAACTACAATACAACAACAAAAATTTTAAAAAAAAAATAAAGAAAAGAAAACCTCTGAAAACAAAAACATTTCAAGATTCTCATCAGAATACTTAGAGCTTAGGGTGGTGAGTTTGAGGGTTCTGAAGCAGATGTCATAGAGGGCTTCATTGTCAAGGCATACATCATTCATCAGCATCTTCCACCAGCTGATTAACTGATAATGTGGCATTATAAGGCTCCACAATGGTGTCGGAAACCTTGGGAGATGGGAAAACAGAGAATGTAAGCATCATTCTATTTGGATACTCTTCCCCGATCTTGGCAATAAGCAGAATCCCCATTCCGAGCTGTTCCACCTCCCGCAGGGGGGCATATTTGAAACCCTTTTTTTTACACATTAGGTTAAAGGTGAGAACTTAACCAATGAGAAAACAAGCATAGTTTATGATATAGATTATGATGTAGTTTATGTAGAATGAGTAATGCTTTAGACGAAATTTTCCTCCAAATGTTCCAAGGGAAAGAGGAGAAGGCTGTAGAAAGCCTAGTTTATGATATAGATTATGATGTAGTTTATGTAGAATGAGTAATGCTTTAGACAAATTTTTCCTCCAAATGTTCCAAGGGAAAGAGGAGAAGGCTGCAGAAAGCCTAGTATATGATATAGTAGTAGCAGAAAGAAAGAGTAGTCTAACTGTAAAAGAGTTATCAGAAAAAGTAGCAGGTAAGGTTGAGTAGTTACAACAAAAAAGGGAAGAGCCATCCACAAGCAAGATATGAATGAATCTATCAATGTGATAACCATCGGAAACCCGAATATAGTTGAAAAGAAAATATGTAGAAGGAAAATTGTGAAAGAAGAGAGAACATTTTCTCAAGCAGTAACAAGCTGCAACAAAGAAGCATTTAGTGAAACAAAGCAGTAAGAAGCATTTAGAGAACCTTTTTTGCTTCCAACTTCCTTAAACAAAGCAGTTAAAGAAGCTACAGTAGCAGCAACAACATTTAGTTAAACATGGTCAAAAGAAGGCACTTCTTCTTACTAATGCAAGCAAACACATGCAAAGTACTCAAAAAAAATAAATAAATAGTACCAAAAGAAAAGAAGAATCTTTCTTCTTTACCAGCAGAAACTTGCAGCGGTAAACATATCTCGGTTAGCTCCCAACAATTTCTGAAAATAATCTCCTTCACTCCTCTTGACAGACAAGAAACAATGCTTTTGCACTCTGTTTATCTTGCAATTGGGATTTCTACAAATGCAACCTTTCTCATGCAAGACAATTTTTGATGTCCTCATAACACTAAGGATTCGAATCAATGCCTCTACACGACACGAACCTTAAAGTCTTCAGGTTATCGCAATAAGAAACAACTGATAACACCATCCATGCTCCATTTTATGGTTAGAGAATGTTAATTCTTCAAGCATCGTTGTCCAATAGCTCTAATTCCTTCATAGCTACCCCGACATCCAACCATTTCAAGCTTCACCAGCCTTTTACGACCTTGTGCTAAAATATAGTCAACCCAACATTTGAGAAAACTTGAGGTATAAAATCCATCCACATTAGCAATTAATCTCAAAATCTGTAAGTTCCGATCATTGCACTTCTTTAATTCCCAATTCTTGCAACATAGGACACAATTCTAGATTAGTTGTAGTCCAAAATGACTACTTAATACCGAAAAAGGTTAAAAAATGAAAGATGCACATATTTACACAAAATTTACTTATACAAAGGATTGTGTGTGATTAATAAAATAATACAATATGTTCATAAAAGTTTATAGTCAGACAACTGATAAAATATTAAAGATAAAAGATGTCTATAACTTGGGCATAATTCAATTAGTTGGATCCTTACCAAACCCCATCGGAGCATGAGTTGCTAGCATCGATGCCCTATGAGCCTTCTTAATCATCCGCCCAACTAGTGGCAGCTTAATTGTCTCTTTGTTCCGTAGTGGCTTCTTGTCCCACCTATATATCAGTTTAATTATAAAAAAAATCTAGATATTCAATACAAGGAGAAAAGGTGCACACACACATTCTTTTGCTCTAATGCAATGTTTATGAATGATGTACAAAAGCTAGAATCTAGAATAGCAAGGAACTATATGTGGTCGGATTACTGCGTGCAATTGAAAAGAACTTTCAAGTTTGAGATAGTACAGAGTCTGCCTTACCCACCAAAGTATAGGAAAAACTATAATGAGTATGTTACACATGAAAGAATTTAATGTTGTGCCAAGACTCATATTGATCCAGTAAGATTTTGCGATATAACAAGAAATTAGAGGAATAGAAATAACAAGTCCACATGCATACCTATCTTCATGGTGAACAATCTTCCCATTCTCCATTTGCAAATGGATAAGTGATACCATGTGTATGTCTTTTCTCAAAAACTACAAGGAAGAAAGGAAAATATCAATGGTTTGTAAACCAAATAACTAAACCTAAATAGAAAATGGACTGTAGACAAGAAAGATGTATTCCAGACCTCCTTCTTTCCAGGCGAAATTACATCCTTCTTAATGTTGTATTCTACAATTCTGGATTCACTAAATACCCGAGACCATAAATAGGAAGGATATGAATATTGTATGTAGCATTCCACACTCCATCCCAGATGGGAGAAATGATCCAAAAACACAAAGTATATGTTCTAGCAATTTGTATATAAATTCCGATAAATCAATGCAAAGAATGAAAGAAAATAAGAGTTAGCAGGATGTGCATTTATAATTCCAACAGAAAGATAAAAAGAATACTTTGCTTCATCCACATCAAACTAAGAGAACTTCAAAAAATGAGTTTCATTACTATCTTCCAAGTGAAATAAGTTCAAAGAAACTAGCAATGAGACTTAATGGGACAACATAAACATAAAAGGTATGATAATCATATTGTAAAAACTCAGCTAAGTCGGACTTACCACCTTGCCAAGTGAATAGAATGCTGATTTGATTTGCTTTACCCTGCAATTGTGGAGTGATAGAAAGCAAACAATAAGAATAAATATCAGGTTGCTTGCTTATTGATTGGGAAGTACAGATAGCATGGAAGTACGTTTATCGATGTATATTTGGAAATGCTGCAAAAACTTTGGTAGATTCAGGAAGAAGAAAATAACTATTAACTGAAGATATTAGATTCTAAAAGAAAAAAAAATAAAAAAGATATTCAACATGAAATTCTCATAGTAATAGTTTGTAAATGAAAAATTGTCGGAGGATATATACAGAACTAAAGGATTGCTTCTAATCGTGTGTCACAACCACTTTCCTTTAGGCTAAATTTTCCCTCTATATTGTGTAATCGAGGATCTGCAAAGTCCTTGTAGGATAAGAAGAAACCTAAGATATCTGCACTTTGCACTTGTAAAGATATCGATAAAAGAATAGATAATTCTATGTTTTGAGAGTTATTAGGAATAAGATAGGATAAGATAATTGAGTTCTTTTCTGTCTTCTGATCAAAACTACCTATCTCTTATCTATATATATCTATATATATATAGCAGAGATATATATTAATTAATAATATAATGTAAAGATATAGCCAAAGACTATGGAATATATTTTTTACGAATCAACATATCAATATAATTACTTTACATTATTTTATTATATTGAAAATTCACTAACAATCCCCCTTTATTTTCAAAATAAGAAAATAGTTATAACATATCACAACTCTCAAGACAAGTCATATGCATAAGTATAGATATCTTGCGATTGAATCAATACATAGTGAAAGTTCATTAGAACAAATTTGAATAATATGGTAGACAAGCTTTGAACCAACTATTTATTGGGATAAGTTGCATAAACAATCACACACATAACTTAAGATACAAATTATCTATTTATTTTATATAATAAACAACACTCTCATAGCCTTGTGTTCGTATCCTTTCATAGATGTTTCAAAATCAAGCCCTTAGTTTCTTTGGAACGGCTGTATTCCACATCTATGTAGGCAAACCAAAATACCCCCGTTATAAGGCATTTTCTCACGTTTGTTAAGTGTTTCAAGAACACAACCTCAACATGTAAATCTCACGGGTAACAAGCACAATTATCTTCGGGATTGATGTGTGAGTTATATATATAAAAATAATATAAATAATTGAATAAATAATACTAAAAATAATAGGAATCTTCAAGGTTAAAATAGGTTTGTCACTAATAAAATAAACTCAACTAGGCAGAGCACCTATCGAAATAGTTTAGTAAATATAGTAGTATTCAGATTTTAAATTTATAAAATCTTTTCCCCCAAGACGTCTATTAAATTCTAGTGTGGAAAATATAATCAAACTAATTATGAATATGATTTGGGAATAAGAATCATTCAACAAGTAATCCAACCATTATCAAGAATGATAAGATTGAATTCCAAATCCTAGAAAGCAAAGTAAAGAACAATGTAAGGAATAAAGCAAGTAAAAAGGTTGAGAGGAATTCTTAGTAAAATATAGGTGAGATAAGAGGATACAAAATACCAAGAATAGGATAATCTTGGATTTAGTATCATAGCTCCACCAAATTCAAGTCTAAAGTAGAATCTCTTCCATACGGATCGTGGCAAGAAATTCCTAGATTAAGAACACTTGAATGTTGACAAGATCAAATCTCCTATCAATCATCCTAGTTCAGGTCCATAAATAGGAAACTAATCACATCAACTTAGCACTAATCGTATATCCTAGTTCCGGCCTAACAATTAGTGTTAATCCGAAACCACAATCTCAAATCAAAGCTTGTACTAAAGATGAAATTCAGATCTAAAGTCATCAATGAAATTGCAATTCGAATTAATAAAACCACAATCATTCAATCCAAGAACATCACAATATCTCAAGTAATTTGTAAAATAAAACCAACTAAATCTACCTATAAGAAATGTAGAAATGAGAATTCCTAAGGTTGGTTAACTAATTACAAAGAATAACAAGGAATAGTAGAAGAAAAGGGGAAAGTGAAACATAGACATTAAACCTTCTTCCTCTTCAACTCCTTCTCTTGATTCTTCAATTTGGATCTTCAATTTGTGTAGCCCAAATACCCTAGAATATATTCAGTATATTTCCTTACGGATCGAGGCAAACCTAACTAATTAATCCCAAAGATACTCAATACTACAACAAGTAGAGAGTAATCTCTAAGAAAATTGGAAAATCAAAGTATAGATCTCTCTCTAAGTTCTACCAAACCTTTACAATTACTTAGCTATTCAGCCTAATCCAACCTCAAATAATGGTAAAAATCCTATAATTTATAGATAACCGAAACAGGGGTAAAATCATAATTTTACACAAAAGAATCTGGACAGAGCATCACTACGGGCGTAGTCCCTTGTGCACTATGGGCGTATTGAAGCGGTTAAGGGCAACGGGCGTAGAATAAAAAGGGCAACGGGAGTAAAATAAAAATTTGCAAAATCATCAACACGGGCGTGTTCATGGCCGTGTTGATGGCCATGTTCACCGCCGAGCCCGTGTTTCCGGGCGTGTTCGGCGTTGATCGTGTGTTGTTGGACTGGATTTGTATATCTTTCCGGAAATTGCATATTTAGTCCCCGAACTTTGCTCTTTTGATCAATTGACTACACAAACTTCCCGAAAACAGAAATATCACAATTAAGTGCACAATTAACATATTTATCTCAATTTACTCTAATAATCCTCAACAATTATGCACAAATACCCTTCCAAAACATTACCAAATTTAGTGTTATCATAATACCCCAAAACTTAACCTTTGCTTGTCCTCAAGCAAATCAAAGAAGGAATTTGAACAAACAAATCATTGAAGAGAAGTGCATAAATATTTTCTCAAAGAATTCAAACTAACTAGTTTACTTTTCAAAGATCTCATAAACAAAGTGTTTAAGGAATGATTCACTTCTATACCTCATCAAGTGTTTTCATGTTTAAATCAAGAAATACAAAATTGAACAAATCATTTTCAACTTAAATACGAAAAACGATCATAAAATCATCCCGAGTGCAATGTGTGCTCTATCTCAATTATTGATCCAAATAGCAAATTTCCTTTCAAAGCAAATTACTCAAATAGTGGTTCGGTCGATCGAAAATTTCAAAAATGAGACATAATCACAATCAAGTCTCAAGAAACAAGCCACTTATTCAAAAGTAAATTTTTTATTCAATTTATTCTTTTTTATTCAAGGTTTTTATTGTTTGCTTAACAATATCAACTTTAACTACCCTTGTAACGAGTTCTACTCCGATGACTCCCGGATTCCAAGGACCTTAGGGCACCGGGCATTCAATTCCCATAAGAAGTGGTGCTCAAGTAGCAAAGGATACATGCAAAATAACCTTTTATTCAACAATTTATTCAACGAAAAGTGTGGCAAGTCTCTCAAAGAATTTTCAAGTGAAAACGCAAGTTATTTTCATTCCCAAAAGACTTAATACTATTCAAATAAACTGTCCAAAAGTAGTCCACTAATCGGAACAACCAACCAAAAATAGCTGTGTCAAAACGAGTTTTTCAGGATTTTCCTATAATCATGCTCGTACCAAGTATCAACAAGATGAACTAAATCAAATTTTGAGACTTTCAACAATCAACAACCGATATCTATCATCGGCTAAGCAAATCAAATTCCAAAAAAAAGTTCACAAAATAATCTTTTCAAGTAAACTAATCATTTTGAAAAATTCGAAAAATTTAACAATTTTTTGAAAATATTCGCAAATTGAGATAAAACGAGCATACACACCTACCCCACAACTTGAATATTACACTTGTCCTCGGTGTAAAAGCTAATACCCCACAACTTATTTGAAAAATAAATAAGCGCGAGAAAACTATAAATACAAAACGGGAATAAGTGCGAAAAATGAGAAAAATAAAATAAAAACAAGAAAATTTTATTTAAAATGGGAAAGTCAACTATGAACACAAAAGATAATCATAAATAAATCAAATAGTACAAAAACCAAGTATGACTCGATAAAAGTGGTAAAAGGAAAGGAAAGAAAGACAAATCTTGTTTCGAGCAAGCATGCTTGGAACTTATTTTGTTCCTTTCTTAGGAGCTTCTTCCTTCAATGTCTTTTATAGGGCTCGCTTTGTCCTCCCTAACAACCTCATCTTTTGATGCATTCGATGGAACTTTGTTTGGTGCTGTTAGGGAGTAATCATTTTTGCTCGTTCCGAAAATTGCCTGGACAATTGTCCCACTTGCATTTCCAGGTTTTGTAGCGAAGCCTATTTATTCCTGTATTACCTTCAACAAACAATCAAGAAGGATAGAATACAACAAAACAAAGAAAGAAAGAAATTACAAGATTAAAAATGTCCTACTACAAACGAAGTAAAGGAAAACACAAAAACAAGAAAAATTAAAGAAGGAAATCTCAATACCTACAAAACAATAAAAGAGAGATTAGTAAGGATAAAAGGAAATAAAATATAAGATTATTATATTATGCTAATCTAATAAAAAATAAGGAAAAGAAAATGAATTAAATTAATTGAATGAAAGAAAGAAGAAAAAAGAATGAAAGAATGATAAAGAAGAATGGAATGAAATGTATAAAATAGAAAGAAGTTTGAAAGAAATAAAAATGGAGAAGGAAATGAAAAGATTTGATAAGCATGCAAAATTGAATAGAAAAGGAAAAGAAAAAGAAATAGAAAAGAAATGGAATGCAAAAGGAATCCGAACGAAAATTTGAAGAAATAAAATTGAGAAGGAAAATTTGCATGCTCTCGGGTAGTGCAAAAACAGAGGAAAAAGCAGGGGATTAAAATTTCAGTTCTGGAATTTTTTTGAAGAACAGAGCAAATACAGAGTTGTACATAGTGAGGCTATTGGAATTTTCTGCAAAACAGAAGAAATTGCATGATTATGCAAAAATTTGATCAATCAACAAATATATGAAAGGATAACAACTAGGATGAAGTTACAGTGATGATAGCGAAAATGTCGTTAAGCTGTTGAAATACCCTTCACGGTTGAACCCCGCAAAAAACCCTAACGGAGGTGTTTCTCCGTTAGAAGCCTCCGACGATCAAGTTAGTCGAAAGATCTACAGGAAATCGGAACAAACCCTAGTTCATAAACTAAGATATATCCCGATCTCAAAATCCAGTAAAATAGTTATCGGGGTTTCTATTCATGAGAAATCAACCCACAGATCCAAATTCAAGAAGAGAAAAAGTGCCCTAAGTCTTTCTCTGGTCAATTTTGTATCAAGATGGGAAAGAAAAAGACAAGCAAAGATCCCTCCATCGATAAGGAAGTTTTCCTTATATAGGCAAACTTCCTTATTAGTGGGTGGGAGTAGGAAAAGAAATGATTACTTACCTACCTTATCCTTCTGCACAAGCCAAAAGGCTATCATCATAGCCTTCTCGGACGTCCAATCCCACGGTTTCTCATAGAAGTTGACTACAGACCATGGGTCCCGCCACTCTCCTTCTTATTATATTTAAATAAGATATTAGTGGGCAAGATATATTTGGAATATTCCTTTTGGTTGTGAATTCGGTTTGGTATCGTTGAACTCGGCTTCGGAGCTTTATATTATTGCTTGGCTTCACTGCTTCGATTAGACGCTCAGTTTTTTTTTTTCGGGGTTCTTGCAAGTCGCATGACCAAACGCTTTGTCTAGATACTTGGCTTTTCTTTTCTTCGGAGCTTGTTGAGGTCGTGCAGCTTAAACGCTTCGATTGACCCAATGCTTCGCTCCGACCAAGTCCGATCACATGCTTTGCTCTGACCAAGTCAAAATCATATTTAATTTTGACTTTATGCATATGGCAAATATTCCTTTCAGTGGCCCCTCGACGAAGCATGAATGTGTTTATGCTTCGTCGCAACTTCTTTGAACACTTGACATCTTTCTCAAAAATTCAAACTTTGGAGTTCTTTTCAAATTCCATCGATTGGCGCTTTAAATCTTTTCCAGCTGTCACATCCACGCACGCGTGACCCGGTCAACGAGAATAACCGGTGGTTGTCATTCTTCTCTCTCTTCATCGTGAACCGTCGCGTAATGATGAAAATTTATTAAAATATAATAATATTATTTATTTTGAATATTATTATTTTGAATTTTTTCTTTCTTCTTCCTCTAAACCCCTCTTTCCCCTTTTCACTTCTTCAATTCGATTTTTATCTTCAAAGATTCTTTCAGCAAAATCTCTCTGAAACCTCCGACTTTTACCGATTGTTTTCTCTGTTCCCTTGATTTTTGACATTCAACTTCACCTCTTTCGTTCTGTCTTGATTCTCGCTTTATCATTCTCTTGGACTTTCGGAAGATTCTCGGCGTTTTTAGACAAGCACTCGGATTTTCTTCCACAGAAAAGGTATTTTGTTGTTGTTTGAAATTTTTCTTCTCTATTTTGTCATGGGTAAGAAATCTATTGCCAAGAAGGTGGTTAGGGCTTTTAGTTTTCCGGATTTAGCTTTATTTGATAGGACCGATACATGTTGGAGGTTATGCCCCGATTATCAAGGGTATTATCATTGTATTGGGAAGAAGATAAAATTTTTTATCAAGCCTATGCGTATTGGGGATCATGGGTATGACCTGAATGAGTCAAAACCTCTAGATGCAGAGATGATAAGTTGTTCCGACATTCATTCGATTAAGAAATGTTTGATAAATATTCTGGATTTTTCTGATGATCCTGACTGATTTTGAAGAAGAGGAGAACCGTTTATCCGAACAGGAAATAAATGCGATGGCGGAGAGACCTTTTCCGCATCTTATTCCGCGGAGCTCTAGAGGCCGACGAGCAAGAAATGTGGAATTGGCAACCGATGTAGTCGCGAAGTTATCTGCCTCTGGGGAACGTGATGTCGAAGCATCTGCTTCCGAAGGACATGATGTTGAAGCATCCGTCTCTGAAGGATCTACTGCTAACTTAAATGAAGATGTTATGGAACCGGAATATCCATCTTCAACTGCACATTTCGCACTGCATCGAAGCATCATGACCTTACAAGCAGCCGAAGCCGAAGCTCTTAACTTTGGAATTGATTTTACAAAGTACGGAGTTTTTGTGACTCCAGAGGCTGGCTTGTTGTCGCAGGATTATATTTCGATTCCAGTTGCACACTTCCATGGTGCAGTTCGGCTGCCTTTGGATCCAGCTTTTGTGGACTTTCTTTCTGACAGTCGAGCTCAGCCTGCGCAAGTTCATTCGAATGCGGCTAGGTCAACAATGGCAATGATAATCTTGTGCCGCAGATTAGGGTGTGAGTTTACCATGAAGCTCATTGCGCAGTTTTTCATACCAACGGAGATGAATAAGAACACCCTTTCTCTTCGCCCCAAGAAAAATAAAATTCACCTGTTCGATTCTCCTCCCAATAAAGTCAATTGGCAGGACAATTGGTTTATGGTTGAGTCTAGAGTGGGATTTCCCTTTAGAACTTTGGTGGGAAGAATCAACAAATGGTCTGCTCCTCCGAAGAATCTTGAGTTGAGTGAAGCTGAAAAGAGTTTTCTAGAGGAGGTTGAAAAGGCATTGGGCTCCGATCATAAAAATCAAACTCATGTGTATTCCATTGGCGATCTGTTGAGCGAAGAGAGTTTGAAATGGTGTGGGATTGGTCCTGGTTTAGAGGATCGTAGGAGAGAATTAGGATTTGGTGAGGATGAGGTGGAGAATTCTATGTGGGCTCTGCACCCAGGACTTGTATTTTCTACTGAGTGTCCTGTGTGTAGTGTTCCCGATTCTCGGGGATGTCGGACTGCCAAGGGTAGATAGATTTTATTTTGATTATCCTATCCTTAGTACTTTTTGTGACTTGTTTGACATTTTTCTTCATGCTTCGCAGGACCAATACTGGACAAGAAGTTCTTCGGGTATAGGCAGGGCAGCTACGGACCAGGCTCATATGAATTCGCTGCCGAAGTTTCCTCCGAAGCCGGTAGCTATAAAAAACAAGAAGTCCGATGCAGAGTCTACTACTCCGGCAAAGGCTCCGGCGAAGACTACTCAGGTTGCTCGGACCGAAGGGTCAAGGGAGTTCAAAGTCTGCTCCTCAAAGGGAGTCTTCGCAGGAATCCCGAGGTGAGAAGTGTCCTCGGGAGGAGGAAGTTTCAACTCGCCAGAGCAAGCCTCGCGGGGAGGAAGGTCGTCCCGTTGAAGCTTCTATTCCTAATCCTCCTCTTGAGATTCCAATAGTTGAACCTTCTTCTGCAACAGCGGTTCAACCTTTGTTGTCGGCTTCGATTCCTCCTACATCCACAGTAGCCGGGTCCTTAGTACCAGCTCCTGTTCAAAGCTCTAAGTCTACTGCTCCTGCTCCTCGGCAAGGGTCTTCTCCTGTTCTTCCATCCATTATTTCATCAAGAGATAAGGGGAAAGCAGTTGAGTCGGAAGACCTCCCATGGTTCTCGGCGGGATTCTGTCCCCCTCGCGATCCTTCAAGGGTTGCTGCCTTGCAAGAGGTAGTTTTGAAGGATACTCCCCCGATCTTCAATTTTGATTTTACAGATGGGGAAATGTCTACGCTGTAGGGCTCTATTCCTCTCAAGCAAAGCGCCGACTCGAAGACATATAAGATTGCCAGTAAGCGTCGAGCTGGTGATGTCATAAATAAAAGTGGCGCTCTCATATCTCGGGTAAAAGGAATGGGTTCACTTCGCAGCTTTCCTCTTGTTTTTTCTCTCTTTAACTTCATATGTATATGCTTCGTAGCTTTCCTCTTGTGTTCTCGACCTCGGGGAGAAAATTGCAATGCTTAATCAAGAGAGGAAGAGAGCCGAAGATTATAAGTTGAGGAATGAGGCCGCGGAGTCTAAACTTCGCGCTTTGCATCGGGAGTACATCTCTCAATCATCCATTCTCAAGGATGTTGAGAGGGCTAATGAAAGGTTGGGAGAGGACGTTCATCGCTTTAAAACCAAACTCTCCCAATCTGATCGGAGGCTTTCCCTTGCTGAAGACCGAAGTTTGAAACTGGAGAGGGAACTTGTTGCGTTGAAGTCGGAGCTTGAAAAGGAGCGTTTGACGAACGTGGGCTTGAAGTTCGAGAATGTGGGCCTGAAGGAGCAATGTTTAAGGGCATGTTTTGCTAGAGACGAGCTAGCATCCGAAGTTGCCACTTTCCGAGGAGAAAATAACTTCCGAAAATCAGATGGCCATAAGGACAAGATTATCGCCGATTTTAAGTCGTCTGAAGCTTATGAGTTCGGTTTGCATGAAAAGTAGCTCGAGTTCTTTGAAGCGGGTTGTATCCATATGCTTCGGCAACTCCATCACAAATTTGAGGATAAGGGATTCCTGTTGAAATGTTTCTTCAATGGACCCTTTGCTGAAGAGTGCCGTGATGGGGCGGATTTCATTCCTTTCAAGGAGAGTGAGTTAAAAGAGCTTCGAGAGGACTTCGATGCCGATCGGCTAGAGTGGATGCCACCACCAACCCTTCGTCCCAACTTTTGGGATTACACGAAGGTTACTCCTGGGACTCCTGCTTCATAAGTAGTGGAGGAGGGTAATGATGCTGATCCTAATGATGTTCCTCTTGGAATTAATGCTTCGGGGCCGGTTCCTCCTACTCCGGCTCCGGATACTTCGGAACCAATTCCTCCGACTTCGGCTCCAGCCTCTTCAGTTCCAAACTCTTCGGTTCTAGACGCTTCGGGTCGGGAATCTGCAGCTCTAGGCGATCCAGACCCCTCCATCTTATGACTTTATAGTTTTTTAGAGTTGATGTAATAGTATAGGATTTCAATGTACTTTCATTTCAGTACTTATCCTTAAATAACATATTGAGTTGTAAATTTCAACTCAAATTTATGTTTTCCATTTTTCTTATATTTAAAGAAAAATTGTTATGATGATTTAAGTTGCAACTAAATAAGACACTTAAATATATAAAGATCGAATCATATTCGAAAAATGCCATATGAATTCGAACTTTATTAAATAATAAGTAATTTCGTATATTAATAAAATTTACACGAAATACTTTTTCAAGTGGTCAGAATGCCATGGATTGGACAGAAGCGTTCTGTCTTGCTTTGCCAATTTAAATGTTCCAGGTCCGACTTCTTCCTTGATTAAATAAGGGCCTTCCCAATTGGGAGTCAGTTTATTAGCCTCAGCTTGCTTTGAAGTTACTTCGATCTTGCGAAGTACCCAATCACCGATGTGTAGAGGACGTCGATATATTTGTTTATCATGGTGTGCCTTGGATTTTTGTTTGAAAATTTCAGATCGCAACCTTGAAGTTATTCTTCTTTCCTCCAGCAAATCCAAATCAATTCTCCTTGCTTCTTGATTCCGAGTCTCATTGAACATAGAATTCTTGTTGTGGGTAGTGCGAGTTCGGCTGGTGCAACTGCTTCCGATCCATAGACCAATGCAAAGGGTGTTTCCCTAGTGGGGCCCCTAGTCGAAGTTCGGACTGCCCATAATGCATCATGTAGTTCGTCGACCCATTTGTTAGCTTTATTTGCGAGGTTTTTCTTCAAGGCTGCCATGATCAACTTGTTTGCTGCCTCTGCTTGACCATTGCCCTGTGGGTGTGCAACTGATGACTTCCAATGTTTAATGTGGAGTCGGTTGCATTCCGTTGTGAATTTGGCTGAGAATTGGGTTCCATGATCGGATATTATAACTCTTGGAACCCCAAATCGGCAGAGTATGTGGTCATGGAAAAATCCGAGTACATTATCCTCTGTGGGATTGACCAAGGGCTTAGCTTCGATCCATTTTGTAAAGTAATCAACTGCTACAACCATGTATTCGAAACTGCTTCTCGCCTTGGGAAATTTTCCCATGAGATCGATTCCCCACATGTCGAATGGCCAAGAAGTGACTACCGGAGTTTGAGCTATAGAAGGGAGCCTGTGAACGTTTCCATAAATTTGACAGCTTCGACATTTTTGAACGAAGCATTTTGCGTCCTGTCGAAGAGTTGGCCAGTAGTATCCCCGATGGATTACCCTTTCTGAAAGCGCTCTGGCCCCTGGATGACCGCTGCATACTCCCTCATAGAGTTCTTCGAGTATTACAGTAGTCAAGTGAGGCTCTACACAACGAAGTATTGGTCGAGTGAAGGATCTGCGATATAAGGTGTCATCATGGACTACATATCGAGCATATTGTTTTCTCGATTTGTCTAGCCTTTACTTCGTTGTTCGGAAGTTGCACGGTTTGGATGAACTTTTTGATATCATCAATCCAAGTCCCTTCCGTTAGTTCGATAATAGTGATTTGAGAAAGAAGGCAAGGAGAATGACGTATTTCGACATTTATTTGCCTCTCATCGACGAATTCGCCCGAAGCAATATTGGCCAGTTCATCCGCTGCAATGTTTTGCATCCTATTTATTTTTTTCAACACGAATTTTTTGAATTTGTTTTTCAATTGTGACGCCATCTTCGTGTATTCCTTCAAATTGTCGGAATTTGTAGCATATTCTTCGTTCACTTGATTCACCACTATTTGTGAATCGCTTTGGACTTCGAGGTCGGTAATTTTTGCTTCGCTTGCCCAAAGTAACCCCAATATTAATGCTTCGTATTGGGCTTGATTGTTAGACAATGGAAATTCAAGCCTTATACTTCGCGATTCGTTGGATCGGTGATTGGGTGAAGATAACGTTATTCCGCCACCGGCTCCATTTGAATTGACTGCTCTATCAACTGTCATGACCCATAGATCATGAGTTTCAGGTCTATGTAACTCGGGAGTGATTCGGTTACTTTCTTCTTCCGTGAACGAAGTTTCTGCGATGAAGTCAGCCAACGCATGTGCCTTAATTGCTGTACGCGGAGTGAAAGTTATGTGACCACTTCAACAACCTACCCGATTGCTCGAGTTTATGGAAAATTTGTCCGAGCGGTGCATTCGTGTAGACTGTAACTTGATGCGACTCGAAATAAGGTTTTAATTTCCTGGTCGCGACAACCAATGCATAGGCTAATTTTTCTATATTGGGATAGCGCGATTCCGGTCCATTAAGGACTTTACTTACAAAATAAACAGGGAGTTGTTTGTTATTTACTTCCATGAGTAATACAGTAGCTACAACAAAATTGGAAGCCGATAAATACAAATACAATGTTTCCCCAACTACAGGGGAGCTAAGTAGTGGAAGTTGCTCTAAATAAATCTTGAGCTCGCTCCAGGATTGTTGGCATTCTTTCGTCCACCTGAAATCCTTTCCTGTTGTTTTGAGAACTTTGAAAAAAGGCAAACATCGTTCCGCTAGCTTTGACACGAATCTTCCTAGTGCTGCTATGCAACCATTGAGTCTTTGGACGTCCTTGATGCACCTTGGTTCGACTAGGTTTCGTAGTGCTATGACTTTCTCTAGATTTGCTTTGATTCTGCGTTCAGTCATCATGAAGCCTAGGAATTTTCCAGATTTAACTCCAAAGGTACATTTGGACGGATTCAACTTTAAATTGTATTTGCTCAAGGTTGAGAAGGTTTCATCGAGGTCAGCCAGATGAGAATTAGCGTGTTTTGACTTGATCACCATGTCATCAACGTAAGCCTCCACTTCCTCCCGATTTGCTCCTTTAGGACTTTGTTTATCATCCGTTGGTAAGTTGCTCCAGCATTTTTGAGGCCAAACGGCATGACATTGTAACAATAAACTGCTCTATCAGCCCTAAAGGATGTATGAACCCGATCTTTCGGGTTCATCTTGATTTGGTGATAGCCTGAGAAGGCGTCGAGGAAGCTTAGGAGGCGATACCCGGCAGTGGAATCGACCGCGGGCCGATGCGAGGTAAGGGGTAACAGTCCTTGGGGCAGGCTTTATTTAAATCGGTGAAGTCAACGCACATCCTCCACTTTCCATTGGCTTTTGTGACCATTACAACGTTGGCCAGCAAGGTCGGGTAAGCTTCTTCCCTTATAAATCCGGCTTTTAATAGCTTTTCGATCTCTTGCTTCATTCCTTCCTTTTTGTCTTCGCCAAAAGTTCCGGCCTTTTGTTGCACAGGTCGGAATGTTGGATCGATGTTCAATTGGTGTTCCGCGACCTCGGGGTCGATGCCAGGCATGTCTTTTATTTCCCAGGCGAAGTTCGAAGTGTGGTTCTTCAAAAATAGAATCAACTCGAACTTCTGTTGCTCTGGGAGTTCGATGCCTATTTTTATTTTTTGGTCGGGGTAGGCATCGTTGATTGTTAACTCTTCAAAATTTTCCAATTTTTCTTCCCCTTCGACCGCCTTCATAATTTCAATTTCTATCGGTCTCTAGATTCTTCTATCAATATTCGATAAAAGTTCTGTCTGGAGTTGATCCGTAATTAGCACTTCGTCAATTTCCATTTGTGCTTCGGAGATTATTTCTATCTCTGACAAAGTGTGACCCTCAATGACATCTGCTTCCATTAATGTTTCTATCCATTGAACAGATGCTTCGCGAATCACTCCGATGTCCATAGACGTCGAGGTATCATCCGTCACATCTTTTGTTTTTCGGATTGTTAGCAGATAATCCGGAACTGATTTTGGATTACTTTGGATGAGCCCTACTCCATTTATTGTAGGAAATTTGACCTGTTGATGTGATATGGAGATCATTAGGTCGAATGCTGCGAGGGATGGAATTCCAAGTATTGCGTTGTAGCTGGAATCAATATCAACTACGTAAAATTTAACCATCTCCATCCTCGTCTTTTCTCCAGTTCCCATGGTGATGTCCAGTTTGATAGTTCCCTTCACAAGGATCTTGTGTTGTGTGAATCCTTCTAGGACCATCGAACTAGGCTTGAGATGATGATCATTAAGTCCCATCTCTTTGAAGCACTTATGGTACATTATTTTTCTTGTTGCCCCAGTGTCAATGAGAATTCGCTTTACCCTGCAATTTTCCATGCCTTCTTTTGTCATCGGGGCATTAATCACCATGGGGCTGGTCTTCCGTTCGATTGTTGGGGCCAATTCTGTTCTCGAAAAGGTGATCGTTTCTTTCTCTTCATATTCGTATTCGGGAATCAAGTATTCTTTTTTCAGCAAGTGAATTTGTTTCCTATCCGTGTCAACGACGGTATTTCGACATTGATCACATTGATTATTCTTTCACTATTTTACTTCGGCTCTTCGGTCGGCCTTCCTGCGATGTATTCTCTCAAATTCCCTTCGCGAATCAACTTCTCGATCGCCCTTTTCAGTTGTATATAGTTTTCGGTCACATGGCCACAATCTTTATGGAATGCACAGTACTTCGACCTATCACGGGTCGCCAATGTATGAGGGTTCAGCGGTACTGGGTCGCCGACCCCATGCTTTTCTTTAATGACCGAGATAAGGCTTTCTTTCGTTACTCGTAGCGGAGTAAAAGTATTTGTCTCTTTATTTTTGCTTGGACTGAAGCCTTTCTTTTTCGTCGACACTTCGCCCACCTTTTCCTTTCCTTTTGAAGGAGCTTCTTGCGCACTTTCTTCAGCAAGAGCGATCTGTCGTGCCACATTAAACATTTCTCCTATGGTTCGTGGTTTCCTCGGTTGTCGCTCCGTATATAACATTCCGGACCCGAACCCTCCTTCGAAGCATGTAATGACCGTATCTTGACTCGGTCCCTCGATTTCTTCATAGGTTTTCTTAAACCTTTCAAGATATGCTAAGAGGGTTTCACCTTCCCGTTGCTTTATGTTGGCAAGATCCCCCCTGGTTTTTAGTATAGATCTAGCCGTGCTGAATTTGTCCAAAAATTGTTTTTCCAAAGTTGACCATGAGTCAATGGAACTTTGACGCAACGAGGTGAACCAGGTTAGAGCTTTATCCGACAGTGTGCTGGGGAAAGCTTTACACAATACCGCTTCGTCGTTGGTCACCAGTCCCATGGCGGATTTGTACCTGCACATGTGTTCCAGTGGTTTGGTGTGTCCCGAATAAAGCACAAACTAAGGAATTTTAAGAGAAGTGTTAGGAGCCACGTCCTGGATCCATTTCGAAAATAGTCCAATTTCTATCGATCGTGACTTTTTCTGAAAAGATGTGCGGCGTATCTGTTCAGGCGATTTTCTCCTAATATGATCGGGAGACCGGTTGTTTCGAGTCCTCTTGTGAGTTTCTTTGTCCTGTTGAGGACGAGACGAATGATGACTGATAACGCTAAATTTGATAATGTTTTTGAAGGGTAATTGTGCATAATTGTTGAGGTTTAATAGAGTAAATTGAGATGAATTTGCCAAATATGTACTTAATTGTGATAATTCTGTTTTCGGGAAGTTTGTGAAGCTAATTGATCAAAAGAGCAAAGTTTAGGGACTAAATATGCAATTTCCGGAAAGAAATACAAATCCAGTCCATAAACACGTGCTCAGTCCAACAACACGCCCTTCAGGAAGACTCAACACGCCCTGACAAGCCATGGAACACGTGCTCGGTTAATGAACACGCCCATATAGTAGCGAGAACACGGTCAGAAGAACACGCGCTCAGTAATATAACCGTCACTAAGCCCGTGTTGCATATAACACTGAGCCCGTGTTGGTGCTCTGTTCCGAGATTTTAGAGATTTTTGTGTAAAATTACTATTTTACCCCTGTTTTGGTTATCTATAAATATTGGGATTTTTACCATTAATTAAGGTTGGATTATGCTGAATTGTTAAGACATTGTAAAGGTTTGGTAGAACTTAGAGAGAGATCTATACTTTGATTTTCCAATTTTCTTAGAGATTACTCTCTACTTGTTGTAGTATTGAGTATCTTGGGATTAATTTGGTAGGTTTACCTCGATCCGTAAGGAAATTTACTGAATATATTCTAGGGTATTTGGGCTACACAAATTGAAGATCCAAGTTGAAGAAGCAAAGAAGAATCAAGAGAAGGAGTTGAAGAGGAAGAAGGTTTAATGTCTATGTTTCACTTTCCCCTTTTCTTCTATTATTCCTTGTTATTCTTTGTAATTAGTTAACCAACCTTAGGAATTCTCATTTCTACATTTCTTATAGGTAGATTTGGTTGGTTTTATTTTACAAATTACTTGAGATATTGTGATGTTCTTGGATTGAATGATTGTTGTTTTATTGATTCAAATTGCAATTTCATTGATGACTTTAGATCTGAATTTTATCTTTAGCACAAGTCTTGATGTGAGATTGTGGTTTCGGATTAACACTAATTGTTAGGCCGAACCTTGGATATACGATTAGTGCCAAGTTAATGTGATTAGTTTCCTATTGATGGACCGGACCTTGGATGATTGATAGGAGATATAGTTGTGTTAACATTCAAGTGTTCTTAATCTAGGAATTTCTTGCCACGATCCATATGGAAGAGATTCTACTTTAGACTTGAATTTGGTGGAGCTATGATACTAGATCCAAGATTATCCTATACTTGGTATTTTGTATCCTCTTATCTCACCTATATTTTACTAAGAATTCCTCCCAACCTTTTTACTTGCTTTGTTCCTTACATTGTTCATTTACCTTGCTTTCTAGGATTTAGAAATCAATCTTATCATTCTTGATATTGGTTGATTTACTTGTTGAATGATCCTTATTCACAAATCATATTCATAATTAGTTTGATTATATTTTCCACACTAGAATTTAATAGAAGTCTTAGGGAAAAACGATTTTTATAAATTTAAAATCTGAATACCACCTTATTTACTAAACTATTTCGATAGGTGCTCTGCCTAATTGAGTTATTTTATTAGTGACAAACCTATTTTAATCTTAGAGATTCCTATTATTTTTAGTATTATTTATTCGATTATTTATATTATTTTTTTATTATTTATATATAACTCAAATTACACATCAATGACTTTCTCCTACTTCACCGACCGATCTTTCAGCCCGTGAAGTAGGTCTAGGGTTTCTGGAAGGTGGTGGCCTTTCCAGATTTCCTCTTGTCTGAATACTTCGACGGCTCGGGCCTTATGTTTGAAGGCTGTGCGTAGTCATCTGCTAGGAAAGCTGGTGGAGGTAGATCTTGGCCGTGTTCACGAAACTCTGCCCGGAGTTTCAACCATTTTTTGGCCAACTCTTGTTCTTCAGTGAGCCTTGCTACTTCGCACGTAATCTCTCCAGCTCCTCATCGGGGTTGGGCTCAGCTACTTCAGGCTCTCGCCTTGTGTTCGGTCTTTCCCTCAAATCCGAGGTCTGTCGTACATTCAGGTGCTCACGCAGGTCTTGTGTCCGGACAGAAGGTTGTGGCTCATGTCGTCCAATTCGTTCTAGGACTGAACGTCTTTGTCGGGGTGTTTCCGGAAGAGTAGGCGTGTCATGTCTACGCTCGGTTGGACGTGAGCTTGATGGCCTTGAGGACTGCCTCCTCGGATGTCTATCTTCGGAGTTGGAAGACATTTGTTTGTTATGTATAAGAAGAATATTCTTTGGGAAATACAGAAATTTGTCTTAAAGGGAAGAAAGGGCCAACTTTAAGGATATCTATGACAGCTTTTATAATAGTAAAGCGACACAAAATTCGGTAACAGAGAATTTAATGTCGTTTCCCGGTAACGGAACTAAACCGATTATGCAAAAATTTGATCAGTCAACAAATATATGAAAGGATAACAACTAGGATGAAGTTACAGTGATGATAGCGAAAATGTCGTTAAGTTATGGAAATACCCTTCACGGTTGAACCCTGCAAAAAACCCTAACGGAGGTGTTTCTCCGTTAGAAGCCTCCGACGATCAAGTTAGTCGAAAGATCTAAAGGAAATCGGAACAAACCCTAGTTCATAAACTAAGATATATCCCGATCTCAAAATCCAGTAAAATTAGTTATCGGGGTTTCTATTCATGAGATATCAACCCACGGATCCAAATTCAAGAAGAGAAAAATTGCCCTTTTGTCTTTCTCTGGTCAATTTTGTATCAAGATGGGAAAGAAAAAGCCAAGCAAAGATCCCTCCATCGATAAGGAAGTTTTCCTTATATAGGTAAACTTCCTTATTAGTGGGTGGGAGTAGGAAAAGAAATGATTACCTACTTACCTTATGCTTCTGCACAAGCCAAAAGGCTATCATCATAGCCTTTTCAGACGTCCAATCCCACGGTTTCTCATAGAAGTTGACTACAGACCATGGGTCCCACCACTCTCCTTCTTATTATATTTAAATAAGATATTAGTGGGCAGGATATACTTGGAATATTCCTTTTGGCTGTGAATTCGGTTTGGTATCGTTATACTCGGCTTCAGAGCTTTATATTATTGCTTGGCTTCACCGCTTCGATTAGACACTCGGTTTTTTTTTCTTCGGGGTTCTTGCAAGTCGCATGACCAAACGCTTTTTCTAGATACTTGGCTTTTCTTTTCTTCGGAGCTTGTTGAGGTCGTGCGGCTTAAACGCTTCGATTGACTCAATACTTCGCTCTGACCAAGTCTGATCACATGCTTTGCTCTGACCAAGTCAAAATCATATTTAATTTTGACTTTATCCATGTGGCATATATTCCTTTCATTGCATACTGGAATTACACAATGAACAGGACAGTTTGCATACTGAAATTGCTGGAAAAATTACAACAGGGGCAGTAAGGTAGCTCACTGGAATTTTACACCAAAAATAGAACACATGTACACTAGAATTAAAACGTGCAAAGGAAAATGGCACGCAAAAAGTTATGTACTATACGAGATTGAAATTAAAATGGATTCTAAACACTAAAGCTACTGCCATGGAACTATTAGAAAACTAATATGCAAACTAAATTACCAAAGAAAACAAACTAATGCATCTACAAACAATTCATGCAAAACCATGCAAAAGAAAATACAAAACAGCCATGAACTAACCTACTGGAAAATGTAGTACAAACAGAAAAAAATCATGCATTTGCTACTGTAAAGTAATTGTAAA
Organism: Cynanchum wilfordii; assembly: GCA_025388415.1. Classification (NCBI taxonomy): domain Eukaryota; kingdom Viridiplantae; phylum Streptophyta; class Magnoliopsida; order Gentianales; family Apocynaceae; genus Cynanchum; species Cynanchum wilfordii. The sequence goes on along the minus strand of JAHSUH010000312.1, from coordinate 388,779 downwards.
TCAAAAGGAAAATATATACATACCTACTGAACTTGCACTAAATTGGAAATGAAGCAAATACTGCATGCATTATTCAAACATGGAAGGTTTACAAACGAAATTTCCAACTATAGCAAATTTAAAATTAGCCATGTGACACATGCAAACTTCCTAAAATATCCATGTAAATGAAATCTTTATAAAAGCCAACACTTAAAGAATACTAACTAAGTATCTAGATTATTAAGTATATATACTCACCATGCAAAAACACGTAAATGTATATTACAATAAAACCATGAAAAGACATGTAAAATGCTTATTATAAGATCAAAACATGCAGCACTAATCTACTGGAACATAATAACCTAAATGCCATGCAAATCATGCAAAGTGCTATATACAATAAAATCATTCTAGCTACTACCAAACAATCTACCTACTAAACTAAAACAGAATGAAATGAAATGAATACATATACATACTCCTACTACTAATGTGAAAAGTAAAGTAAATGCAATTCATAAATCCTACTGTACGCATGAATCTACAAGCTACTACCATGAAAATTTTAGCAAGCTGCCTACAGTATATGCAAATTAAAATTTCAAAGCATAAATAAACAATTCATACAATATATATGTACAATATACTGCCTAATTCAATTCCATGTTGTTGAAATATGAATCAAAACGACAGCATTGCAAGCTCAAAACGACAAGCTGGATGACATATAAGTGCAACCCTGTCGTGGAGCAAAACGATGCCGTTCTGGTTATATCCCAAATCAATCCTGACCACTCTTTTGATGAATCTAACGTCTCTAATTAAAACCCCTCTTTTAGCCCTTATACATATACACACTCTGTGTATTGAGAAATCAGATGAAAAATTAGATATTCCCTCTTTCTCTCACTTCGGTGGTTTTTCTTCCTCTCTGGTCGCGTTTCCAGAAGAACAAGGGTGATAGTGTGATTCGGATAGGGCTCTGCCTTCTTTACTATAAATCTTTGATAGTTGCGATTCTTTCTTAGATTTATTGGTTGTTTTTAGTCCGATTCATTCATCCCCGAGTTGTTGTTCTTTATCGAAACCTTAGGGTTTTCTGGTATGTTTCGATAGGCTTTATCTTGAAGAATTCTTTCATCTCTTTGTAATTAAACTGATTGATTGTGATAGTGCAGTGAGCTCTCACTGAGGCTCAATGTGGATGTACTGAATTACACCGATTTGGTGTAATTTGGGAACCACGGTAAAATTTGTGGTGTTGATTTATTTTTCTGCTGTTTATTTCCGCAAATGTAACTTTAGTTAAATCTTTCGGATTAAGATCGGATAGGATAAATTCCTAACAGTGGTATCGGAGCATTGTTTCTTTTCTCAAATCTGGTTTGTTTAGGGTTTGTTCTTCAAATTCTAAGGTTTCTGTATTTTACAGAGTTTGGTCTGTGAACATTTCTTTGTAAATATTCACAGTCATTTGGTTAATGTGTGTTCTTGGTTAAAGTTTGACAGATTTAATTCTTTAAACTCTGTTGTACTGAACCATGGGATCCAACAGAATTGAAATCTCCCAATTTGATGGGAAGATTGATTTTCAAAGTTGGAAGAAAAAAATGAGAGCATTACTCTCCCACTATAAAGTGGTACATGCATTGGAACCTGATTTGGAAAGATGGCCGAAAGACCCGATTACAAAGAAAGCAGAAATTGATGATGAGGCATAAATCTGCTCATCTTAAACCTTGCAGATCCTGTTCTGCGGAAGGTTGATGACATAAGCACTGCACTGGAACTTTGAGGTAAGTTAGAAACCCTATACTCTTTACCTTCCGTGACTAATATTGCCTTTGTAAAATGCTCTTTATTTGCCTTCAAATTGAATATGAATAAATCAATTGATGATAACACCGATGACTTGTTAAAATTAAATCAGTTATTAAAGGGGACTGAGGTTGAAATAGATTCTACTAGTCTTGCAGTGATACTTTTAAATGTTGTGCCCGATGATTATATGGTAGTTAAAAATTCTGTGCAATATACTGGTATCACACCTTCTTTTGATTTAGTAGTATCTGGACTTAAGGCAAGGGAAACCGAATTGAAATTAAAAAGGAATTCAAATTCAGGATTGTTTGTTAAACCTAATTCGGATAATCGGAACTTAAATAGATACCAAAATAATTTTAAAAATAAAAAGAAAGGCAAGAATATGTATAAACCAAAGGAAATCAGAAAGTGTTATCATTGCAATAAACCTAGTCATCTTAGAAAGAATTGTTATACTTGGTTAAAGAAACAGAAAATATCAAACGGTGGAAATTCACAATCTGTTAGTGAGAATAATATTTCCGAGGTACTTGTTTCATCTGTTCATAGGAATTGTAATGAATGGATAATAGATTCTGGTTGCTCTTTTCATATGTGTCCAACCAAGGAATGGTTTACTGATTATAAAACTGTTAATTCTGAATCTGTTTTCATGGGAAATGATAATACCTGTTTAATACATGGAATAAGCAATATTTCTTTAACTCTTGATAATGGAAATGTTATTATACTAACAAATGTTAGACATATACTTGAACTTAAAAGAAATTTGATTTCTGTGGGTGTACTTGATGACTTAGGTTGTGAAAATAGGATAAAATCTGGTTGCCTTGAAATTGTAAGGAATAATAAAATAATTGCCTATGCAAAGAAGAGAAACAGTTTATATGTATTATGTGGAACATATTTTGGTTTATCTAACATTGCAGCTACTGTTATTGATACACATGCAAATGCTATAAAATGGCATTTAAGACTCGGACATATGAGTCAGAAAGGTATGAAAGTCCTTGAAAAATCGGGACAGCTTGGTAAGATTGCATTATCTTCTTTAGATTTTTGTGAAACTTGTGTGTTGGGAAAACAACATAGATTATGTTTTAAATCCGGTATTCATTTATCTAAAAATAAACTGGATTATGTGCATGCTGATCTGTGGGGTCCTGAAAGGATAAGTACTCATGGAAACTGTAAATATTTTATGTCTATTGTAGATGATTACAGTAGGAAAGTTTGGACTTATTTGCTTAGATCTAAGGATGAGACTTTTGATAAGTTTAAGGATTGGAAAACCTTAGTGGAAAACCAAACTGGAAATACAGTTAAAATACTTAGAACAGATAGAGGATTAGAATTCTGCAATGAAGAATTTGATAGGTTCTGTAGTAATTCCGGTATACTTAGACATAGAACTGTTAGGATGACACCTCAACAGAATGGAGTAGCAGAAAGGATGAATAAGACTATCCTAGAAAAGGTTAGGTGCCTTATGTTTACTTCGTTTAAATAAACCTTTCTGGGGGGGAGCTTTAAACACTGCTGTCTATCTTATAAATAGGAGTCCCTCAACAGCCATAGATCTTAAATCACCCCAAGAATTGTGGACTGGTAGAATACCTAGTCTTAACCACCTTAGGATCTTTGGTTGCACTGTATATGCACACACTAGAAATGGTAAGTTAGATCCCGGATCTACTAAGTGTGTGTTCCTAGGATATGAACCCGGTACTAAGGGTTACAGACTATGGGATAGACAGCCAGTAGGAATCAAAGTCATAATCTCAAGAGATGTAGTATTTGATGAAACCAATTTCCCTTGTAAAACCAGTAGTCATCCTAACTCCGATAACACCTCAACTAATGAGGATGATACCAGAAATGAACCTGTAACCACTACACAGTTTGAGGTGGAGCCTGTAGAACCAACACCCGAGGTCTTAGAACCCGAATCCGAACCAAACATAGAAATAGAAGGAGAACCTGCAGTAGAACTAGAACAATCTCTTGAAGAGTCACTAGAATCATACCAGTTAGCTAGAGATAGACCTAGAAGAGAAATAAGGCAACATGTTAGATACTCTTATGCTGATTTGGTGTTTACTGCTCTTATTGCTGCTAAAGAATCAAAAATTGCTGAACCTACTAGTTTTGAAACTGCCTGCATATCAATTGATAAAGATAAATGGTTTGAAGCTATGCTTGATGAAATGAATTCTCTGAATGTGAATAAAACCTGGACATTAGTTCCTAAACCTGTTAACCATAAACTTGTTGACTGTAAATGGTTGTTTAAGATTAAAGAAGGGGACAAAGTATCCGATCCACCTAGATATAAAGCTAGGTTAGTTGCAAAAGGATTTACACAACGTGAAGGTATTGATTTCAATGAAATTTTCTCTCTTGTTGTTAAATTTAAAACCATCATAATTATGCTTGTTGTCACATATTTAGTTTAGCATGCAGACATTAACAAAACCAATGTTATATTATACTAGCTTCTTTTGCTTACAAATCAGAGTATTCCAAGAACAGTGGACAAGGCTCACGCCCACTGTCAATGAGAAATCTTGCAATAAGACTATAGAGTTGTTGATATTTTGTAATTACCACAAAAAAGAGTTATATACATGGGTTCCCAAACCCTCAATTTCAAATCTCCGATCAGATTTGAAAGGTTCTATAGTCTACCATAGTGTGGTAAATCTAAATCAAAAGTTTCCATCAGTATAAGTCCAAACCATAGTAAAGGAATTTATCCTTCCCCCACCCAAAAAAAACAAAAAAAGGTCATGAATCTATGGTGAAGGTCGGGATCATCACTTATTCTTGAGTTAAGCCCACAAGTGAAGAGAGTGCAGTTTCTCTAAATAGCAATTTCAAACTGTTGATAGCTTGATGCCACAAATTGCAGAAAAATAACACTCATGGATAAAAGAGTCCTCTACCATCACTTTTGGAAATTGAAGCGATGAATGATAGGTTTCCTTCAATAGATGATGTCACGCCCCTTTTTCAAGGAGGAAACACGACAACATTCCCTAGGTTTCCCCAAAGAATGCCAAGCCTCTTACATTTAATAACATAAAACTTCCAATAAAACCATTAAACTGTAACAATCTCATAAAATTGTGTTTAAAACATTTCAAACTTATAATCACAAATACTCAAATCACTAACTGTAAGTTTCCTATACAATAGGAATTTATTCCAAATAAAAAGAAAATAACTTCAACTCTCTTATTCAAAAATCATCATCCCAATGATCATCATCCTCAAATTCATAGTCTTCACTATCACCTATAAGGGTGAGAGTCATAGGGGGTGAGCACAAACTACTCAGTAGGTAAAACATTCCCTTCCTTAAAAACTATCTTTATAAAAAATAACAATAGTAGTAAAAATAATAATAATAATTTTCCAAAACATTTTTAACCATAATTCAATAAAGTAAAAGAATAAATCTTTCATGATAAATCATTCAAATTGTCATTATCCAGAGATAGTTAAAGTTCCTAACTTTATACCCGTTAGGAGAAGGCCATAACTTTTCATTTGGGTGGCTTTTTGTCCATGCCATTGGAAAACATTTCTTTTAAGGTGGAACATGTTCCTCTCATTGCTAATTCATCAAGTTATCCTCAATAACATCAGAAAGTATAAAAATCAATTTTTACTACATAATATAAACAAATAAAACTTTACTATTTAGTTTACTGATTAAATCATAATTCAAAATAAAACATTTTCAAGACTCCGAAATAACAATATTTAAAACCCAGTATCTTAAGATTATGAAAATAATTCAAAAAAAACAATATCTTTTATAATATTGGACTTAAAATAATTTAAAATACAAATTTCTAAAATAACATCAATAAATAAAAATATAACAATAATTAAGTATTCCGGAAAATAGTACACTGCACTTTAAAAATAGCTTAACAGTCATATAGAATCCTAAAAAACAGATTAATATATATATATATATATCAAAACTTTCAATTAACGATAAATACTATTTAAAACATTTAAATCAATCAGATAACAATCATTCTCATTCACTGTTTCAATATTGTAAATCATTTCAATCATGCTTGAAAATTTCATTTACGATAATTAAAAGAAAAAGATAGTTCCACCTACCTTGATTGCGTAAACCAAAAGATCTCAACTCAAATACTCTGCTTCTAAATTCTCTGTCTCTTCAAACTCTACCAACAATCCATTTCAGTGAGTTAATAACTATAACTCTATCCTATCATCATAATAATAACATATGGCATAAAATCTCTTACCTTTTCCACCAAAGTCCGAATATCCAGAAAGCCCTAATTCCTCTCCTCTCTGGCGGCTCTCTGGTTCCGAAATGAAAATGAACCCTACCTTAACTTGACAAACAAATACTTATAAACCGCCTCTATTTTTTTTCTAACTATTAAATAATTAATACTTAGTCATCAAACTCTATAAATATCACAAAAAAACCCTTAAAATAAATTAGGGGTATTACAGATGAACAAGACATACAATTTTTATAGTCCTCACTAAAGGCCAGCCTTAAAAAAACTTGAAAGATCAGAACTAAATCCCGGGAAATACCATTTTTTTATTTGAACTAGCAATCTGAACCAGAACCTCAATTACTGCCCTTCGGAACCTTTTAAGCTACCTTCTTCGGACTTAAGCATATTTCATAACGTAGAGGACGATTAAGCAACTAAAATACAGATCCTACTTACTCCAACTTTCTCAGCACTAAGAACCTTGGAAAAGCAATACTGGCAGTTGATGAGACGAGATTTTAGGTTGTAGCATTGTGAAACCTCGGTTAATTGCTTAATTTCGTTTCTCCCTTTTTTTTTAATAGAATTTTCTGAAGCTATTCATCTAAAAATATTGGAACTTTAAGTTAAATCATGCAAAGCCCTATCTATCTTTTGGTGTGAATTATGAAGCTAAGTACTGCCTATTTCTAAACAAGACCACATCAATCAATAAGACCCCCTCTACTAGTTGTAGTCTATAAGTAACATATTGTACTCGATAATTTGAAAAGTAAAACATAAAAACAGTTGCAAAAAGGACAGAATTCTGCACAGGGAACATTAACTAGCCAAGAAACTAAAGAATACAAAAAAAAAAAAGGAAAAAGGAAGAACTTACATGTTGAGAATATTGGGAAGAAAATGATCGGCACCACGATTTGAATAATCACCGGCAGCTTTGCCATCATGTTCGTCTCGCTGCTGGTCCTTTTTTACATCCTCTGCGCTTTCGACCAAAAAAAATATAATATGGTTCATTTCAGAGAAGAAGACTAAAACCTATACATACATTGATCACAAAATAATCTACCTGCAAATCAATCCTACAACAATTTTACATTGAACCTATTCCGAAGAAGACCAATCCCTTTATTAGGTACATACTTTCCTCTTCTCAACTTATTTTTTACATTCTATTACCAATCATAAAAAGAGGAAAGCTTTCCAACACAACTACCACCTGCATAAACCTAAAAGCTTCCCAGAGATGATGATGGAATAAGAAAATACTATGCTCACTAGATAGAGTTTATCTATCTATCTTTTGGGTTCATTAAAGGTTTTGCCCTCAAAGAATTCATTAAGCATGTGATCGAGATCCTCTAGTGTGTATCTTATGTATTTCCTGGGGGATTCTTCCCGTTCTCAACCAAAGCTCCGTGACACATCAAGCAAGAGAAAGGTTGTTATCAAAGTCATGAAATCATAAGCATCAAACAAGAATTGTACTATTTTCCATATGACAAAAAAGGAACAGTTAAATGTCTACTTTAACAGGGTTTATTTACTAACTTGATGGTAATAATATTTCAATAGTATATCGGAAAGAAGTCAAAACGGAAGACATGCAGGTATGTAAATAAAGGATATGTAATTCCTACCCAAAGCGTTTAAGGAAAGATCAGTATCTGTGGTAATGAAACTTCAAGAACAACTAACTTTAGAGAGTCCCGTAGCTCGAGATCGGGGACCGTGTCCACCGACTTTTCCTTTGATGAAGCTCCTCAAATTGTACATTAAATGTCTTCATCCGATAAAAAGAGGCCGGTTTTAAATTAAGAGAGATTTGGTAAAAAAATATTGAATGAATATACCTAGAGACTATCAACAATAAGGGCACCAAAAAAACAAACCTGTCTTTAACAATAGCTCTTGAAACACCACTACTGTTACCACCTCCATCGACACCTAACTCCACTACCCCCGATGATGTCAAACCTCGAATAGAGAGGCATTGCGGAATCTTTGAATCGGGAAGAAAATCAAATTGAATGATAGTACCAAAGGTAACCAAGCACGTCCATAGCTCGGTATTATTTAGCAAATTGTTTCCACAAATTAATGGCTAATGAAGAAGAGAAATAGACAACAAGAATACAAGATTACCTAGCATGTAAATGGCACTCATCTATTCCTTCATGATCATGTCACCATAAAAAGGTGACATACTACGGAGATCTAAATATAATCATCCATAAAAAATGTAAATAATTGAACCGAATCAAGCGAACAGGTAAATTAGGAAAACATAAAGTGGTGTCCAGTATTATATTCCCTATAGAAAAGTAAAAGATAATCCACTGAAACAAAACAAAAAATATAAAATTTAAAAAACCTCTGCAGGAAAGTAAAAGAAAATGTATCTAAATGAAGTAGTTCTGCAGGAAAATTAAATCAGAATCAACTCTCCATATTTGCATGTTGTTGAACTATCCTACGATGTCTTTGCACCCAATCATCTCCCAATAGATCCTTTACTTCAGACCTAGAAATAGTAAGCAGGTAAAACACTTTGTACTCATAAATGAGTATGTAACACTTCCATAGCACAGAACTTCTTTCTCAAAACAAAGGTACATAAACAAACCTGCGTACATGTAGTGGATGTTATTCATTAGGAAAAGTCTTTATATTGCTTAGATTTCCCATCCAAATTGGTTTGCATAGCCTGCATTATTCGTATCGTTACAACAACTAGCTGAGAATTTGAGTCTCCACTTTCAAATTCTTGAAAAAGTTACTTCAATGTTGATTGATAGCTGATGAAGATAATTTCAATAAGTGAGAAATCTGATAATGAGAGGTCAAAGAAAGACTAGTGACATGAAGATATATCCAATAGCAGGAAAGAGGATAAGACAAAACAAAGAAGCAAATTACAATGATATAGAATGCATAGGGGATACAACAAGATGCAGAAAGTTTAAATGTTCATAAAAGAAACCGAATACATGTTCATCATACTCTAGAGGCTGCATTGAGTAAATCTTCATCATGCTAAACTAAGGAACTTTTTCTGCACTTCTATCTTGAATATAGAATTATTGCAATCAAAGTTCTATATCACTCTTTTACCTGTATTTACCCATCACACAACTTTATCAACATCCACAAAGAATAAAATATGTTTATCAATTATACTAAAAGATAATTTACTGATATTTAAAGGCAACATGTGTTATAGATTGTAGGCTTGGAAGTATGAATGACTCCAGTTCTTGGGCCTTCTTTTAGGATAAAGACGAGAATAATATTATATGAATCAGGTTAACATGCTTGATAAATAACAGGAGTCCTACATAAATTACAAAGTTAAATATGACCTGGGACCAATTTGGATTACACAATTAAATGTGTCTAGCTCACACTTGCAATGTTAGGTAAAAGGGAAAAAAGGGAAAAAATAAACCACAAACACCCTAAACCAGTAAAGTTCAATACGAGATTATTACAAAGGGAAAAAAGCTAAGGGCTAGGGGCAAAGGGTAAAACAAATAAACCACAAACACCCTAAACCCTTTACCTAAACCTTAAACCTTAAACTTTAAACCTCATACCATATACCCATACCCTAAATTTAAATTTAAAACTCTAAACCCTAAAGGCAAATTACAAAGGGAAATATGCTAAGGGCTAAGGACAAAGGTAAAGAGTAAAGGGCAAAGAGCAAAAGGGTGAACGGCAATCACACTAAACCCTATATTTTATACCCTAAACTCTAAACTTTAAAACTTATACCCCTAATACCCTAAAATCTTAAACCCTAAAGGTAAAGTGCAAAGGGCAAAGGGCAAAGGGCAAAGGGCAAAAGGCTAAGGGCTTAGGGTAAAAAGGACAAAAGGCAATAGGCAAAAGGCTAAGGACAACGGGTTAAGGGGAAGGGCAAAGGGCAAAGGACAAAAGGGTAAATGACAAACACCCTAAACCATATACCTTTATATCCTAAACCTAAACCCTATACCTTATATCTTAAACTCTAAATCTTACCTTTACCCTATACCTTCAACCTTAAACCCTTAATGCTAAAAACCTAAAACATTAAACTCTAAACCTCATACCATATATCTCATACCTTAAATCTTAATTCTTAAACCTTAAAACCCTAAACCCCCTAAAGGTAAAGTGCAAAGAGCAAAAAGCTAAGGGCTTAAGGACAACAGGTAAAAGGGAAGGGCAAAGTGCAAGGCGCAAAAGGGTGAATGGAAAACCAGACTATATTTCTACATTAAACTTACACTCTCAAGTAATTTATTAACAATATTTTATCTATTTTATTATGTTACAAATCATTTGGGCCAAATTGAACATACATCAAACATTCAATTATAAAAGTACTGAACTAATTTAAATACATCATCTACTTTTCATTGTCAGTACAAAGAGAAAACTACTGCCACCCCTCCCCCCTCCCAAAAAGAAAAAACAAAAACAAAGACGACTTGCAAGAGCAGCTCAATAGTAAACAACCTCACCTATGACGTAAACATCTTGGGATTTAGTCATATTCAAAGAAAAATCCTGAAGACGAAGAAACAAATTTCCTATAATTTTTTAAAAAACAAAAATTGTCCAGATACCTTGGTAGAAAGAAAGTCCTCTATGTCTCACAAAAACTTAAAAAGAACCAGGCAACAACATCATGTTCACTACAACAAAATTTACTACACAAGCCAAAGCCATAAATGATCTTTCGATCTAAAATATCACAAGCTATGTAAAATTTGTGTACACCAACCTATATGCTTCTTAAATTAGTAAAAAAGAGAAAAAATTAACATCTGAGAGCATTCTTCCATGTCTACAATTTATCTAGTGTCGGAATTGTTGAATCCCGCATATAATGCACCTTTGAAGAGCAAATGAAAGTGAGGGATATTCCGATTCATTTGAACCCCGAATTTGTTAAATGAATAAACTAGAAATCTAACCTAACTGTATCTGCTTCTCAAGTTTTCTTAGATTCTGCTCACTCAACTGGACCATAATCTTGTACTCTCTTCTAGCAATTTCACCACGAACAACTTTGATGGAAGTAGCAAATTATACATTTAATACTGGCTAGCAACTTATCATGGAAGACATTTTCGAAATTCTAAATGAACAAATATATCCCGGAGAATCGAATGTCAAACATTTCGGATCCTATTGGCTAGCTCATTACTTGGAAATACTTCAATCATAAACGAGAAATGTATCAAGAGAATCTAATCTATTTGTGCTATCCATATCCTTATTTTCCAAGTCCAACATGCCCATAAATAAAATTTAATCATGATCCCAAGAACGGCCTCCAAATATTGATTTTAATTTCACATCCAAGGTAGTTTCCTGTAAATTCCTTTATTGTTTTGAGGTATACATAGAAGAAACTACTAAAAAAGACATGTGCCTTACATGATTGAAGTGTTATTACTCATATCCTCCAGTAAAACAATCTAAGGTCACCAAAATATAACGAGTAAGACGAAGCTCGGTGAAAGTGAATTTCCTCAAAGACACTTTTAAACAACAACGAAATCATGATCTTTGCGAAAGAAAGAAGAAACTCAAAAAGATATAGTACTAACTTATGCCCCTCGGAAAAATAACTTTATATATATCCAACTCCATACATTTCAGGAAGGATATCAAAGTGTTGCAAAATAGTAACTGAAGTACTCAAAGGATCTTGGTCCGCATTATTCTCCGGAAGCAGAAACCCATACCTAAAAATCAAACAATGTAATTACTCCGAGTTTGAAGTATTCCAAAGCATTTTAAATAAATAGTTAATTATAAAGTACATCAAACATTCTCATAAATTTCTGGTGAGTCATCTCGATCTTGATATCCTGACAACTTCTAGAACCCCACATGACCTCAACTGCTCTAAGATAGGTCCTTCTCATAGATGCCAGGAAGCTCCTTATTGTTTGGTTTTATGCAGCGAATAAAGTGTGGTGTGGTGTTTTCCAACCGACCTTGCAAACATCATTGAAGGCCATAAAGACAATAATGAAAAGTCTTTTATTCTCTGAAGAAATACACTCATAGATTATTATCCTACACTATCTAAGAGTAGGTAAAAATATTTTCCATGAATTCCAAGAATTACTATAACCACGAACGAGACTACATTCTAACAACATATTTCCTTTTGCTTTTTGATTTGTTGCTTATTTATTTGTCCATACATTTCCTGGTATTATCTACCCTATTTACCTTGAAGTTTGTAACACTCTACTTCTTTGATTCCATAGGTCCAAGCTGTACGAATGTACATGCACTTTTCTTCAGCACAGAATGAAACAATGAAGATGCAAATGACTGAGAGCAACTGGATTATATTAGAGTGCAGTGGATTTCTATTCTTTTCCAAGAAGTCCTTTGCGTGATAGAGAACCTGGAGGAAATATCCATCTTAAACTACAAATTCACCATCTGTTAAAAGACTAGAGAATGATTATGCACGAACACAGGGTTTCTTTTCATTGTTAATCCAAAAAATAAATTCATAAAAATAATAATAATCTAAAAAGATACACATATACATCTTGTAGGGACAAGACGGTATTACAATAATGCTAAAACCGAAGCAACACAAAGCTCTTTAAAATTAAAGGCACATGTAAATTCATCCGACTAGACATTCCCAGAATTGAACACCTAAAACTTAATCTCAAACTTTATCAGATTTTGAGATCACTAACTCAGAAAGTTAAAATTAAAAAAATAATAATAAAAAAAAGAAACAGGCCAAACTGGGATTTGGGCTTATATGCCACATTCACTTGTAGTGTTGGATATGGCAACCATATTACTAGCTAAGGTAAGATTTGAAAAAGTTTTAAACAAGGGCACTGGGATTTTCACTGAATTTATCATTGGTATAACTGCAATGAAGATGCATGTTTGGTCACAACAAGATTTTAATTGATTCTGCATACACAAACATGAATGCATGTACAATTGCATTTCAACAATCAACTCAGCATCAAAAAGAGGTGTAACATTTTGAATTTCTTGTCATTTCCATTTGAAACAGACAACTATTTCCTTTCTTCTGCAATACAAGTGCATGCTTGCCATATTCGGGTAAGTTGAATTAATACACAATATATCAACAACTGCAGCTATATCAGTAATTGGAAGGATATTTTAACAATAGAGATTGTGTAAAGATTCATAGACCACGTCACAAAAGAAATATATATTCCCATGTCCAAGAAAGACGTGATTGTTAAAAAAAAAGCGGATAAAACAAAATTGCATTATGTTGAATTCGTAAAGCCCCCGGGAAGGGTGGAAAGTAAAAGGAAGTAATAACTAGGTCCACATCAATCCGGAATGAATCGGTTAGCAAAAATCCCTAAGAGTTTGCAGTCTAACCCACTGGCATTCTGCAAATACTGAAAGACAACAAAAGATTTGATACAAATTCTAGTACCACATTTTGCACTTCGATTACTTCAGAAAAGTCATCTTCTAATCATTATTCCACACATAGCCTAAATAGTTAGATACAAGGAAAACTAACCTCTCCGGCATAATAATGAATGCTGAAGGTGCCACTTCTCTCCCCTTTAAAGCAAGGATTAGTATCCAAATGTTGCTTAAGTTTGGTAGCAAAAGCCAAATCAGTAGCCTTGGAGAAATTTGATTCTTCATCCAGCAAAGAAATTAGTTCAATAGGTTTCTATTGAAGTAAATCATTAAAGAAATCAGGAAAAATAAAAAACATCAAAATTGCATTTTATATGATTTGCCAAAGAAAGAGAAACCCATCTAAGTAGATTAGGAATCCCTCTGGTTTTATTTTACTAGTCAATATTTGAACTTTCAACAAACAAACAAGAAAGATAGAATACAACAAAATACTAAATAAAAGAGATTACAAGAGGTAAACTAGGAACAAAATACAAGAGAATCAATTGATTAAATAGGAATACTAAATAAAGCAAAATGAGAAAAGAAAAGAAAACAGAATGAATAAATGAATTGGAAAATCCATGCAAAAGAATTGAAGAATAAATTAAATAATGCATACAGTAAAAGGAAGCTTAAAAGAATTAAAAAATGGAGGAAGAAAGAAAAAAAAATGAAACTCATGCAAAAAGAATTGAATTTAAAAGAAAAAGAAATGAAATGCAATAGAACTGAACGAAGATGGAGGAAAGAAAGAAAAAGAATTAAATAGCATGCAAAAAGGAGTTTTAAATAGAAAAGAAAAAAGAAATGGAAGAGAAATGAATTGTAGAGCAAACTGGACGAAAATTTTTAGGAAAAGAAATTGAAACAAAAATAATGCATGCTGTCGGGTAGAATAAAAACAGAGGAGATTGCAGGGGGAATTGAAATTTTCAGTTCTGGAATTTGTACAAAACAGAGCAATTACAGAGTTGTACATAGTGAGGCTACTGAAATTTTGTATAAAACAGAGGAAATTACATAATGAAATTGCTGGAAAAAATACAGCAGGGGCAGTAAAGTTGTTCACTGGAATTTTACACAAAAACAGAATAAAACAAAACATGCAAGAAACTACTGGATTAAATACAAGGCAGCAGTGATGCATACAAATTGTTACTGTACTGCCCGAAAAGTCATTGAAATGCAGTGAACAAATATATAAATAATTCACCTAGCTACTGGAAATTTAAAATAGAACAAAATGATGCATGCAATTGAACTTCTAATTTTACCATGCAAATTGTCTATATGAAAGAAGTGAAACATATACAAACAAAATGTATGCTATTATTATGAAGAGCAAAAAGAAATGCAATTACAAACAACTAACAAATCTATATACCATTATTTGAATACCATGCAAAATGAATTTTCAAAAAAAAAAACATACACTAACCTACTGGAAAATGTAGTACAAACAGAAAACATTATGCATTTGCTAACTAAATTGACCATGCAAAATCAAAAATAACAAAGAACATGCACTACCTACTGGAAATGAAAGTACATATTATATATACAACAATTAGTCAAGTGCATGCAAAAAGAACTACTGGACACTACAAGTTACAATTAGAATATATATATATATATATATATATATATATATATATTATATATATACCATGCAAACCATAGAAACCATGCATACTAAAAATATAAAAGCTAACTACATTTCATGCAAAAAGTAATGAACTCAATTATAGATTCAAGGTTATAAAATCAATCATACTAATAACCAAAATACCAAGCAGTCTACTAACTAAATCCATACAAAATGAAATGAAATATACTCATCTAACTATACACTATTAAAAAGATCAAAGACATGCAAAGCATATCATGCAAAATATGAAGCTGTGAAAACTATGAGATATGAGATATAACATTAAAATTTTTCATTATAACCTATTTAACCAAATGCAATGAAAAAGAAATTGAAGCTACAAAACCATACTAACTAAACAAAGGCAGAATATGCAAATCAAAGTACTTGAACATTTATTTAGCCAAAATACAGCACACTAACTACAAAGGGAAATAGAATTAAAGCAAATGTTTGTCACTAGAATTAACATTTCTTAGAATTAATTTCTAAGAATGTTACCTTATTCGAAAACTAGACTAACATATCATCTAAGAAAATTAAACATAATTAAATAGTAACCTAAAGATATAATTCTAATGAAAAAGTAGTGGTGACCATTCATTGAAGACAAATCTTTGCAAGCTAAAACTAAGTCCTAAAGATGCAAAACAATAGAGCTAGATGCAAACAAAACCTAAATTCATATTAAACACATAATAAGGCTAACATAAAAGATAGAAAATATGAAAACATCTAACATCAATATCTAACAAAAGTAAGTATCTAGATAATAATCTCCATTAATTGAAGACATTACTAGAAAATTAACTTCTATACTAGAATAGAAACTAAAGTAAAAACTAACTAAGAATAGAATGGACATGCAAATAGAGATACAAGAGAATGAGATATTAACTAAGAAAATAAGATTCAAAGAATATAGACTAAGAAGAGAATAGAATCAAGATATTATCCACTTACTAAAGCAATAAAATTAACTATAAATAAAAGGTAAGAAAATGAATCTAAAGCAAGTAAAGATCTAACTAAAAATCAATAAAAGCTATCTAAATCAAAGTCAAGTAAGTAAGTAAACAATTAGGTCATGTTAAAACAAGTAAGAAAAATTAGAAAGAACCTAAAACTAGCCATACCTAGAATCTAATTAGAACAAGTTAGAAGGGTTAGAACAAACTATGTCAAGTTAGAAAATAGGAAAACAATTAGATCTAAATTCTAAACTAAGTATCAAACTAAGATATTAAACTAAAGATCTAAGTTAATCTAAAGAATAAAAACCTAAAGAATAGAAAGTTAACCTAATCTAAGGTAAAAGAAATTAGAATTCAACTAAATTCAAAATATCTAAGTTATATCCCAAAATTTCTAAGTAAAAAATTACCTAAGGGATCTAAACTAACCAAAATACTAACTAAACCTAAAAATCAAGATACTAAATCATCTAACCTAATATATAAATCAAAAAATCTATAATCTAAGTAAGAAAAATTCTAAGAAAAACGAATTAATATGAAAGAAAGAAAAACAAAATACAAGAAACATAAGAAAGCTACTAAAATAAGAACAAGAAATTCTAAGAACAAGAATAACAAAATCAAATGAAATCTGAAAATTAAACTACAAAAATCATGAAAAATAAGATTCAACTAACAAATCAAATCAATCTAAACAAAATCAAAATATCCAATGATCTATTAAGAAGATCAAAGATACTTCAAGAAATAGACAAGAAAATTAAAAGGTACTTAAGATTGATTCCATATAACAAATCATAACATAGTTGATCCATTATATGATTCACACCGTTACTATGAAAATTTTCCCAAAAATTACAAGGAATTAAGAGGAAAACATCATGAATCTAAATAATAGAAAATCCCCGGCAACGACGCCAAAAATATGATGAATTATATTTATATATAAAAATAATATAAATGATTGAATAAAATAATACTAAAAATAATAGGAATTCTCAAGATTAAAATAGAATTGTCACTTAGAAAATAAACTCAACTAGGCAGAGAACATATCAAAATAGTTTAATAAATAAAGGTAGTATTCGGATTTTAATATTTATAAAATCGTTTTCCCCAAGACGTCTATTAATTTTTAGTGTGTAAAATATAATTAAATCAATTATGAATATGATTTGGAAGTATGAATCAATTATCAAGTAATCCAACCTTTATCAAGAATGATAGGATTGAATTCTAATTTCCTATAAAGAAAATTAAAAGAAAGCAAAGTAAAGAATATGGATGAGATAATATTGAATATTTGAAGAACTCACTAAAGACATTAGAGAGAGTGGAGGATACACTTCACAATGAAATCAAGTATCATGAATCAACTATCACAATTTCATCAAATCCATGTCTAAGGATGAATTTCCTCAATACGTGTCGTTGAAAGAAATTCATACATGAAGAACAACTAGAATATATTAGTAATATTAGATCCCTACTAATCATCCAAGGTTCGGTACATCAATAGGAAAATAACCAAACTAATCTAGCTCTAATCGTATATCCAAGGTCCGGCTTAAAATTAATTTTAACCCGAACCACAAAATCAAATTAGAGATCAACTCAAGATAAAAATTCAAATCAAAGTCATAATTGAAATTGCAATTCAAGCTAATAAAATCATAACAATCAACTCACAATAGATCAATCTCAAAGTGAAAATGTAACATGAAACCAACCACTTCTACCCTAAAGAAATGTAGAAGAAGAGAGTTCCTATTGAGTTGGTAAACTAGATTACAAGAAATATCATCAAAAGTAATAGAAGAAGGTAAGAAAATAATTCTAAAAGTAGTTGTCAATTCATACCGGAAAGATCTCTTCACTTCAACTCCTCTCTTGAATCCTCTTCTTGCAACTTTGAAGCTTGAATGATTGAAGTAGATCCAAAAACCTCTTGATTAGATTTCACAACTCTACCTTATAGACCGATGAGAAATTATACAACCTAACTAGAGACAATTATCACTAAAACAACCTAGGGATTTCTCTATTTGAAAGTAGATCAACAAATTGATAGAAAATTCCCTAAATTCTATACCAAAATATATGAAATTCAAGTAAACCCAATATGATATTCAATATCTAAAACAATGTGATAATCAAGCCAATTTAACTAATGCTAAAAATCCTAATATTTATAGGTAACCGAAAACAGGGGTAAAATCGTCATTTTATAAATAAAACAGTGATTCCGGCATGACTACGGGTGTTGCCCTTTCTTCTCTACGGGCGTATTGATGTCATTATGTCCTACGGACGTAGAATCTAGAGTGCAACGGCCGTAGAGCAGTTAGTTATTTTATACGGGCGTGATGCACAAAAGGGCAATGAGCGTATAGCTTATACGGGCGTAGTCCAGCTTCTAAGGGCGTAGCATAATTCCAGAATGTTGCACTTTTGCCTCTGAATTTATCTTTTTAAGCCAATTTGCCCCAGAAGTTACCCGAAATGCAAAAATATACAATTAAACCCTTAAGCACTCAATTCATCTCAATTTAATACAATAAAACTCACAAATCATGCATAATTAACATTCCAAAACATGATCATATTTGATGTTATCGGATGATATCGGGTTTTTGTTTTTATTTTTTTTATGTAGGAGACTTTGCATCCTTAATGAAACCTTTACTTCTTCAATCGAACTAACTCAAGATTGAAATATAGAGAAATGGAAGGAATTAAAAAAAATGAATGAAATTGAAAAATATTAAGGTTTCATTGAGATATGAGTACGTTGATGAGTAAATAAAAAAAATATCCTTCACAAGACTTATATGTGTTTGAAACGTGAATTTCGATTGCTTAAAATTAACAAAATTTGACAGGATGGATCCCTTTATTCAATTAAAAATAAAATAAAAATATGATAGTCTAATAAAATAAATAAAAATTGTATAAATTTATTTATTATATGAATATGTATTGAAGACTCATATGTCCTCCCTACTTCTCTACTCTCGAGTCTTTATTCTCTCTATAGTTGTTGTATCCTTATGAATAGAAGGTTTCATAAGAGGATTAGATAGATGTTATTTACAAAAGTAATATATCAATAATATTATTCTCTATTTTTTTTAATTTGTCTTTGCTCTATTTTATCTTTTTCTTATTTTTAATTTTATAAAAATAAAAATCTATTTATTTAAAGAAAATAATATGAAAATTAAGATGACCAATTATATATATATTTTTTTGATTTGATATCCTTATCAACTAATCTCATAGCGATCTGTGTGAGGAGACTTTCAATACTAAACAAAAATTACGGTATAAAATTATCTCTAGCATGAGTCAAACTCAAAATCTCTCACTTAACAAATCATATCATCTAAACTGAATTACCACAAAAGATGACCGACTTTTTTTTAAAAAAAAAAATTTGATAAACCGTTTCGACCCCAATTAAACTGAATTCGAGTCACATAAAACCACTATTGGGGTAAAACTCCTACACTTGATAATCGAATTTTCAATCTATAATAAAATATCCTTGTAAAAGTGGAAACGGGAGGACGGGTAAGAAGTATCGCAAAGCCCAGCCCGTTGCCATCCCTAAAGTAGAGACATATCGCGGTTGATGATTTAGAACGAAAATAAAGGGAATTGGACTTCAAATTCTTCCATGGCTTCCAATTATTATTATTTCTTTTTGATTAGCTATAATTTAACGCAGGCCCATTTCTATTAACGGAATGTAGCCGTTACTCATAAAACTGTTGTAACTGTTGTACCACTCCTTTTTATTTTATTTTATTTTATTATTTTTTTAGTTATTATTATTATTATTTATATCTTTGACTTAATTTTTTTTTTTTTTGTATGAGAGCTCAAGTTCAAACCTTTGGGGAGATGTCGTCGTCGTCTAGTGATCGGAGGAGAGGAGTGCACATCGACTCCACTCCGACACCTCACGCAACAACCGCGAATCGGTTGACACGGTTGGAAACCCTTCTTTTGCATTTTGTTCAAGTAGTCGGCGTGACAAAGCATGATGAGAATGCTCGAACATTTTTGGAGCAAATCCAAGGACTACCAGATATCGTGTTGGAGGTGCATCAACTCCAGGAGATGATGGACAGTGTCAAGAATGACATTGCATACTTGAAGCAGAGTGTGATGGAAGTTGTCGTAAGCACTGCTGGAGCCAGTGTAAGTAAGGCAAGGGTAAAGCTACTCGAGCCAGTGTCGTATTCGGGAGTTTGTGACGCAAAAGTGTTCAAAAATTTCTTGTGGGATCTTGAACACTACTTTGAGACGACCAAAGTCCTTGATGATGAGCAAGTTGCGATAGCTACGTTGTATCTTACTGACAATGCCAAGTTGTGGTGGCGTACAAGGGAGAAGGACTCTAAGAAGGTGAAGGTATAATCTTTTAGGGAGTTGAAGACTGAATTAATGGATCAATTCTTGCCCCAAAATGCCGAGTGGCAAGCTCGTAAAAGCTTGAAGAAGTTGGAACAGACGGGAACTGTTCGAGAGAACCATACCTTGTCACCACCGTGGTCTTAGGTTCATCACCATTGGCAATTTGGACTTGCCAATATCCGGACCGCAAATCCATCTTGGTGAAATACTTCTCTTTTGCCAATCTGTCGAACAGATCCAACCGATTTGGGATAGGATACTTGTTCTTCACCGTCAACTTATTCAAGGCTCGATAATCCACACAAAAACACAATGAGCCATTTGCCTTCTTCTGGAACAAGGCAGGTGCACCAAACGGGGCTTTTGAGGGTCCGATGAACTCAAAAAAAAAAAAAAACTCTAACTTCTATTGTGTCTTGAACTCATGACCTCAGGTTGTAAGTGAAACTGCTACCAATTGAGTTATGCCTCCTTAGATATCTTTAACTTGAATATATTACATTAAAAAATTTAAAAATTAATAAATTTATATTTTATATTGTTTTCAAAAATTAAAAAAAAATTATATTTTATATTATTATTTATACATATAGGTTTCTATATATATATATATATATATATTTATTTATTTATTTATTTTAAGACTATGATGTTCATTTTATTTTTTATTAGATAAAGAGAGATCCTTTCGGTCAATTTTTATTTTTATTTTTTTAAAATTCAGCCACCAAAATTCACTTCTAAACATTTGTAAGTGCCTTAGAAGTCATTTTTGCTACTTAGAGAACTAACTTTGGAGAAAAATTAATAGAATGAATTTTTATTAAAAAAAATCAAATAAAATTGGAATAAATGTGGGTTTTATTAAAATATGAGTTAATTAATAAAATTTTAAATAATAAAAATATTTTTTTATGAGTTTTATATATACTTGAAATGTAAATTTATGTGGCACATTTTTTCTAAAAGAAAATTATATAAAGACTAAAATAGTAACTTTTTGAAATTTTTATTAGTAAAATTGTTAGTAACTGAATTTTCATTTTTATACAAAATAGAGAAATACGCTTTCATTTTTAATATAATTTTCATTTTCTTAGACAAAAATAAATAAATAAAATAAAATAAAAATTTGTCATACTGTTTTTATCCTAAGTTCGCCACATGTAACTATTTTATTAATTGTATATTATAAAATTTCATAACATAAGAATAATCCCTAACTCTAGTCCAAAAATTTTGTGATTTTTTTTTTCTTTTTGCAATTTAAATATTGATTTTTTTTTTAAAATCTAAAAGATAATATTTATATTATATATATAGAAAATAAATAAATAAATTGTTACTTCCAGGTTATTAGAATCATTTTAACTTATGTCCTTATGATTTTTAAGGATTTATTAATCTATGTGCCAGGACTAGGACTAAAATTAATACTCCATTGTTATTTATTTGTTTTATACTTATCATTTAAAATATTTCATATTAAATAATTCAACCAAATGAAATTAATCTGAGAATTAAAAAAGTTAAAAATAAAATATGTGGACTTAATTGTCCAACTAATAAAAATATAAGGACCTAAAAATTAAAATATAGGCATCAATTTATCTAAATTATAAAAAAAAAAAATAAAAAATCAAGGATTAAAATGTTCAATTTTCTTAATTTTATAAAGCAACAAATAAATAAATAAATAGTAGTAATAATAATAATAATATAAAAAAGGGTATCTCTCCATTATGATCACAGAGGAAGCAATATTAGAAAAACTATATGTTTGTATACATTTTGGCCTTAATTTTTTTTTAATCCATGTTATAAGTTATTTATACAATTTTGTATTTTTTTCTAATTTAAGCTACTCAGAGATATATATATATATATATAAAAATCAATATTTTCCATAATATATTTAAACAAAAGTTTAAGAATTTATTTCATGGGAATGAAAACGCCTAAAATTAAAGGAGTAATATTTTTTTACAGGATGGAGTGGTACTGGAAATAAAATAATATATATAAAATATAAATATAAACAAAAGAGAGAATATATGTATGTATATATATATATATATATAATGGAGAAAGAAAGTGGTCATAAATATGATGTAAAGAGTATACTGCAACCACAATTACTTTTGAACAGTGATGAGTTCTTCTACCACCTCTTAATAAGAATATTAAATGCAAAAGAAGAAAATAAATAAATAAATAAATAAAAAGGAAAAGAATTTAAAGGCAGTGAACAAGAATAAAGTTATAATTATGTGTGGGTAGCTACAACCATTGAGATGCAATAACCCTTTTATATATATATATATATATATATATATATATATATATATATATATATATTTGTATGTTTCCACATACTCTATAGCTGTTTACCAATATTTCATAATTGGAGAAATCATTTTAGCTTCGCTCCAGAATTTATTCATCATCATCTACATTTCTACTTATTATTGCATGGGAACCTCCATATTTTTCCTACCACCTACCCACCTTCCTCTTCCTCACCACCCCCTTCCCCCCTTCTCCGGAAAAAAAAAGTTCAAATTAGATAATTATATACAATATGTATATGTAATATATTTGTTAGACTATTCAATATTTATAAAGTTACTATTTCAACTAATTTATATTCAATCTGAATTATATTCTTTGTTCTTGTTAGTCAAAGTGGAAAGAATTTTGGTTTCTTTTATATGAAAAAATAGATGGTAGAAAAAAAAATCGAGCATCGAAATAATAAAAAGATATATATTAAAATATATTTCATATAAAATGATTTGATTACTTTTTTTTTATTCAATAAACCAAAAAAATCGTTAAATTTTTTTAAAAAAATGACGGAATCTGTTAAAAAAAGTAAAAAAGTCTAGAATTTTAAAAGTGAAAAAAAAAAATTTTATAACTAAACTTGCCAAATATAAATTTATTTGATACCAAATTCACAAATTACTCAAAAAAAATCTGACACAACTTAATTCCAAATTAGTGGGTTGGAAGTAACTACCAGTTCCGAAAAAAGTTAGGGTAAAAGTTAAAAACAATAATAATGTATTTATTTATTTTATAGCTTTCATGAAATGAAAAGAAAAAAATGGTGGGTTTAATTAATTCCTAAGAAATTTTTTTTGGTGGTGGTAGTTTAAGATTCTTTTTCTAATTTATTAGTATTTGTTAGTTATAATTAATTAGGTATTCAATGCAATATAAAAATCATAAATGAGTGCAATGTATTATCATCTCAACACCATCACAAATCTTTCCGCTCTCATACATAGCCATTACTATGGCAGCAACGCAGTAAATCTTTTTCTTCGCTATTCAGGTACGGACTTACAAACCTCTAGCTTCCAACCTTTTGTGGGGATATGTGTGTATATATTTATATATATATTCAGTCATTGACAACTAAATGCAACTGCAACTCTACCTCTCAACTTAAATAAATAAGTTCATATATATATTATTTTTCTTTAAAAGGGTTATAAATTATTTAATTTTTCACGTCGTAACTAGTTTTTTTTTATTCGAATTATAAGTTTTTAGTTTACTGATTGAGTTATATTATTTTTACTTAAATCATGTTCATTACGTGATTATATAATTAAAAAAGTATTATTGTATTGAAAATATCCTAAAAAAATTGGTATGTATTGATCACGTGACTAGCATTGGCCGGATTATTTTAAAAAGCGAGTAAAAAAGTACCAAGTTACATAATCGTGAAATAAAATCTAGTACCATAAAAATAAGAACACGTAAGATTTAGTTCCAAAATGTGAATTAGTTAGAAGCCAAAATACTTTGTTCAACGATGAAAAATTAGATATATTTTTGTTTAAAAGACTAAAATATCTTTTAATTTAATGATATATTGCTTCTTAAAAAAGTCTCGATATTTTTCTATTATGACAAAACGGATTAAAATATTATAATTAACATATTTTGTAATTGAAAAAAATAAAATACTTTTTAATCTCTCATATTATATTTTATAAATAATAATTGATGAATATTATTATATTAATGATGAAACATTAATTAAAACAATATTAAAAGGGAAAACAGCGATAAATAAATATTCCAAATAAGGAAGAATAGGGTATTAGTTTTAAGAGAGAAATTAATAAAGTGATGAGTAATGATCCTTCATCATCAGAGAAATAAATATGAATGTATTGAATTCACTAATTATTTAATTAATAAGGGAAAATAATTGAAAGGAAGTTTTATAATTAAAGAATCACTTTGAAGAAGAGAATTTATTATTATAGATTCAATAAATCAATAATGTTAATTTTGTAATTTCTTTAGATATTATTTATCAATTCGGGTCGTGTTATTGCTTAAAAGAACATCAAATCCTACTTAATAATCGTTCAATAATCTATTAAATTAGTAATTTATGAACCTAGTTCACAACGATATATATATATATTTAAAATAATAATTTTTATTATATAAATTTTTATTTATATCGAAATTTAAATGTATATATATATAATGTAAATATTATTTATCAATTCGGATGCCTCTCACAGGTTTAATTCGTGTTATTGATTAAAAGTTTATCAAATCCTACTTAATTATCGTTCAATAATTTTTTAAATGAGTTATGTATGAACCTAGTTTATAACTATATATATATTTTTAAACAAAATTTATTAAATAATTTTTATTTTCTATTGAAATTTAAATATGTATAATATATATTTATATGTTTGTTTAAATGGTCCTATTTGAACAAACATTTTTTTCAAATAAAATTTTTATTTAAATCCTAGCAAAGAGTTATATTATTTGTATTGAAATTTATATAAAAATATTAAACTTTTAATTAAATACTTCAAATTTATTTTTTAAATAAGTAAACGGGTTGATCAAAATTTTAAACAATAATTTTTTTTTAAAGAAAAAAAATTCAAAAATTTAGGTAATTTAATTACCTTATAAAAGAAATAAATTCTTCAAAATATCTGAATTCAAAGTCAAATCGCCCTAATTTTAATGGTTTATTCATAAATTAGCGTAAATTGTGTGCAACCAAAAAGCATGCATATGTAGAAAAGTAATTTAGTAATAGAAAACCATTAATATTAATAAGCATAAAAAATAATAATTTATTGAAATTATAAAAATATAATAGATTAAAAACTTAAGAATAATAAATAATTTCTTTATATATTTGACATTACATAAATAAAAATAATTGATAGTATTATTCTAATGGTGATATATATATATATATATATATATATTTTTTTTTTTTCTTCCTTTTTTTTTTTGAGAGTTCAATTTCTAAATAATCGCATCCTTTATATTTTAGTAATTCAACATTTAGGATTTTAGTTAAATTATTTTATTTTATTTTATTGATTTAAGTTTTTATGATCTGTCAGTATAGATTTTTCCTAAAACTATTTTAACTTTAAATTAGATAAAGAAATGGCATATAAAATAATCTATAGAAAAGTAGAAAAAAAAGAAAAAAAAAACTACGTAAAAAAATAATTTGTAAAATTTATGTATATATATATATATATATATATATATATATATATATATATACAATGGATGACTCAATTTCTAAACAATCACAATCATAAATTGGGCAGTGTGTTGACAAGGTAGATAGTAGGTTGCTTTACAACTAATACAGGATTATAAATTCTCATAAGCTAAACAAACAGAACAAAATAAATATGTATTTAATACCTGTTGTGACTATAAATATGTATGTATATATCGGTGGAATTGAATTTGGGTCTATTTTCTCTGTCACAGCTCAATTAAGTTTGGTAAGATCCAACTAATAAACCCTAAAGCCCATTCTCATAACTTAAGGGAACTTCAATTTCTTTTATCCTAATTTAGCAAGGATTTTATTTATTTATTTATTTATTTTTGTTAAAAAGAAAGAAATATTTATTGTATTCTTGAAGAAATAATTATATTGGTACGTTATTAATTAATTAAATCTAAGAAAGATTTTCATTCGTGTCTTGAATTCACTTTTAGAAAATTTACATACATTTAAATTTTGATACAAATTTAAAAATTAATTGTTAATATTAAATATAATTGAATCCTAAGCGTAAGTGAGATATGATAAACGACTCTCCTAACTTAATTATGTGACATTGTAAATTTAAATTCATACTCATATATGTATATGTATCTGTTTAAACTTGTAATAAGAGTTTAATCTAATTTATTTGTGAAATATAATGTTATATCATACTTAATTGAATATATATATATATATTTGAAAAAAATTCTTTATATTTAAATTGTAAAAGTTATTTATTCTTTGTCATTAGCTTAAATACTAATTTTTCAATCTAAACGCAAGTGAACTGGTAATGTGCTCTATTAATTTAGGTAAAGTTACAAATTCAAACTTATACCACATAAATTGCCGTTTAAAATTTAAGGTCGGAATTTATCTATCGCAAGAGACCAAACTGACTCGAACATGAATTAGTCGGAATTATAACTGATTTAAAAAATTTAATGTTCTAAGAAATAAAAAAAATTACTCATTCCCATATTTTTAAAAGTATTTTACATGATTTAAATTTTAAATTTGGGTAGAAAAAGAGCTCTCTATATAATATACATAAGAATAAGTTTGGAAAAATAATAATCAATTTATCATTGATTTAATGGACAAGAAATAGGTAAAACTTTAACTTAAAGTGAGTGTTCCTTTAATAAATAGGGTAAGAAATGTATTTTATCAATCTATCCCAAATATTATGTCAATTGAATAATACAAGAATAGGTTAATTGTTAAAATATATTTTGGACAAAGAAAAAACACAAAATTTTAAGATAAAGGATATATATATATATATATATATATATATTAGAAATGAGTGTTTATAAGCTCCTTAATATTTCAATTCTAGTTACATTTTCATTATAATTATCATCGTAACACTTATTATTATTATTATTATTTTATTTTTTTGAGGAATATTTTGTGTAAGATATATCAACCCTTTTAAATACTATACCCCCTAAAAGGGAAAAAGAGGTACAAGAAAAAAAGAAGTTAATGGAAGAACATGTTGTGTAGAATATGTTCATACACATACACACATATATATATTGATAAATGATCCATTAGGTTATTTATTTATTTTAAAATTTTTGCTATAAATTCTATTTATCTTAGAGGGCGTGCATAGAAATACCTATTATTATTTAAGAACTTTTTTAGCTAAACACTAAAAAGAAAGATAAAAGAAAAAAATGAACGATCTAATTTATCAAAATATACAAGTTAAAGTATAAAATGAATGGAACTATCTATCTCTATATATGTATGTATAATAAATTACACAAAATAGATTTACCTAAAATGTAATTACTAATAGTGGGATGGCACAAAAGGGAAAGAAGAAAAGAAAGAAGCATTTGTCCCCCACCAACTAATTAATTAGACCAATTGAATATTGATCCAATTTCACACACATCTACCTGCAAATTGTACAAACTATATTCTCTATATGCACACAACATCAAACATTACTCATGTACGGTTCACTTACTCAAGGACCAAAAACGTGCATATTTTCACTTCAAATATATATATGCATAATTACATACTATATATGTATGTAACATTTGTTAAATATTTCTTAAATATCGACAATTAGTTGTAACTCAATTGGTTTATCACCCTTACTTAGAATCCAGAGGGTATAAGTTTGAGTCATGACAACAACATAATACCACAAAGTAAAGGTATATTCTTAAAAAATTTCTAATGTTGTGAAATAGTTAATACTTGTTAAATAAATGTTGTTTGTTATATATTATTACAAGATATGTGTAATGTCATATGTGTATATATATACATATTTAGTAAAATCTATTCCTTGAAGTTATTTATTTAAAAGTATTTGTATGTTTTTAAGAAATAGCCATTAATTTAATTCAATAATGATGTATGATGAATATTGTAGAGTTAAAGATATTACTTTGATTATGTTATAAACTCTATTTCAATCATTGAGTGCACCTCTTTCTATTATATATTTCCTTTGAATTATAAAAGTAGACGTTTTGGGTTCTTTTATCGTATGATCAAATTTATTTTTTGATTTAATTTATATATTTACCTTAATAATTTAATATTAGATTCTTGTTATGTACACAGAAAATGAAATAATGATATAAAGTTAAAGGATAAGATAACTCAGTGAACTTATTGACAGACTTATCCATACCCATAGATTACAAGCTTACATAAAGAATTTAATAAAAGATTTCATAATCGCATTGGTTTTATTATTGGTGGTTAAATAAGGAACAAATATAAAGATAGAGACGTTCAAAATTTTCGATTGAATGATGCTATAGTTCATTATTGTGGCAAATTAAAAGTAATTATGGGGCTAAGTATGGAAGTTAGGGTTTTTTAAAACATACATATAACATATTTTGATGGAAATTTTGGGATTGAGATATATATATTATTTTATATGAGATGTTTTGAATGAATCTTAACTATAAAAAACACCTTAAATTATATTTACATTCAGTTTCCATACTAATGAATATGGAAATTTTCAAACAAAAAGGCGTAAGACTAGTGGCATATAGGCTAAAGTTGTTAGTAATGTGCTCATGACCACTAATGAATTAATTGTGTATGGTTATTATTTCAATAAATGTTGTGGTAATTTTTTATTTAATATAGTTTGTGATTTTTTGTTATACGTATGTAACTTGATACTAAAATTTCAATATATTTAAATAAAATTATTCTAATAGTCTCCAATATTTTATAATTTATATTACGATAATAATAATGATAATAAGAGTAATATGTAGTCTGACTAAATTATCATGTTTTACGTGTTATGTGCATTCGGTACAAAGTTAGCACACATACATAATATATATATATATATATATATATATATAAAATTAGTAGATGGTGTGTGTTTTGAGTGAGTAAAAATACATATCAAACTAATCACATATACTCACAAAATAGTGTCACATAATCAAACACAACTAAGTCAAAGTATCTATCGTATGCAGATAGTAACACGGTAGTACCACAATTTTACATTTATAAATATGGTTTTCCAGGGTCGTCGATAACAACTTATTATAATTTATCATTTATGAAATTATTAGAGAATAGAGAATTAGTCTTAGAGTCATAATTCATGTAGGATTTGTTTCAAAAGAAAGAAGTAATTAAACTAACATGAATTGGGAAATAGGATTCAAATTATACTTTCAAGAATCAATTAAGTTGACCTATATTCGAAAGTTAATTTAAGTGGATCTAAGACAATTATGAGTTCGATTTATCTTACTACCATACCCGAGTTATCTAAATTGATTACCTTAATATGATGATTGCAAATAATCCTAAATCTTTATAGATTAATTATTAAGTCGTCAATTCAATAAGTTAATCTTAAGATTTGCATTAAATTACGAACTCAAGATTATTAGGCTTCCTAACCCCAGTATGATGGCCACAAGTTATTAGTCATAATCCGACAATTTGTAAAATCACTTATGGTGGGGTCTCATAACAAAACTGTCAATTTAATTATATTTAATTGCATGCAAATCAACTAGATAGAATATCTAAGTCTCAAAGCATAAACATCAAATAGGAATTAAATTGAAAACCTAAGATAAACTTAAATCATAATGAATATTCAAACAGTATCCTTTCCGGGAATTTATATTAAACCCTTAGTCGTTCAAAACTTCCTATAGAAGAGATAAGTATAAAAATCCTATGAGCCAGAAAGCAACTAATAAAAGGAAAACAATTACAAAAACTAAAGGAAAAGGAGAAAGAAAGGTTGTCGTTATGTTGTCACTACAATAACAGTTTGCTCGCTTCTGCAACTCGATCCTTTTTCGTGATCTTCAAATCCTCGACAATCACACCTCTCGAAGACTTCTCGGAGCTATCCCTTATGGTGGAGGCTCAAGCTTGAGAATAAAAACGAAAACTATGAAAAGCCAAGATCTGCGAGAGTACTCGAGTTCCGACACTAGAAAACTCATGTGTTCTCCGCAATTATGGTCTGCCTAGAGTGGGGAGTGGTGCCTCTATTTATAGGGGTGAAATCGGGAGCTTTTCGGACATTTTTAGGTTTCAAATCTCGAGATTCGCTCCTCTGGGCCCTTAGACGGTAGTCCAGAATAAGTGCATGGCCGTCCGGAGGGTTTTTCTCCTTTGAACGACCGTCCGGAGTAGTTGGTCGTGCACTTTAAATGCATGGACATCCAAACTCTCCAGGAATTAAAATTTTGCTCCTAATTTTTTCCAATTTTGCAATTTAGTCCCCAAACCTTTCCCGAAACTAAAATAACGTGATTAGATGGTATTTCCAACTAATTTCACCCAATTAGCATCATAATTAACTCGAATTGAATATAAATATTGTACAATAATATGATATAAAATCGAGTTATCAATAGATATATATATAATAGATAAATTTATTTATAGTTTCTAACATGTTGAGTTTTTTTTTTTTTTTTTTTTTTTTTTAATAGTCACTAGTTTTTCATATACAAACATACTATATTCAAACACTGAACTTGAATTTATATATCATAGAAAAAAAAAAATGAAAGTGACAAAATTTGTCCCTCTCATTGCATGAGTACTATTAAAATGCATGTCCACACTCAAGTAAATTTATATGATTATTAATATTATTTGCTTCAACATAAATTAAATTTATATATTAATTAATCGATATAAAGATGATTTGATTCATATTTTAACCTAATATGGATATCATGTGAAAAATAGATTAATTATCATAATATGAATAAGTTAAAATAAAATTTTGTATTTTAATTGTTTTAGATCCATTCACAACATTCGAACAACCTAAATGATTTGCACATGTAAGCAAAGAATGAATAATGAATATAGAAAAATATTTTAATACTGCCAAAGGTATCTATCCGGTAGTAGATCCTTTAGATTCAACATCAACCATGCTTCTACCTGGGATCGTTGGTGAGGAACATTATGAAACTGCGCAAAAGTTAAGCAAACTTTAATGTTACAAAGAATTTCATGATATTATAGCTATCCTTGGGTTAGACGAATTATCCGAAGAAGATCGTTTAACCGTAGCGCGGGCGCGAAAAATAGAGCATTTCTTATCACAACCCTTTTTCGTAACAAAAGTATTTACCGGTTCTCCATATAAAATTAATTAATAATGAATCTACTCATGGTAAATTTATGAGTTAATAAGACTTTGGGGGAAAACGTGGTTTATGATGAAAAACCTTATTAGAGAATACTTTTATTCAATTAATTTCTAGGAAAACCTAATTTAATTTTAAAAGTTTTGAAAAGAAATTTATACAACTAAATTAGAAGAAGTTTTAATAATGAATAATATAAGGTGGGGGACATCGTAACATATTAAAAAATCTAGATTTATTTATTTTTAAAAATGTTATAATTCGGTTCACAAGTTTGTGTTACAACTATGGATCTTAAAATATCTACAATCAATTACTTGATATCATCATTATTTTATCAAAAAAATATTTTTGAGTTGATAATGTAAATCTAAGTTCATTCTTATATTTCGTTATAAATATAAATATATTTCATACATGAAATAGGAGCCTAGATCATGACAATTGATATCAGAGTGAGTAACCAGCCTAGTTCTTACTCTCTTAAGTGATAATGGATTACCATATCTCTTATATATATATATATAAGTTAACATCTTCCAATGGCATAAGATGTAAATATGATGATTTTTAGTAGTTTTTTTTTTTAAATTTTTCACTTTAATTTAATTTTTAATTGAACATTTATATCTAATGAATGACTTCTCATATCATCTATTTTGACATTTTTTTTTTCAAAAATATTTGTTGTTCAAAAGTTTTTATTTTGTTATTATATTTTTAATTTTTTTTTTTAAACAAAATAATGTTTCTATTTTTTTATTTTTTATTTTTTTTTTAACAATCTAAAAAATTTGGAAATTTTTATTTCTATAATTTGTATTTTTTAAAATAGATATATTTTAGAGAGACTAAGTTTAAAATTTATAAAGTATTTTATTTTTAATTTATATTAATATTTTTGTTATTGTAAACCATTTTAAAATGGAAAAAGAAAAAAATTATATCATGATATATAATATTTAAATATGGTTCCTATTTTCCAAAAATTTTAAAATTATATATTAGATATTTATCCATATTATATAACAACTTATAAATTACTATTTCTCTTATATAATTAACCTAAAGTTTTGTAATATATATTTTTTAATTATTAAATGGATCTTCTAATTTTTTCAACTTCAATGATGGTCTCTTATGTAAGATAATATTACCAAGTTTTTTTTTGGCCAATATTTTAATTTTTTTTTTTTTTAAGAAGTAAATATGTAAAACGTGAATAAAAATAAATTTACTATGAATTAAAAAATAAAATTTATATATAATATATGCATCTCGTAATTTAGTACGAGGTATCTACCTAGTATATATATACAAAAAGAAAACATGTTTACTTTAGTAAGAGATTGCGACAATTTTATAAAAAAAAATTGAATCTTATATACTTTTACGTACCCAAAAAAAAAAAAAAAAAAAAAAAAAAACACTTATCAAAATGTTAATTAAACAAACACAGTTTTTATTTTTTATTATTATTATTTTCAATCACACAAAATATACAAATTCGCCCAAATCCTTTGAAAGATAAATGGGATATTCCAGACATATTTAACTTAATTATATATATAATTTTCAATAATATCACCCCTACTTTATGATAAAATTTTAGGTATAAGTACCACATAATTTTCATGATATAATACACTAAATTAATTAAAATTCTTGTTATATATATTATGTTAAAAATATTTTGTTTATATATTAAAATTATTTTTTATTAACAAGAGAACATAACTTAAATAGTAAATTATGAGTTTAAGTCATAATAAAAACCAGATTTTTTTTTCCAAAACATTATATATATATATATATAATATATATAATAAAGAAAAGTGAGATATGAAGAAGTACAATGTGTTGTTGAATTACACATTCGGGTAGCTACAATTTGACACACTTTGTTGAGCAAATTTAGCAAGAGAATGAGCTCCCTGTTTTTCACATTACCTTAATCGGAAATTTCTCCACCATATATATATATATATATATATTTTTAAAAAAAAGTTACGTACATTTGGAAATTAATCTTTCAATACATTGAATTGTATACCATGTTCAAGAAACCTTTAACATTAAAACAAATACAGCTGTAGATTTTCTTTTCTTTTTTTTTTTATATATAAATATTAATTTTTTGAAAGTCCAATTTATAAAATGAAAGAATAAATAAATAAATAAAATGTGGCGATTTTATTAGTTAAAAAAAAAATAAATAAAATGTGGCGATTTTATAAATAAATAAATAAATAAAATTAAACATAAGAATATATATTTTAGTTAGTAGTGAATTCTCCTAAACGTAAATTATTATATATTAGAGTCAAATTCGAAATTAAAGTTCTATATTAAAAAATATTAAATAAATAATAAAAATCATATAGAAATTTTCAGATATTTATTATTGAACTACCGAGGAATAATATCATCACCAATAAAACAACCCAGTATCCATCAATTGAGAAGAAGAAAAAAAAAAATTGAAGATCGTCGTATTTAGTTTTTTTTTTTTTTTAAAAATTTTAAATTATGCTTTTATACATTATTTTTATATTTTTTATATATTTTATATTCTTTTATAATCTAAAATAGTAAATTTTTATTCACTTTTTTGTGATATTTTTTCTACTTTATATAAAAAATAATTAAATTATAAAAATTATAAAGAAAATAATTAAATAATTAAACAATTAAAATCTAAATTATCAAAAAAAAAATAAAATTAAGGACTAAATTTACGAATATTTCTAAATACGCAGGAAAAATAAAATAATTGATTTATTTTTATTTATTAAATTTGTTGTAGTAGTAAAATGGACATTTGGGATAAAATTATATATATAAAAAGAAAACAAAAATTATATATGTAATAGTGAATTTACTAATAATAATAATAATAATAAAAAAAACATTTATATGGTAGCTAGGCACATACTACATAGGAGAAATAAATAAAAAAAGACTTCTTTCATGTTTTCTAAAACTAAGATTTTTAATAGATTATTAAGATATTTAGATGTTGCGTAGTATTTTGTACAACTCTCCTTAAAAATCATACATTTGACCTCTTATTTCCACCATAAACACAAATAGTTTTCTTAAATATTTGGAACAATATATTTGAGAATGTTAGAAACATTTGACATTTAATTATTGAGATATAATTAATACATTTAAACATTTATTTTTATTTTATTAAAAGTAATATAATTATATTTAAAACAAATTATATTTTATAGAAGGAAAATGATAGAAAAACATTACATTTGACTATTTGTAGTACTTTCCAATTTTTTATGACTTTTTTTTATTTATTAAATTATAATTTTATTCATTTTTTTATAAAAAAAATACAAAAACTAAGATATGTTTTAAATAAAAATATTTAAATATTTTTTGATTAAACATTGTTTTATAAATAATAATCAATAAGTATATTAGATATAAAATATAATTTTAGGGTTATTAAAAAAAACTATAATAAATGTTATATTAATTTTTAGTGTGACAAATAAAAAAATTTGTTATCTTTGAGACAATTAAACAACAAAGGAAATATTTCACAACTTATTAAGAAATTAAATTAATGTGATATTTAGTGACATATCTCTATAATTAATAATCTACAACTTATACTTATTAATTATTTATTCTAAAAAAATATAAAATTTAAATAATACTTTAATCTTTTACATCAATTTCCTTTAACTTTCTTAAACAATACTTATAATTCTTAATAAATAAATATAAGATATATACATATCAAGGGAGTATTTATATTTGATCCCAAAGTGATAAGTTTAAATTTGTGACTATTGGCATTCTCTCATACTTATCCTATTTAGTGGAAGGTTTAGTCCCCCCACTCGAAAGTTATTAGGTTAAAAAATAGGGTCAAATAAATTCACACATTTTTGTCTGATAAAATCGATTCATATTTCTTCAGAAAATGTTTTTTTTTTTTTTCTAAAAAAAATTTATGACCAAAAAATCAAAATATATTAATAAATATTTTACTTTTATGCTATATAAGTTATATTTTATAATTCATAATCACTAATTTTATTCTTATTAAAAAAATAAAATAAAAAATAAAAAGAAATTATAAAAATTTTAATGGTTGGGATAATTAGAGAAAAAGAAAATGGTTGATTTTAGAGGAGAAGGAAAAAATTAGGTACAGATTGAGAGTGCATTTAGTGCTTAAAAAAAAAAGAAAAAAAAGAAAAAAGGAAGAGAGAAATTATGAAGAGAGAGTAACCGTTATGGTCCTTATGGTGCTAAATTATGGGATAACGGTAACAAAAGTCAAGCAAATCAAAACCCCCCAATATTTTTCCCTTTTCCCCTTTCCCTAAGAACCTCTCCCTACTTCTCCCCAACCACCTCTTTCCTCCTCCTCCTCCTCCTCCTTCTTCCTTCTCTTCCTTCCCCTTCCATTGTGTGTGTCTGTGTGTGATCATCATATTTTTTAAGTTTCCAAAACAATATATATATATATATATAAATCATTATTTTTTTTAATTGTAAAACTATTGAGGGGTTGGTTGTGGGATTTTGAAATTATAGAAAGCTGTTGTGTGTGTCTCTGTGTGTGTGTGTATATATATGTATATATATAATGGGAATAGGTGATGATATTGAAGAACTGGTTAATGAGTACAAGTACTGCTCTCACAAATTTTTTATTTTTTATTTTTTTATTTTTTGTTGTTCATCAGTACTATAAGAAAGAGAGTAGTAGTTTTTTGTGAGAGACTGCTGTATTGAGAGGTTTTTTTTTTTTTTTTTTTTATTTTTTTTAAATTTTATAATAAGAAGATAAGTATTGATTATATATGGAGTACGGTAGCGGCGGTGGCGGTGGTGGTGGTGGTGGTTCTGGAGGTGGTGAGCCTCACGATTCGAGTGATCCTCACCAGAGGAAGAAACGATACCATCGCCACAGCGCTCATCAGATTCAAAGACTGGAAGCGTAAGAAATTTGTGTTTTTGATTTGATTCTGTTTTGCTCTGTTCCATTCCTTAAACTAATTCACGTTTTTATTGTGATGGTCGAAAAAACAAAAATGGATGAAAAACATAGTATGTTCAAAGAGTGTCCTCATCCTGACGAGAAGACGAGATTGCAGTTGAGCAGAGAGTTGCATTTGGCTCCTCGACAGATCAAGTTTTGGTTCCAAAATCGAAGGACTCAAATGAAGGTTTTTTTTAATTTTTTTTTTTTTTTTTTTTCCTTCTGCAAATCAATTTATTATTTTCTTATGGAATATAGGCTCAACACGAGAGACAAGATAACTGCGCACTGAGGGCAGAAAATGATAAAATTCGTTGCGAGAATATAGCAATAAGAGAAGCATTGAAGAATGTAATTTGTCCTTCTTGTGGTGGTCCTCCCGTTGGTGGTGAAGATTCATATTTTGATGAACAAAAACTTCGAATCGAAAATGCCCAGTTGAAAGAAGAGGTATACATACATTATACATACATATATATATATATATATATTCCTCTTTCTAATATTCTTATATATAATTATTATTATTATTTTTTTTACGCAAAACAGCTTGATAAAGTTTCGAGCATTGCTGCAAAGTATATAGGAAGGCCTATATCACAACTTCCACCTGTTCAGCCTATTCATATTTCTTCATTAGACCTTTCCATGTCAAGCTATGGAGTTCAAGCCGGAATGGTTGCCGCCGGTGGTCCATCACTTGATCTCGATCTCGATCTTCTTCCCGGAAGTTCTTCTTCAAGTATTATTCCAAGTACTTATAACCACCACCATCACCAGACAATGAGTTTTTCCGACATGGATAAATCTCTCATGGTTGATATTGCCGGGAACGCCATGAACGAATTGATTAGGCTTTTGCAATCCAACGACCCATTGTGGATTAAATCTACTTCTACTTCTACTTCTACTTCTAATTCTTCTTCCGGGGAGATTCTCAATCTCGAAGCTTACGATAGGATTTTTCCGAGGCCTAATAATATTCAATTGAAGAATCCAAATGTTCGTATCGAATCTTCTAGAGCTTCCGGTGTAGTGATTATGAACGGTTTGGCTTTGGTCGACATGTTAATGGATGCGGTAATTATTTTTTGTTTTCTTGTCGAAACAATATTATTTTAGTTACGTTTGAGTTAATTTATAACATATGTATTCTTGCAGAATAAATGGGTAGAATTGTTTCCGACTATAGTTTCAAGGGCAAGAACAGTTGAAGTTTTATCGTCTGGAATTTTAGGCAGCCAAAGTGGTACACTGCTATTGGTAATTTAAATCATCCAAAGTGGAAGTACAATTTCTCAATTATTATTAAAATTTTATCCTTAATTGTTTTGTTATGTTTATGTGTGTGTGTATATATATATATATATATATATATATGTGTGTGTGTGATCAAACAGATGTACGAAGAATTACAGATTCTATCACCATTTGTTCCGACACGACAACTGTATTACCTTCGTTTTTGTCAGCAAATTGAGCAAGGTTCATGGGCGATTGTCGATGTTTCGTATGATTTTCCGAACGAAAATCATTTTGGTTCTCTTTGTAGAGTTCATAAGTTCCCTTCCGGTTGCTTGATCCAAGATATGCCCAATGGCTACTCCAAGGTGTGTGTGTGTATGTGTGCATGGTGTAACAGTAATACTAGTGTGTGTCATGTATTATTACCTGTTTGTTTGTTTCTTTGTTTGTTTGTGTGTACATATTCATGACAGCAACTACTTACAACCACGAGGTGTGGTTGTGGTAGTTGTTCAACTCTGTCTTTTAATTTTCGATCATGGTTTTGGAACATATTTCGTGGCAAACTATTTACTTTGAATATAAATAAAATAGCATTAACAGGGAAAGGATTAGTTTGTGTTGTTGTCATTTGCGTGTAAATATCCTAAACAATATATATGTTATGTGTATGGATATCTAAAAATGATGTTTTGCCAAAATTAGGTTACATGGGTGGAACATTCAGAAATGGAAGAAAAAGCACCTGTCCATCGCCTTTTTAGAGACCTTATTAACAGCGGAATGGCATTCGGTGCTGATAGATGGCTTACAAATCTCCAGAGAATGTGTGAAAGATATGCTTGTCTCATGGTTGCTGGCAATTCTTCTCGTGATCTCGGTGGAGGTGTGTATATATATATATATATTATTAATAATTTCATATCTCAAAAACGATTTTCAAAAATCTTTTTCCTTTTCCTTTTTAACATTTGATTCGATTTCGATCCCAATAAAGTCTTTTTGTTTCAAACATTTTTGTCTTATTGACAAATAAATCGATTATTAATATATATTTATATAAAAAATGTATGTAGTAATGCCATCACCAGAAGGTAAGCGAAGTATGATGAAACTTGCACAGAGAATGGTGAGCAGCTTCTGTGCAAGCATTAATCCTTGCAATGGCCATCAATGGACCACTCTTTCAGGAGGATTGAATGAATTTGAAGTACGTGCAACTCTTCACAAGAGCACAGACCCTGGTCAGCCTAATGGTGTTGTTCTTAGTGCTGCTACAACTATTTGGCTTCCTATTCCTCCTCAAAATGTCTTCAATTTTTTCCGGGATGAACGGACAAGGCATCAAGTATGTTTAGTCTTAAAATTAATTTCATCATTTTTTGATGAAAAAAGATCTAAGTAAATTAACATTATTTAGGAAATATTTTGGTCACCATATCAAGTAATCTTCCTTATATAGATATAATATATATTATTGATTGATTTTAAAATTGATTATTTTCCTTATAGTGGGACATTCTCTCCAATCAAAATCCTGTCCAAGAAGTTTTCCACATTGCAAATGGCTCTCATCCAGGGAATTGCATATCTGTTCTAAGGGTATACATATCCATTTCTCTCTCTTTTTTATTTTATTTTATTTTATTTTTTTATATTCTTGTAATATATATATATATATATATATATATTATGTTCTTCTTTTTTCATTGACAGGCATACAATACAAGTCAAAACAACAGATTGATCCTGCAAGAAAGTTGCATAGACTCATCAGGATGTCTAGTAGTATTCTCTTCTGTAGACCTTCCACAGATTAACATTGCAATGAGCGGTGAGGATCCATCCTACATACAATTACTTCCGTCCGGTTTCACTATCTCACCGGACGGCAGGCAAGATCAATCATCACAAGGTGATACGAGTTCAGAAAATATGATGAGGGGTGGCAGCAGCAGCGGCGGAGGTAATGGTGGTGGTGGCGGAACTGGTTCATTATTAACAGTTGTACTTCAAATACTAGTAAGCAGTTTGCCATCAGCAAAAATGAGTCCGGAGTCAGTAAACACGGTTAATAACCTTATCAGTAATACTGTCCATCAAATTAAAGCTGCCTTGAATTGCTCTACAGCTACCTGAAGAGAGAGAAAGAGAAAAGATACGTCGTTGATGATCAGATTTTGCCCGGTGCATTTTTGGCATGCACCACAAACAAAGAGAGAGAGAGAGAGAGAGAGAAGGGTCTACTACTACTACTACTCTTACTACTTACTACTGCATTCATCTATCATCTATAAATACTCGTAAGTACGTACAGTTTCTTACAGATGAGAGAAATATGGTAAAGAAGAGGAAAGAGAAATTTTTAGAGAGAGAAGACACTCTACAAAAAAAAAGAGGGTTAGGCTTTTTTCTTTTTTCTTTTTTCTTTTTTTTTTCCCTGGTGTTGTGTGTTAACTTGTGTGTGTAGATGTGGGCAATGAATGAAACGAGGAGAGAGACAGAGAGAGCAGAGGAGAGGAGAGGAGAGAGAGAGAGAGAGAGAGAGAGATTGAATATTTTTGGAGGGTTAGTGGGGGGAGGGGAGAGGAGGAAATGTTGGAGAGGAGATTATGAATGCAGGTATCATCAATGGCTGAAGCTGACAAATTTGCTGCCTGCATATGCCTACTCTGCTACTTCTGCTGTGGTGTGCTGTTTTAGCTGCCAAGCCTCATTACATTTCACAACCACTTTTCTTTATTATTATTTCTCTTTTGGAATTTTAGGGCAAAATATATACATATATATTTTCCCTCTCCTTTTTTTTTTTTTTTTTTTTTTCCCTTGGGTTTGTTTTGGTGATCTAGGGTTTTTATTTTTATTTTTGCTATGGATGGGGGGTGGGAGGGGGTTGTTGGTTTGCTTAAAAGAGGGAGTCAAGAACGCACCATACTGGTCTTCCTTTCTTGCTGTGGACCACATATTTTTCATCTGTGCATGCACTAAGTAGTTTTCTCTTTTCTTTGTTTTGGATTTCTCATCCTCCCTTCCTTAATTCCCTTTAGCTTTTTTTTTTTTTTTTTCCTTTAAAACACAGCAAGAAATATTGTATGGTTCGGGTATTGACTTTCCATTTATCCAACTCTTCTCTCCATCGTCTAAATTAATGAGAATTTTCTTCATAAGATTTTTCCAATGCTTTTTTGCGTATCATAAGTGCATTTGTTTCTATGTTATTATATATATATATATATATATATATATATATATATATATATATATATATATATATATATATAAATACATATATAGAAGATATCTCATTAACCCCAAGGCGAGCTGAGCTCGACTGATATGGTGGGTTCTAACTTACACTAATATTAAATCCTTTAAAATTTAAGAGGATAAAGCTCATCTCATAGAAGGATCTACTTGACTCTATATGTAGACAGATATGTCTTATGTTATTTATAATTGAAACTCGTAAAGAAACATCGTGTCATAAAAAAAAAAAAAAAAAAAAACTCTCTCGATAGATCAATTAAATATTATAACGCTAAAATTAGTTGCATTAGGAATTATGATATTATATTTTTATAGTGCTTGATATAATTTGCATAAATAAATTTACTAACTAATATTTTTTGTTTGATTAATGTGTTTGGGATAATATTGTTACGACTCAAATTCATCACCTTAATTTGAATCATATAACCGACTGAACTTTTTATCTCATTTTTAAACAACCTTAATTATTATGTATAACAAAAAAAATCAAAGTAAGAAATGTTGTATTCATTAATTAATTAATGAAAAATGTAGAGCCATCTATTTGTGTAGGTCCTTTGTGATAAAATGATGAGGAGGAAGCTATTTTGTACACTCTACTTATGCACACATTAATGCTTCATTTATAGCAATTAAATATTGACTTTCTTATACAAGTATGAAAGCATACGAAATAAAATTTCAAAAATTTAATATACATATATATATATATATCAATAAATATATTTACAGAGGAAAATAAATAAATAAATAAATATATATATATTTAACACAATCAACATCGCAAAAATCAGCTATTGAAATTAAATTGCAGTGTATCTGTTTGATGAAATGTGGGAGTAGTAGTGGTCCTCTGACTGAGAATAATAAAGACGTCCATGGAGTTCAAAGTCATAGAAATGGGACCAAAATTTGAAATCGACAGATTGGATAGCTTTTCTAAGTTAACATCAAAAGGAAGGGACATCACGGTGCTAAATGCCTCTTCTCAACTTAGGGTTTATATTTGGACTACTTTCAATTTCATTTTCAATAAATTTATTAATTTTTTAAGTAAAACCTCCTCAAGTTGGATAAGTAGCTACTTTAGACTTTATTAATTTGAAATCGAATTGAGTCACATACCTTTCTTTAGAGTGTAAGTTCTTTCGAACACTTGTTTTTCCATTTCATAGTATTTAAATTCAAAATTTTGCTTAATGAAAATCAAGTTGTTTACTTTTTTTTTTTTCTCTAGTATTTACCCCTCTCGATATTTAATAGTCACTTGGGTTTTAGTTAATCTAGTATCGAGTTGCGTCGGATCCCTTTTCGAGAGAAAGCTCTTATTAACACTTATTTTTTCATACATAAAACTCAAATTTGAGACTTTTCTTGAAAAAAATCTAATCCTTCCACTTTGACAAACGAGTTATTGATAGTTTTTTTGCTTGCTATTTGATGAACACATTAATTGTCTGCATAATATAATATAATTATATATATGTATGTGAGGCCAGATTTAAACTTTTTAAAAGGCAAGGACAAGAATGGGCTCCATTGGGGATGAAATTTGGTCAAGTGGCCAACCTTCAATTAATCTCCTTATGCCCACACCAAATGAGGGATATTGTCACATTCACATTAACTTTTATAATGAAAATTTTGTTTCGCATTTGCTAAATTAGTCAATGTATGATGCTCTTCATGTTTTGACCCTTTTGAAAAAGTGTTCTATAACCTATATAATATATTATATATATATATATATATATTAATATTATTGAACATATAATTCTGTGGAAAATAACAAACAATTCTTTGATTCTCCATACCTCTTTTTAGAAAATGAATTCAAATTAAGGGCCAAATGATTTTGTAATCATTAATTAATTGCAATAAAATTTACATTTTTTAATTGAAATTTAATTACTATTTCGGAATACTTTCTTATTTTAATCCATTAGATGTTTACATCTAAATTCTTAACAAAATCCCCTCCCCAAATTTGACCAAGCATTAGAAGCTTTTTATATCATTTAAATTCAATCTATTTTCTAGAAAATGAGGGTTATGTTATTGGAGTAAAAAGTTTCAAGTTTCTTGTGTATCGTGTTAATAATGTGTTCTAAACATCATAATTGTCTGCTTTGACACAATTTAAGTCCCCTTCAAGACTTTAAAAGTCTTCAATTGAGTAAAGGGTTTCAATCCCTATTTAATAATTGGTCAAAGATCTTGTAGGCACGAATGATGTGAGCAATTTGTTCATAACAAGTTATAAGAAAAATTTGGAAAAATAAAATATATTTATATAAAATAAATGTGCGAATACAAATATCCTGTAATTTTTATAATTTGTGAAAATGATCCTTTAATTCTTCTCTTTCATAATAAACACCAATTTGTTGATGATACAATTGATTTTCAGATCAATTGAACCATTGATGTTGAATACCAAATCT
Organism: Cynanchum wilfordii; assembly: GCA_025388415.1. Taxonomy (NCBI): domain Eukaryota; kingdom Viridiplantae; phylum Streptophyta; class Magnoliopsida; order Gentianales; family Apocynaceae; genus Cynanchum; species Cynanchum wilfordii. The sequence goes on along the minus strand of JAHSUH010000312.1, from coordinate 344,980 downwards.
TTGATTGTCAAAGCCTCTTGATCAACTTATTTGATAAAGAACGACTCGAAGAACATTTTGAATATTTGAAAGAGACTCAACTATTGTCACTACGGGAGAACATCGTTTTAGGGACAATACAAATTTGTTTCTAGATAGTACATTTGGTCTCTAAATTATTACTAGAGACGAAATGGAGACTGACATGTTATTCGTCTCTAAAGGTAGCGTCTCTAAGTGCGAGACAAACTTTTGATTCGTCTCTAACTAATAGACACAAAAATAATTTGTCTCAATTTTATTTTAATTTGTCTCTAAATTTTTTGAAATTATTTTAATGATATAATATAAATGGAGTCATTTGGTTTTGTCTCCATTCCCTTTTTAACTTAGAGACAAAAGTATGAAATTTTGTCTCTATGTTAGAGACTTAATTTCCTCCTTCCAAGTTTATATTTTCTCTAATCTCTATTTTTCTTGTATCTTTCAGCATCGTTATATATAAATACATATTTGTTCCACTACTGGAAAATGCATTTTTGCAATCGAAAATAGTGGATGATTTGGCCTCCTTCTCTAATTACCCTTGCTCCAATCTCGGAATTTGATTACATGTCAAAAGCAAAGTCAAATGGGGATTGCTCCCCAAAAAGTTCCTCCTATACTTAAGTCAGAAACATTAGGTAAAAGTAGAGAGAGCCAGAGTTTTAGAGATAAAATTCCAATTACTTCTATAATACTCGGCTCCTACGGTAGGTAATTAATTTTAGTGTTCATTAATTTATTAAGTAAATAATATATATATATATATTATTCTTTATCTAATTAAATATATTGGAGATATTAGGGGACTAAATAGTAAATAGCTAATAGTTGTTTATAACCTAATGTATTTTCTATTATTCTAGAGAGTCATTTACAGATAGAAAGGAACTGGAGAGACGTCTGACGGCTCATTAAAAAAAAAACAGGGGTTAGTGATAAGTAACTGAGATAGATTATGATGTTTATGATGAGAAGACATGATTAGCAATCACGTTTGATGGAAAAAGTAGGTCATGGATTATTGAATTTCTTATATTATTAATAGATAGATGTTATTTAAATTATAATATTCAAATAGGGTTTATGATAATTAGGGTTTATATGATAGGATTTGAATGTGGAGAAAGATAGGATCAAATATGTGAATGACTTTATGAATTCGAGGTAAGTCTGGAAGATTTCTTCTCTCTATTTTTGTTTTTGTTAAATTATGAAGCGGGAATGATTACGAAAATGAAAATGAGTATTTATGATAATGTTGATTCAGAACTCTTTTATTTAACATTATGAATGTATAAATCTAATCGATTTATTGTTTATGCGTATATAATTTTCTTTACATAGAAATTTACATTTATCTATTTATTTTTAGATAATTTTGTATTGATATGATTTTTAAATTCAATTAGGTTATGTTTGGATGATATTAGAGAATTTTGAATTTTGAGAAATATTTTGAGTATTTTTTGGTTTTGAATATAGTATTTTAATGAATGAATACAAATGATCATTGTTGGGGCTATTTAATGTATTTGTTGTGGGAGGAACATGGACAAAAAGCCACAAAAATGTAAATGTAATGGCCCTTTCCTAACGGGTATAAAATTAGGAATTAAATTCAGTAAATGACCCAACTTTGCACTTATCTTTGTCCCAACATATCAAAATGAAATGAAATGAAATGAGATGATTGGTTTTGATTGAGCACTAATGTTACTATTTAATGAATGAAATGAGATGAAATGATTGGTTTTGATTGAGTACTAATGTTACTGTTAAATGGAAATTTTGGTATTTTAAAGTGTAAAGTAATTTGATATTTGAAAGAAATTTGTATGGTTTTGAAAATGCTATTAAATGTTTTATACAAATGCGAGTTTTATATTGTTTAACAATATGATATTGTACAGTTTAGTAAAGTTCTAAAAGTTAATTTTTTTAAATTTATTTTATTATACTTAAAGAAGGAAAAGTTCCTGCTTACTGAGTTGTAGACTCACCCTCCCTTCTATTCCATCCTTTTACAGATGACCAATTGATGAATGTGAATATGAATTTGAGGAGGATGGTCTAGGAGAAAGGAGTGTCTATTAAAGAAATTAGTAGAATGATATTGAATTTAAGTTATCATGTGTATTAGAATATTTTAAATTTTGTTAAGAATTAATTGTTGAATATATGTAGATTATTTTATTTTCTACTGGATATTGAATTATTTTACTATTATTTTTAGAAATAAGGAATCTATATAAGTATTTGATTGATCGGATGTATGAGGGTTTGCATTCTTTAAAAAAAAAATTAGAGGATGTTGTTGTGTTATGTCTTGAATTTTGGGTTTTAGGACATGAACTAGGCTCGGATTTAGGGCGTAACAACTTCTATTGAAGATCTCTCATATTATTTATAGATGATTATAATGTAAGAATATGACATTTTCTATATTCTTAAAGTGAAATGGTAATTTGAAAATATCCTAATGTATTGTAAAATCTTTAAAAAAATTTGAATATTAATGTCTATTTAAAAATATTTAAGAGATTTTCGAATAACCCTATCATTAATTACATCCTTACCGTCCATATGAATGACGTGTACAATGAAAATGAGTTGATGGATGTTTATTGTAGTATAAATAAGCAGGTTGGTAAAACTTTTTCACTTTCTTCACTCGTACTTGGGCTTTCTTACAATTCTTCACAGAGCTATGGCTTAGGATTCATGCTTTCATTTGTGAAGTATTGTTTCAACACCAATCAGTGAGTTAATACTTTCTCCGATGTCGGTTATTTATTTTGTTTGTTTTTGAGCTTTCGTCCAAAATCATTCGTTTAGAGATATGAAAACTTTTATTTTTATGTTTGCAGATTTCTAGCATCTTTATAATTATCCATTCGTCTAACCATGTCTTCCATTGGTGGTCGTGTAGGTACTACTTCGACTTTATAAAATGACTTCTAGTTCTTCATCTTCCTCGGGAAGTGATATCCGTCTGTATGAGGAGAAGGAAGAATCGTCTAGTCATAGTTCTTCTACAAAATCATTATTTGTTTCTTCATTAGACGAAAGGGAAAAAAATAACTTAGAGAGTGGTAATTTGGGTAACGCGGGATCATCTACTTTAAAAGATGATGATGAGATGAAAGAATCTCAATAAGAGGATATAGATACTTTTGTTTCCGTTAATCATACGAGTAGTTATTTTACTGATAAAGACTTTTGTTTCTCTAAGGAGGAACAAAAGATTATGATTTAGAAGATGTTAGGGTTGTGAGGAGGGGGTATAAGAGGAACAAGGAGAGAGCTGTGTACAAAGTTGTATATAGATGTAGAGGACAAGAATTGACCTTGCCATATATGGACGAACTGAAGAAAACCTTATGGAATGGTATATAACTCTTGTTCACTGGGAAGTGACAGATTGTCTAGACATTCGTATATGAGAAATCGGTTAAAAGGAATTTGGTGAGGCGTAATATTTTTCCACTTCCTCTAAGTTGTCTAAAGAAAAATAAGAAGCATTGAGAAAGGATTTTGATATAGGTATAGAATACAAACTTATCTTTCCGGATGATACCACGGTAATATCCGAAGCTACGTCCGGGTGTTATCGGTTTATTTAACTCAATTACGAGTTTGCCTAAGGTTTCCTCTTCACTCTCTATTTGTGGATGTCCTAAAGTTTTGGAGAATATAACCGAGGCGGTTGTCTCCTAATGGTGTGAGAGTGATCATTGGTTTCATTATGGTGTATAAGGCACAAGTTTAGCAGCTAACTTAGAAGCATTTAGGCATTATTTTTACATTTCTCATAAATACGGGACTGTTAGTGTGATTTAAACGCTTCATTTTTACTAAAAATTCTTCTTTATTTATTTTAATTTTGTGAATAATTGGGATATTTTGATTTACTTTTATTTTTCTAGGTGAATTTGGATATTTACTAAAATAATGGGTTGAAAAGCTAATTTTAAGAACTTTTGGAAATATTCTAGAAGTTTGAGGATATTATTGGTATTTGGAAATGAAATATCCGGAAAAAGAGAAAAGAAAAGAAAAGAAAAAGAAAGAGAAGTGGAGAAATTGTTGGTAGAAGAAAGAGAAGTGGAGAAATTAGGGGAAGTGGAGCAGGATGTGCAAGGAGGAGTGGAGAAACCGTCGTGCGGAAGAAGAAGATAAAATGGGGAAAGCAAAGAGGAAGAAAGGCGCAACGAAGGAGGCGAGAAAGGGCAAAAGCAAGTTAAGAAGAAAAAAGACTGCAATTCAATGGGGCAATTCATCTGTTTGTCTTTCTTTTCTTCCTTGAATTATCATGAAACAATTACAATTTGTATTTTCGTTTCCTCCTTCTACTATGAACCGAACTCGATTTTCTGGTTTATGTTTTATTGAAACTTTGATTCCTCAATCATGAGATCAAATTGTTATTTTATGAATATTTCCCGATTCTCAGTATAAATGGCATGATTATTTATGTTAATTAAATACCCGATCAATATTTTCTTAGCATTATAATCTATGACTAATCGAAAGTTTGTATCCGTAATTTTATGGGCTTTTCGATATAAGAGGTAAATAACATAATTGTGTGTTGTGTTATGAGAATTGGTAATCTAGTTTAAATAAACCGAGCTTATGTGTTTGTTAATTAGAATTAGGTTTCTCTTGTTTATAAAGCTGTTGGTCAATTAAATCCTAAGAACTCATTTAGGATTGTTTGTCAATTAGGGTAGTAATTGAAGAGCTTGTTTTGATTACAGGAAAATTATGGAGAAATTGGCTACTGGAGCTTGTTAGTAGCTATAACTAATTTATTCATTATTAATATTTCGTATCTCTGCAAGAATCGATATATACAATCAAAATGGATTTAAATCTTTAACCAGATCTTCCTATAACTTGGTTTCTCCTTGATTTACTTTAATTCGTTTGTTTTAAAATCTAGTAGATTTTCATTCTAAAAATATCTGCGAATTTCAGTGATTAATAAAATAAATCTATCACTATTCAGATCCCTATGGAATCGACCCACTCACTATTATTACAAATATATTATTGAGTTAGAATCTCTTTATTATTTGGTGGTTTCGGCACCCATCAAATTTTTTGCGTCGTTCTGGGGATCGGTGTTGAATAGATTTATTTTATTTGGTTCTTGATTTTCATGCCTCGTTCTTCTCGTACAGGTGAACTTATTTACGATCCCGAGATCGAAAAGACGGCACAAAGGTTAAAGAAAGAAACCGCATTACAAAGAATACGCGAGGAATCTACAAATTTTTCTCCTGGTTTAAATTTGGTAATTGATTCGGTTAGTTCATCAAGTGACTCCGAAGAAGAACCGGTAATGGCTGAATAAACTTTAAGAGAGCTGGCGACTCCAAATGTGAATCAACAACCGTTATGTATTCAAGGGCCTAATCTACAAGCTGACTTTGAATTATGGTCCGGATTTTTACGGTTGTTGCCAAAGTTTCATGGACTTGAAAATGAAGATCCACATAAGCACTTAAAGGAGTTCAATGTTGTGTGTTCAAGTCTTAAACCTCGCGGAATCGGTGAAGAGCAAATCAAGCTGCTTGCTTTTCCATTCTCTTTGGATGATAGAGCTAAAGATTGGCTTTTCTACCTTCCTTCAGGTTCGGTGACTTCGTGGACACAAATGGTAAGAATTTTTCTAGAGAAGTATTTCCGTGCTGCAAGAGCCGCTAACATTAGGAGACAGATTTGTAGCATCAAGCAAAATGATTCGGAGTCTCTGTATGAGTATTGGGAGAGGTATAAAAGATTATGTGAAAGTTGTCCCCAACATGGAATTAGTGAGCAACTTCTAATCCAATATTTTTATGAGGGCTTGCTATTCATGGAGAGGAAAATGATGGATGCTGCTAGTGGTGGTGCAATAGTGAGTTGATTTCCGTCTTGGCGGATAATTCACAACAGTTTGGTTCCGGACAAGATACCCACATGCGAAGAGTTAATGAGGTAAATGTTTCGTCTCTTGAAAATAAGCTTATGACTCCAACATCTCTTGTTCAACGGTTAGCTACTGGACACACACCACCAATGAAGGCTTGCGGGATTTATGTTAGTGTTGATCACCTAACGGATATGTGCCCTACTCTTCAAGAAGATTCAAATGAGCAAGCTAATATGATTAGGGGATTTCAAGGAGCACCACAGAGACGATATGATTCGTATCAACACAATCGCTCTACTCCTAATTATGGACCAAGGCCACCACAATTTTAGAATTTTGTGCCAAGACCTAAGCAAGAGTTCCAAAACCAAAAACAACTTGCAACCAACACAAATCAATTTCAACAAGAGACAAGGTCTAGCATTCAACGGTTACAAGGCCGGATAAGCCAATTGGCAACTAGCATGAGTCGTTTGGAATCTCAAGGATCAAGCGGATTACCATCACAATCGAGGAACCCAAAGCAAAATGAAAGTGCTATCACTTTAAGAAGTGGGAAGGTATTGCCCGAGTCGAGCGAAAAGAAGCCTAATAGTGTTGAGAAGGAACTTCAAAAGGATGAATTAACACCTTAAACTCAAACGGATCAATTGCTGCGGGAGCAACCAAAAACTTTGACAACATCACCTCCTTTTCCTAGTGGGTTTGCAAAATCCAGAAAAGAAGAGCAGGATAAGGAGATTCCGGACACATTTCTCAAGGTTAAGGTAAATATTCCATTGCTTGACATGATTACCAAGATACCCCGATATGCAAAACTTCTTAAGGATTTATGCACTACCAAGAGGAAGTTAAAAGGTAATGAAAAGGTTCGTGTGGGGGAGAACATTTCTGTTGTTCTTCAAAAGAAACCGCCTCCCAAATGCAAAGACCCAAGTATGTTCACTATTCCTTGTAAAATTGGAAATGCTAAAATCGAAAGAGCAATGTTAGATCTAGGAGCTTCAATTAATGTCATGCCACGATCACTTTATTCTTCTTTAAATTTTGGTCCTTTGCAAAATACGGATGTCATAATTCAATTGGTTGATAGATCTAATGTTTACCCCGATGGAGTCTTGGAAGATGTCTTGATCCAAGTTAATGATCCGGTTTTACCTGCTGATTTTTATATATTAGACATGGAAGAAAATAGTTCCGCTAATTCAGCTCCAATTTTGTTAGGGATGCCATTTCCTAACCATTTAAAGTATGTGTTTTTAGGAGATGATGAAACACTTCCAGTAATCATCTCTTCTAAACTCACTGTTGTGGAAGAAGAAAAGTTGATTCGAGTGCTTAGGGATTGCAAACAAACGATAGGATGGACAATAACGAACATAAAAGGTTTAACTTTGTCTACATGTCCGCACATGATTTTACTTGAGGATAATGTTAAACCTTCTATCCAAGCTCAGCGTCGTTTGAATCCTCCCATGATGGAAGTGGTAAAGAAAGAGGTCATCAAACTTCTTGATGCGGGTATCATATATCCTATCTCCGATAGTGATTGGGTAAGTCCGGTGCAAGTTGTTCCGAAAAAGACAGTATGGCTTATTGAGAACGCAGATGGGGAATTAGTGCCCACCCAAGTCCAAAATGGGTGGAGAGTTTGTATTGATTATCATAAACTAAATTCACTCACTAGGAAAGACCATTTTCCTATTCCATTTATTGATCAAATGCTTGAAAGGTTAGTTGGAAAATCTCACTTTTGTTGTTTGGATGGATATTCGGGTTTTCATCAAATACCTATTGCGCCCGAAGACCAAGAGAAGACCACCTTCACATGCCCATTTGGCACTTATCGAAGAATGTCTTTTGGTCTTTGTAATGCCCCTGCTACATTCCAAAGATGTATGGTAAGTATATTTTTAGATTTTGTGGAAAAAAATATAGAGGTATTTATGGATGACTTTACTTGTTTATGGTAATTGCTTTGATTCTTGTTTGGAGAACCTTGAAAAGGTACTCGAGCGATGCATAGAAACAAATCTTGTGTTGAATTTTGAAAAGTGTCATTTCATGGTAGATCAAGAGATTATTTTGGGTCATGTAGTTTCCGCAAAGGGTATAGAAGTTGATAAGGCTAAGATATATGTAATTATAACATTACCTTACCCCAAATGTGTTCGGGAGGTTCGTTCTTTTCTTGGACATGCAGGTTTCTATCGCCGCTTTATCAAATATTTCTCAAAGATAGCTCAACCATTGTGCCGGTTGCTCCAAAAAGAGATTGTTTTTGAGTTTGATGAGTCATGTAGAAAAGCATTTGATAAACATAAGAAGCTGCTCAATTCAGCCCCCATAATTCAACCACCTGACTGGAATTACCCATTTGAAATTATGTGTGATGCAAGTAACCATGTTGTAGGAGCTGTTCTTGGACAAAGAGTAGGACGAGCAGCTCATGTGATATACTATGCTTCTAGAACACTCGATAGTGCTCAAAGCAACTATTCAACCACAGAGAAAGAACTACCGACTATAGTTTTTGCTTTGGAGAAATTTCGTTCCTATTTGTTAGGTACTAAAGTAATTGTTTTCTCTGACCATTTTGCTCTAAAGTATTTGTTAACCAAGAAGGAAGCGAAACCGCATTCGATGGATTCTTTTACTCCAAGAATTTAATTTAGAGATTCGAGACAAAAAGGGAGCCGAGAATTTGGTGGCGGACCATCTTAGCGGATTGACTTCGGGTGAAGAGCCTATACCATTGAAAGATGACTTTCCGGATGAGACTCTATTTATAATTCATGGTTCAACTCCATGGTACGCCGACATTGTCAACTACTTAGTTACACGTACACTACCAAGTGAGTTAACAAGGGTTCAAAAATCCAAGGTAAAAAGTGATTCTAAATTTTATGTGTGGGATGACCCTTACTTGTGGAAGCATTGCTCTGACCAAATTCTTCGAAGGTGTATGCCTGAAACCGAAATTTTTTCTATTCTTCAATTTTGTCACTCTTATGCTTGTGCAGGTCATTTTGGCCCGAAACGAACTGCGTCAAAAGTCTTAGAATGTGGTTTATTTTGGCCAACTTTATTTCGTGATTCATATATGTTTTGCAAATCATATGAGAAATGTAAAAAAACAGGTAACTTGAGTCATAGAAATCAAATGCCTTTAAATCCTATTCTTGTATGTGAAATTTTTTATATTTGGGGCATCGATTTTATGGGTCCGTTTCCATCTTCTTTTGGCAATGTTTATATATTATCGGCTGTGGATTATGTTTCTAAGTGGGTTGAAGCAAAAGCTACCGGAACCGACAATGCTAAAGATGTTGTATATTTTGTCAAATCTCATAGTTTTGTCAGGTTTTGTTTGCCAAAGGCAATGATCGGTGACAGAGGAACTCACTTTTGCAATCGTCTCATAGAGACTTTGTTCAAGAAGTATCACTTTTGCAATCGTCTTATGGTGACTTGTGCATATTGCTCATCTTAGTTGTTGATGTACTGCTATCCGGTATAAATTGTTGGCTTCTTGACAACTCAAATGGTGACATTGGAATACATATTGTGGTGTATTTGGAGTGGTTTGAATTGTTTTTCCGGATTACTCATGCATGCATAAATTTTCGGGGATGTCTTCTTATATCCTCTATTTTTCATTGAGCAATATATATTTCATTTCACTTTGAGGGCAATGTGAGGTTAAGTGTGGGGGAGTGTCATATTAGTTTCTGCTTTCTTCAATTTTTCGTTTAGGATTGTAGATGTTTGTGGGTAGCATCACTTGTAAACCCTCACGAGACTATAACTCGTCCACTAGGAATACCTAGGGGTTTAAAGGCTTGTTGCATATGCTAAATGCAACCGTGATAACCTACGGAAGTGGTTTAATTTGGTGTTTAGTGTTAGTCTTGTTTTCTTTTTTTTTTATTTAGTCTTAGTAGGTTTGTTTTGAATGATTTTGAGTTAGTTACTATTGAGATACACATAGATGCATCAAGTAGATGATTTTTAATTGCTAAAATGAGTTTCCCATAGTTTCAACAGTTGATTCATTTGAAAAATGTGCTTGATATAATGCAAATTATCCACTTATGTGAGTTTTGTGCCTATTAGCAATCCATCATATATTGCTACTTCTTTTGACGAGTGGAATCAATCATAGTTGTGTATTCTAGAACTTGCTCATTTATACATTTTGAGATTGTATTATAGTGGATTTGATGCATTAAAAAGATAAGGGCAAAACAAACTCTTTTATCCACCTTAACCCTCATTTTCCTTTGTTATTCGGGCCTAAACCATTTTCTTTCATTTATTTTCTTCATTTTCTTTTTCCATCACCCAAAACCCTTTTTGTTAGCCATATTTGTCATAACAATTCCCTTTTATAGCAATTCCAAACTTGTTGGATGAATCGATATTCATATAATTGCTCGGTAGTCAAGTTGTTTTTGTTGCAAAAGATTGAAAAAGGAAAAATGAAAGAGTAAAGCTCAAAATATATATATATATATATATATATATATATATTTTAAATTCATTGTTGAGCAACCTCAAGATTCTTATTGTTCGATGACTTGATGACGTTTATAGCAATTTGAGTTTTAAAGTGTTAAGTCGTTTCATTCAATAAGTTTAATTTTATCTCATATTTTCGCTTCTTTTATATACCATCTATCTTTTTACCCATTCTAAGCACATTACAAGCCCTATAAGACCCTTTGATTAATGCATTTGATTCATTTTCGGTGGTGGAGATTTGATTTTTGAGCAAGCTTATGGTAATCACATACTTTGTTTTGAAATGAGAGCATACACAAATAACCTTAAACACTTTGAGTGCATTGAGTGACATCTTGGTGAGGTTATTAATTCTTGCACATTTTGATCTTGAAAAAAAAAACTGTTGGTATGTTGGGAGATTTGTAGCAGCTTTTATATTTCATTCTATATCCCGAATGCTTGATAGACTTAAATCTTAGAGTTGCTAGCTTGAAAATGTGTGTTTTGAGTCATCGGTTTTAGCCTAGTGTATGTTTGAGGACAAGCATTAGTTAGGTGTGGGGAAATTTGTTAGTGTGATTTAAACGCTTCATTTTTACTAACAATTCTTCTTTATTTATTTTAATTTTGTGAATAATTGGGATATTTTGATTTACTTTTATTTTTCTAGGTGAATTTGGATATTTACTAAAATAATGGGTTGAAAAGCTAATTTTAAGAACTTTTGGAAATATTCTAGAAGTTTGAGGATATTATTGGTATTTGGAAATGAAATATCCGGAAAAAGAGAAAAGAAAAGAAAAAGAAAGAGAAGTGGAGAAATTGTCGGTAGAAGAAAGAGAAGTGGAGAAATTAGGGGAAGTGGAGCGGGATGTGCAAGGAGGAGTGGAGAAACCGTCGTGCGGAAGAAGAAGATAAAATGGGGAAAGCAAAGAGGAAGAAAGGCGCAACGAAGGAGGCGAGAAAGGGCATAAGCAAGTTAAGAAGAAAAATGACCGCAATTCATGGGGAAATTCATCTGTTTGTCTTTCTTTTCTTCCTTGAATTATCATGAAACAATTAAAATTTGTATTTTCGTTTCCTCCTTATACTATGAGCTGAACTCGATTTACTGGTTTAAGTTTTATTGAAACTTTGATTCCTCAATCATGAGATTGAATTGTTATTTTATGGATATTTCCTGATTCTCAGTATAAATGGCATGATTATTTATGTTAATTAAATAACCGATCAATATTTTCTTAGCATTATAATCTATGACTAATCGAAAGTTTGTATCCGTAATTGTATGGGCTTTTCGATATAAGAGGTAAATAACATAATTGTGTGTTGTGTTATGAGAATTGGTAATCTAGTTTAAATAAACCGAGCTTATGTGTTTGTTAATTAGAATTAGGTTTCTCTTGTTTATAAAGTTGTTGGTAAATTAAATCCTAAGAACTCATTTAGGATTGTTTGTCAATTAGGGTAGTAATTGAAGAGCTTGTTTTGATTACCGGAAAATTATGGAGAAATTGGCTACTGGATCTTGTTAGTTATAACTAATTTATTCATTATTAATATTTCGTATCTCTGCAAGAATCGATATATACAATCAAAGTGGATTTAAATCTTTAACCGGATCTTCTCATAACTTGGTTTCTCCTTGATTTACTTTCATTCTGTTTGTTTTAAAATCCGGTAGATTTTCATTCTAAAAATATCTGCGAATTTCGGTGATTAATAAAATAAATCTATCACTATTCATTGATCCTTGTGGGTATTTTTAATATATTATAAATATATTACAAATATTATTATTGAGTTGGAATCTCTTTATTATTTGGTGGTTTCGGCACCCATCGACTAAAGAAGATCGTGGGTATTTTTATTTTACCAAAAGTTCTCGTTCTGTTGGCCTAATGGATCAACCCACAAGCTTTCATGGCTAGAAAATTTTTTTTATTTTTGTCAAACATCCAAGTTTTCAAACGCAAGGTATCATACATCCTCGGAACACTAGGAATCATTTTAATAATGAGTATGCGTGTTACCAATGATGCTCGAAGTCGAATAGTGTTGACATTAAATTCAATGAGCTTTGTTCTGAATATATACCGGACTGGCCCGAGAAGCTTTTAGAAACCAGTGGGTTCATTAAGAATCGCGTGGCTGACGTTGAATTATTGAGTAAGAACGTGCACTCGTGGGTGAATGCTTTTATGTGTTGTTTTAGTTTTTTATTCTTCCTTCTAGTTCATTGTTCTTTCATCTTATTGTGTTTGTTCATGTTGGCAGGTGCTGAAATGTTGGGTTATGTTACTTAGATGATGAGTAAACCCGCGAAGAGGAAGAATGATAGTGAGTCATCTGTTTATTCCTTTTAAGTATTTGATATACCTCCAAAGGATAGGAGTTATTCTTTTGATGGTATCTTTTATTATATTCTAGGTAAATTCAGGGAAAAATCGAAGAAGGCTAAGGTCTCCGAACCCGAAGAGGCACGATGCGTCTAAGCAATTGACAATAGAATCTAGGAGCGTAGATTTGTTAAAGCCTAAATCTTGTGGCTGGCGTAAGTTGAAGGATTCTACGAAGGACTCTCCCAAAAAGGATTCTTTCAAGAAGGGGCATAGTTTGGGAAGAAATCAAAAGTGGTGGCTTTAGAAACTAGAACTCAACCATCGTCCGATGTGGTCGACGTAGCTTTGGCTGAAGTGGAAAAGGAGATTGATTGATCGGATGAGGATCAATGGTTGAGGATCGTTTGAAAGATAAGGGTCCTATATTAGTACCAAATTGGAATGTTCATGAAAAGATGAAGTTATCAACTCGGCGGTAGTATGTGGATTAATTGACCGCTAGTGTTCCTCCTCTCAAGGGCACCGTCTTGACTAAGTAGCCAATATTGAATTTTTACTCGATATGGGCCAAGCGAAAATGCGAGGTATGTGTTCAAGTCATAATAGTTCCTATCGTCTTTTCTATCTTGTAAATGAGAACTTCACTATTGTTTTTATCATTTCATCATTAATGCTTGGTGGGCTGACGCGGAAATGATTCTATGGTGTCAAGATCATGAAGAAAAATTGGAGGAAAGTCGTAGTTTAAGACAAATCTTGAAGACTGAAAATGGGAAATTGAAAGTGGAAAATGTTAATTTGAAAGAAGAAAAAAATCAGTTTGAAAGCGAGGCTAAGATGGTAAAATTGGAAGCGTCCGAGTGGAGAAAGAAAGTTGGAGAGTTGGAGCATAGGCTTGCGGAGGCATCAATAAAGCCGAAAGAATTGGAAGACAATTATGAATAAGAACTTTTGTCTAGAAAAGAATGGGAGGAAGCGCACTAGGCGTTGAAGAACGAGTATGAGGATGAAGAAGGGAACCTATTAGGTAGTGTTGTTGATTTATGCATCGAGCCATTCTTAAAGTCCGATAAGTGCAAGAATTTGTACGCAAGACTAAATTACAGCACTATTAGAACTATTTTTAAGATGGCTAAGGAATGTATTAAGGAGCAGGTTCTGTCTTTTAAGTTCCTAGAAAAAGTACTAGATTTATCTAGATCTAGAGGGAACTAACGAACTACGTACTCCCTTGGGATGACTCGTTTGAATCATCTAGGTACTTCAACTAGTTCCCCGCTTGTCCTTCGCCTAATAATGAAGAAAAGGAGGATGATGATGGTGGTGAAGACGATGATGTTGTTGATGTTGTGGAAGATGCGGCTAATAGGGGGTCCGAGGGGTGATGTTGCCCCTGCTAACGATCTCCCTAAGGACGATTGATCTGTTTACTTGATGACTCTAATGTTTTCATGTTTGTACTTTTCTTTGTATCATTTTGGTTTATTTTTTTGTTGATGAAATCATTCAATAATTAATGAGAAATGAATTCTAATTTTTTTGTGCATTTTGTCTTGTATATCTATCGTCTTGTTGTTGATTTTGGAAATTATTTTACTTTAAAATAATAAAGTTATTTGGCAATCGTCAATATGCCTAATTTGATTCTTGAATAAAATATAAATGATGGTTTATTCATTATGGTTTTAATTTCGTTCTGTTTGAAAATACACAAAATTTGATAACTATTGTCTTGTGGTTGTACTTGAAAGTAAACATAATACGATTATTATCTTCTCAAAGAGGTTTTATTTGAAGCAAAATACTACAACTATTGTCTTGAGGGCATTTATTTGAAAAAAAAATGAAACAACTATGGTCGTAAGGACATTTATTTGAAAAAAATGAGACAACTATCATCTTAAGGATGTTTATTTGAAAACAAAATGAGACGATTATCATCTTAAGGACGTTTCATTTGAAGCTAAACATTATCTTCTCAAAAAGGCTTTGTTTTTATATATATATATCTAGGCAGATTCATTAGAGCATAACCTTTATAAATTAGATATTTTCCAAGTTCAGGCTACTTCTCGTCCATCCATATCTTGTAATTTGTAACTTATGTTCCTATAATCACTTTTGATTATGTAGGGTCCTTCCCATGTCCGATCTAGCTTTCAGGATGGCTCTTGCCGACTATTTCCATTTTTCCTTAACACCAAGTCTCCTTTGATCAAAATTCTTGCTTTTACTTTCTTCAAATGATACATAGCCAATTGTCGTTTGTTATGAGCTTCTCTAGCTGTAGCTTTGCTTCGAGTGGCATCAAGCATGACTAAATTCTCCACTAATTTTTAATCATTGTGCTATGTATTGACAAATTTGATTCTCATGGATGAACTTCCAATTTCCAAGGGAATCATAGCTTCCGTCCCAAAACATAGATTAAAAGGGGTTTCTTCCGGTTCATGCATTTGGGGTGGTTCGATATAACCATAGTACATTTGACAATTCTTCTACCCACTTAGTTTTGTAAGTGTCTAAAAGCTTCTTCAGCTCTTGTTTTATGATTCTATTGGTGACTTCTGATAACTCTACTCTTTGTAGAGTTATTGTTATTTCTTAAGCATGATTTGATTTAAGAATGAGTGATATTACTTTTATTTTGGGTATTTTGTGATTATTTTATTAATTGTTGTGTGATTGTCTTATTTAGGGAAATGACTGAAATTCAAGGAAAACAAGTGAAATCAGAGATTGAATTGAAGATGAAACAAAATTGAGGGACTTAATGCAAAAGTGAATTAAAAAGGTTGTTGGGCTTCATAAATTGCAAGACCAAGCAAAACAAGTGGACTACAGAAATTGAAGGAAATAAAAGAAAAGAAGCCCAATTAGTACATACAACTGAATGAAGAAAGAGTCAAGATGATCTGGCAGGAATTGCAACCACTTAGGAATCGAAAAATAAGGAAAGAAAGTGGAGAACAATTCGGTAGTGGCAGCAAGAAAATCGGATTGTGGGGGCGCTGCATTTGGAGAGGAAAAACAGAAAGAATTTGGGAATTTAAGGGAAGTGAGGAGAATTGAGAGGAGGAGCGAGGTGGGTACTAGTGATCATCACGAGAGCAATTTAATACATAAGAAATTCTGTAATTAGCTAGATTCTGAAGTGGGCAATCCGAGAGTTATAAAATACACACGAGAAAGCTGAAGAGAAAATTACATAAGATATTCTGTAATTTGATCAATTCTGAACGTCGGCAGTTCGTGAGCATCGATGGAAGAACGAAGAGAAGACATTCTCAAGTTCAAGATCGAAGTGGACCGATTGAATTCAATAAACTGTGGTGCTGAACAATAAAAAAAAGGGGAAGATTTGAAGCTTTGAATTTAAGAAATTAATTTTGAACTTCTATTACTTTTCTTAGGAATTTCTGTAATCATTTATCTTTACTCTTCTAATTTTCAGAATGGTTATGGAATTTGTTTTGATAGTTTTTGAATTTGGAATTATGAGCTAAGCATTCATAAACTAGGCTAGTTGGAACTTGTTATATATTCTTTTGATTTTTGGTTATTGAGGCTATATATTATTTTGATAATTCATTCAAGTGATTATCAATTTATTTGTTGCTATTGATTGATCACCTTTAGTTAAAAATTGAGTTAATCTTTAGATCTGAAAAGATTGAGGTTTAACGGACACAATACTTGAATGATGCTTGATTGATTTCTATGATTTCAATTTTGTGGTTGTATAGACATATACTGCTATATTGCATAGTCCTTGATTAGTTATATTTATATATAAAAATAATATAAATAATTGAATAAAATAATACTAAAAATAATAGGAATTCTCAAGATTAAAATAGAATTGTCACTAAGAAAATAAACTCAACTAAGCAGAGAACCTATCAAAATAGTTTAGTAAATAAAGGTAATATTCAAATTTTAATATTTATAAAATCATTTTTCCCAAGACGTCTATTAATTTTTAGTGTGAAAAATATAATTAAATCAATTATGAATATGATTTGGAAGTATGAATCAATCATCAAGTAATCCAACCTTATCAAGAATGATAGGATTGAATTCTAATTTCCTAGAAAGAAAATTAAAAGAAAGCAAAGTAAAGAATATGGATAAGATAATATTGAATATTTGAAGAACTCACTAAAGACATTAGAGAGAGTGGAGGATACACTTTCACAATGAAACCAAGTATCATGAATCAACTATCACAATTTCACCAAATCCAAATCTAAGGATGAATTTCCTCAATACATGTCGTTGAAAGAAATTCATGCGTGAAGAACAACTCGAATATATTAGTAAGATTAGATCCCTACTAATCATCCAAGGTCCGGTACATCAATAGGAAAATAACCAAACTAATCTAGCACTAATCGTATATCCAAGGTCCGGTTTAACAATTAGTGTTAACCCGAACCACAAAATCGAATTAGAGCTCAACTCAAGATAAGAATTCAAATCAAAGCCATAATTGAAATTGCAATTCAAGCTAATAAAATCATAACAATAAACTCACAATAGATCAATCTCAAAGTGAAAATGTAACATGAAACCAACCACTTCTACCTTAAAGAAATGTAGAAGAAGAGAGTTCCTATTGGGTTGGTAAACTAGATTACAAGAAATATCATCAAAAGTAATAGAAGAAGGTAAGAAAATAATTCCAAAACCAGTTGTCAATTGATACTGGAAAGATCTCTACACTTCAACTCCTCTCTTGAATCCTCTTCTTGCACTTTGAATGATTGAAGTAGATCCAAACACCTCTTGATTAGATTGCACAACTGTACCTTATAGACCGAGGAGAAATTACACAACCTAACTAGAGACAATTATCACTAAACAACCTAGGGATTTCTCTATGCGAAAGTAGATCAACAAAATGATAGAAAATTCCCTAAATTCTATACCAAAATATATGAAATTCAAGTAAACCCAATATGATTTTCAATATCTAAAACAATGTGATAATCAAGCCAATCTCAACCTCTAAATAATGGTAAAAATCCTATAATTTATAGATAATCGAAACAAGGGTAAAATAGTCATTTTACACAAAATTCTCTAAAAAATCGAAACAGAGAATCAACACGGGCTCAGTGGTATCGGTCAACATGCCCTCGGTGACAAGTTTATCACCGAGCCTGTGTTCTTCTGCTCGTGTTCATCCTTCATACTGGGCGTGTTCATCCACTGAGCACGTGTTCTCTAGTGTTGTTGGGCGTGTTCATGCACTGTTGTAGGTGTCACAAATTATGCACAATTTATATCCCAAAACATGATCATATTTGATGTTATCAATCCTTGAGAATTTTTATGCTAAAAGTGAGGTCCTATTTTATGATCAATTCTCTAAAAAATCGAAACAGAGCATCAACACGGGCTCAGTGGTATCGGTCAACATGCCCTCGGTGACAAGTTTATCACCGAGCCTGTGTTCTTCTGCTCGTGTTCATCCTTCATACTGGGCGTGTTCATCCACTGAGCACGTGTTCTCTAGTGTTGTTGGGCGTGTTCATGCACTGTTGTAGGTGGTTATTTTCTAAAGGCGTAGATAGCCTTCTATAGGCGTAGTAAGAGTCTTCGAAGGGTGTAGTCAGTCTTCCAGGGGCGTAGCATACTTCCAGAATTTTATACTTTTACCCCTGAATTTATCTTTTTCAGCCAATTTACCCCGGAAGTCACCTAAAATGTAAAATGCACAATTAAACCCTTAATCACTCAATTTATCTCAAATTAATACAATAAAACTCACAAATTATGCACAATTTATATCCCAAAACATGATCATATTTGATGTTATCAATCCTTGAGAATTTTTATGCTAAAAGTGAGGTCCTATTTTATGAGCTGCATAGACATATGGGTTTGTTTTTGTGGACTGAAATTATAGAATGTTGAAAAACGTACATATATCATTAAGAAATTCTAGATTAATTGCCACAACATTGCTATAGCATCAATACAACATTGACTATTTTTAATACATAACAGGGAAAACTAGTCTAGTGCTCAATTAATTTGACATATTCTTGCTCCGATTGTTTGCGTTCTATTCACAGTGTTCCACAAATATTTTTCTTTTCTTGTTATTTCTTAAATTGTTTAATTGAATTTACTTTTTGAGTAGATTTAGTCAACAATCCATTTATTTGATTTATTTTTAATCCACACTTTTATTACGTGCATTTCACAGTATTTTCTAAACAATCTCTATGGGATCAATACTTGGTACTCCGTACTATATTACTTGTTGATAGTGTATACTTGCACTTTGTGTTTCGTATTTTTGCACTACAACTTCGATTAAACCATTTGTTTGCACATGTCCAATGGATATAAAATGATGATCGGTTTGTAAATCACCGCATAGGTTCTAAAATTCCCGAGCTTCAAATTGTTTATCGTTATCTTTGATGAGCACTTTCGGGATGCTTTGAATCATGTTATCACATGTTCCCAAAACAATTCCTTTACCTTTTGTGTTGCTATGGTTACTGTGGATTTGGCTTCCGCCCACTTTGTGAAATAATCCACTACTACAAATAAAAACTAGTTGCCTACGACTACCCTTAGGAAAGGTCCGACAATATCCATTCCTTATTGGTAGAAGGGGATAAGTGTGGATAAAGAGTGGAGCTCATGTGCCAGAAGATGATGTAAATTGGCGTGGACTTGGCATTTTTGGCACTTTCAGACGAAGGTGGTATTATCTGCTTCCATAGTGGGCCGGAAATATTCTACACGCATAATTTTTCAGGTTAGGCTTTTGGAGCCAATGTGAGCTCCACATATCCCTTCATGAATTTCTCGTAAAATGTAGTTATCTTCTTCTTCAGTTACACATTTCGGGAGTGACCATCAAAAAGCCTCGTCTATATAATTGGTCTTGTACTAGTGTCTTGCGCTGCTTGTTTTGATTTTTTTGCTTTAGTAGGATCGTCTGGAATAATGCCATTTTTTATCTACTAGGTAATTAGTGACATCCATGTTATCACGTCTATAGATGCAACAGAATCTACTAGGTAATTAGTGACATCCATGTTATCACGTCTATAGATGCAACATAAGGTTCATCGATGAATTTTTGTGTCAATGGTTGCATCTAACATCCTTCATTTTTAATTTGTCATGTTTTTAATTTTGACAATGCCTAAACTTCATTATTAAGGTATTTGGGCACATGTTCAATTCTTATCATATGAAAATTCATCATGAGGTTTTGTACATTGGCCAAGTATAGCTGCCTGTTTGTTCCTTTTGCTTCGTATGTCTAATTGACATGCCCTACTAGTACTTGAGAATCAGTTTTTTGAATTAAGCTTTTAATGTCAAAAGTAATAGCCATTTAGAGCATAGCAATGAGAACTTAATATTTTGATTCATTGTTCGTAACATGGAAATTGTATATTAAAGCATATGTAAAACGAGTATCTTCAGGATTTTGTAAAATAAAACCAGCGCCCCATGTATCTTTGTTAGAAGAATTGTCTAGAAAAGCAATCCAACATTTTTTATCATTGGATTTCGCATCTTCTTTTGTAGGGTTATTCTGATGATTTGTGCCTTCAAAATGAAATTAGAGAGGACTTGGGCCTTGATTGTTTTTTTGGGTCGATATTCAATGTCGTATCCTAACAACTCAATGGCCCATTTCATGAGGCGGTCGGATGCGTGTGGCTTACATAAAATTTATCACATTGGGACATTTGTCTACACATGAATGGTGTGTGCTTGAAAACAAGGTTTAAGCTTCCGAGATGTTATGTGTAGAATTGTTGCGTAAAATATAACACAGAGTACAAGTGTGCGTTGTCAACAAGTAATATAGTACTAAGTTCCAGATATCGATCCCACAGGGACTATGCGAATGCACTTTACTGTGAAACTAAGTGTTGCAAATGATTCAAAAGATCTAAAATAAAATAGAGAGTGTGCTTACTACTAATAGAAAACTATTAAATTAAAGGACAGTAATTAATCTACTGGAAACAGAAAATAGCAGTGGAAGGTCTCAATATGATGTGGCAAACTAGATTAATTCTCCCCCTAATCGAATTTCTAGAACCTTGAATTCCAGATAAACCTCCTTTTAAAAGCCTCCTGTCGTCCCCTCTTTCTTTTTCTTTTAATCCCTCCTTCTAGAACCAATCTCTAATGGGCTTGGACTTTATACAATTATTAATTTCTTATTCCTTTTCTTCTTATTGTTTTTTTAAACTCAGCCCATCAACTCAAGCCCAATCATTTTCATTCAAAATAATTCTTGAATGCCCAATTCCTCTAGTGATTCCTTCAAAAATCAAAGATAAAGATTTGTCAGAGGTTAATAATTATATGGAATTAGAGACAAATTTAATCAGAAATCAAAACAAATCTCCCATCTTTGAATAAAATATAAGTAAAGAAATATCAAAATAACTCTACAAAATAGAGTTATCAAGAATCAAAATGTGTTTTTCTACGAAAGAATATCAGCATTCGGCGGGGCCCTGCAAAAGATGACTCAAATAGTATATTGGTTTCTCTGTGGTTGCTCGAGAATTACTAATTTCGTGTCTGATCTAATATTGTCCCTCATCAATTTTAGATTTCAAATTGAATGAATGTCTTAAAAAATGCATGATTTAATAATGGTTATAAGTTTCTGCACTCATTATTCTATATTTTCATTATATTGAAACCCAATATGGTGGTTATGGATAATTTTCATGGCTTGGCCCAAATATAAGTGGAAGGCCAATTATTGTAATTCCTAGACTATTGAGGAAGATAAGGAAAGTAATTAGGAAATAAACATTTTGTAGTTATTGTAATTACTCTAATTCCTCCTAATTTTATGTATAACTATTATTGGAGATATTTGGGGCACACGATCAAAATGATTGATCTGGTTTCCTATTATTGGAGATTGTATTTTGTATACATATAGGATTTATTGTGTAAAGGAAATATGAAAGTGAGAGATCAAATTTGTCATGGTAGAGCCAAAAGTTTGAGGAGAATTTTATTTTATTTTCCCACTATCTTTGTCTGATTCTTTGTCTTTTCCATGGTTAAAAAGGATCGATCTCGGTCACCGTCTCGAAAGTTATTGGTCCATATCGATATCGGTGGATATTAATATCTCGGACATCGTATCGGGTGATACGGAATTTATTATATTTAATAAAAAAAATTCTATATATAAATTAAAAATATAAATAATACAATAGTTTTAATATAAAATTTAATATTTTTTTAGCATTATAAACAATGATCATTAATCATAATTTTAATATAAATAATTATTATTTTCTTTAGTAATTGACCCATTCAATTTTTTTTCTTTTTTAAGTAATTGACAAATTATAATTACCTAGTGTTATAGAGAACTTCAAAACGTCTTTAAAAGAATTTTTTAAAATATTATAACTTTTAGAAAAATAATAATAAAACAATTTTTATTTATGAGATGATAATAAAAAATTTATATTGTTATTAAATATAATACTAATATCATTTATATTTAATAATTAAATAATAATATTTTTTAATTAATATAATATATATTGATTTCCTCGAAATTTGTACATTTTTTCTCTTCTCTTACAATTTTATAATATATATAATTTTTTTTAGAGAAAAAAGTCTCACGAGACTCAAAAAATATTTTTTCAAAAAGAATTTATATAATATATATTATTTCAAGATTAGTGTGCATATTTTTCCTCTTTCTTCCTTCCACCTTTCTTCTTCTTCCACTTCTTCTTTTTCTTCTTCTTCTTCATTTTCTTCCTTGGCTGATTGTCTTGTAAGTGACTCGGCCTCGACTCGGTCGAGTCAAGTCAAATCATAGCCGAGTCAAGCTGAGTTAAGACCGAATTAGACCGAGTTAGCATCATTTTGGTTTTTTTTTTGTCTCTTTGTATCGGAAAGCTTCAATTCAGAGACAACTCGGCCGAGTCAGGCCCGACTCAGCTGAGACTTTGAACCATAGTATTTTCTTTTCTTTTTTTTCTCTTCATAGAAATTGCCTCTTTAGCCTTTTCTTTTTTCTTCTATTTCAAGAGTTTGGTGTGGTGCTTTTCAACACGGCTGGTGATGCAGCTGCCATAATCAAAAGCTCGGTGGTGAGAAAAATTTATATGCATTTTTCTTGGATTAAATGACAATTAAGGAAATCTTATTACTCCGGTGCAACTAAAAGGAGAAAATTATGCTTGAATGGGTGAGAGCTATTCGTACGGCTTTGAAGGTGAAAAGAAAATTTCGGTTTTTGGAAGGGACGATCTTGAAACCCACAGATGAATAGAAACTTGATGATTGGTATGTGCATTCTATGTTGGTTGCATGGTTTATGAACAGTATTGATCCTTCACTCCGATTCACTCTCTCGTACTATGAGGATGTGCGAGACTTATGGATGGTCTTGAAGGGACGATTTGGCTTTGTAAATGGCACACAAATATGTCAATTCAAAGCATCTCTTGTCGAGTGTAAGCAAGGGAAAGCGGATACCATCACATCATACATTGAATGACTTAGTAAGATTTTTTATGCATTAACTAATTATATTGCTTACCATCTTGTTCTTGTGATGGTTTTACTTGCAATCTTGCTGCACAATCTACACAGTTATTACAGAAAGAAAGGCTCCTTTGGTTTCTCATTGGTCCGGACAGTGCTTATGTCTCCATACACTCACAACTTTTAAGTTAAGACACGTTGCCTATGCTAGACAAGGCATATCGGACTTTGGTACAAGAGGAGCACTCGTGTGCCGGTGATTTTCATCTTGAGAAGGATGATTGTGACCATATTATGGCTTTCAATGTTCAATCGGATCTTCAAGGTGAAACCTATTCCATTGATAATTATGACAAGTTTTGTATGCATTGCAAATCGTGAAGGTCATGATTAGAGTATATGTTTTCAACTACGTGGCTTCCCAGACTGGAAGGGGGGATTGGCCTCATGGTGGTCGTGGTCCTGGTTGCGGAGGTAGATGTGGTGGTCGCCGTGGTTGCGGGGGGACAATAGTGGTTCCCCATTGGTTCCCGCTAACAAAACCAGTGTTGTCTCTTTGAGACAAACAAGTACTTCTCAAGCATTGCCAAACACGTTAGAGGCAGCAGGCTTATTTGGCATTACACATACACAATGGCAAACCATTCTCGATTTTCTGAATTTTCCTAAACCCAAAGATCTTTTAACGGGTAAATGTTAATGGATAATTGATATTAGGGCTACTCATCAGGTCACAAGTACATTAACATCATAAATTAATCTGAAGCTCATTAGCCATTGTCCTGTGGGATTACCAAATAGTCAGGTGGTTGTAGCCACACATGAGGGAAGTGTGGTGCTATCGAGAAATTTGAAATTTAATAATGTGTTATTTGTTCCCTACTTGGATTCTAATTTGATCTCTGTGACTCAACCCTTAGATGAGCATAAATGTACTATTCAAATCATTGATACTTTGTGTGTTATACAAGACCAAGTGACGAGGGAGTTGATTGGAGTGGGTGAGCGTGCGAATGGGCTTTTCTTTTTCTGTGGTGTTCCACATGCCTAGGTCCTAGCTATTGATGGTGGTGAGTCCATGGAGTTATGGCACAAGCATTTGGGGCATTTGGAAGTTTTCTTTTGTGAGTCAATTTAGTGGTTT
This sequence comes from Cynanchum wilfordii, assembly GCA_025388415.1. Taxonomy (NCBI): domain Eukaryota; kingdom Viridiplantae; phylum Streptophyta; class Magnoliopsida; order Gentianales; family Apocynaceae; genus Cynanchum; species Cynanchum wilfordii. The sequence goes on along the minus strand of JAHSUH010000312.1, from coordinate 320,514 downwards.
GAATAAAAGTGGTTGTGACTTATGTTTTCGTAGAAAGCAACCTCGAGACAGTTTTCCTTTTAGTAGTAGTCGTGCTAGTAGGATTTTTTAACTTATTCATATTGATTTGTGGGAACTCTATCGGAAACGTTCTACATGTGGGGCTTCTTATTTTTTGACTATTCTGGATAATTTCTCATTAATTGTTTAGTTTTATTTGCTCTATAATAAATTGGAAGTTGACATCATGTTTCGAATTTTGTTACCTTAGTTGCAAGACAATTTAATCGGCATATTATTGGTGTTAGAAGTGATAATGGAATTGAGTTTAAATGCTTAATTGAGTATTTTGAGACTCATGGAATTATTTTTTAAACTTCTTGTGTTGGGACTTCGTATCAAAATGGTCGTGTTGAGCGTAAACATCGGGATATTTTAAATGCGGTACGTGCTTTGCGATTTCCTGGGCATTTTGCCTATTCAGTTTTGGGGTGAGTGTGTGATGAACACATGTTACTTAATAAATCGCACACCTTCTAGTGTTCTTAATTATAAGACACTATGTGAATGTTTGTTTAGTAAAGTTCCTAACTTACAAGCTATTTTTATTTTTGGTTGTTTATGTTACGCTCATATTCAAAAACATCAAGGTGACAAATTTGCTAGTCGAAGTCATAAGAGCATTTTTTTGGGGTACCCTTTTAGGAAAAAAGGATGGAAGTTGTATATTTAGACACAAAAGAGATCTTTATTTCTAGGGATGTTAAATTCTTTGAACATGTGTTTCCCTTGTCCGAACAAGTTGTCCCTCTTAATAGTGCTTCTCGTCATATTATAGGTACTCAATCCTTTTTTGAAGATGACTTTGTTGTTGAAGGGTGGCTTGTCATGATATTTTCCCTACTGCCATGGAGTACACTATGGCGCAGGCTATGGGAGAGGGGGGGAGTCCTGTGGAGATAGGGGGGAATAATGACCAAGAATGTGAAGGAGGTTTAGTGTTGGAAACAACCGAAAATGAGCAATCTATGGGCAAAAGGCAACAATCTGTTGAACTAGTGACATAATTAGGGTGAGGAAAATGTTCTAAATTACTTTTTTTTTTTTTTTTTTTTTTTGAAAAATGTTCTAAATTACCTAATTATCGCTATCAGAACTTCGTGATTTATACCATTCCGAAAAAGAAAAGTCCCTCCACAAGTTCATCTTCTTCACCAGCTCAGGTACTCCTTAACCTATTTTACATTTTGTATCTTGTGATAAATTTTTTGATAATCATAGACAATATATAGAAGTAATATATGCAAGCAATCCCTTTAAAAATTTTACGGAAGTCAGAAAACATGAAGGTTGGAGAAAGGCTATGGCCGAGGAGATACAAGCTTTGGAAAAACAAGGGACTTTGGTGCTACAAAAATTATCTCCACAAAAATTACCTTCAGGGCATAAAGCTCTAGGAAGTAAATGGATGTATACTGAAAAGTATGATGAAAGAGGAAATTTGAAGAGACTGAAAGCAAGGCTTGTCATATTTGGTCATCATCGGGTAGAAGGTATTGACTACAACGAGATGATATAAGACGAATTTACATACTTTTAATCCCTTAAACTTAACATTTATTGCATTCATTTTTATTATTGTTGGGCTTTTATCTATTTTTTTATTATTATAATAAATTTAGATTTATTATATTATAAAGCTAATGGGCTCGTAATTACTCTTATTTTTCAAGCCCAAAGTCTCAAAGTTTTGTCCTAATTAATTAATCCCGTAATGAACAAGACCCGTAATAATGGTGATGAAAATAAGGTTAATAAAAAGGAAAAAATTAGGGCAGCCGCCATTCATGATTCATACTTAGCAAAAATTTCGAGATTTAGAGAGAGAAGAGAGATAGAGACCGCGATGACCGCCTACGCTTCGATTTAGTTCGAGAGATGATTTCAAAACAAGTCCTAAGTTCATGATCCAAACAAATTATGAGTTCTTGGCTAATTTCAAATTTTGAATTCAATACTTGTAACAATTCAATGTTTAGATCACTTGATAGAATGTTGACAAAGTTAATTAATTCTTTTTTATGCTTTTTGATTGAATTGAGTTGAGATTTTATTGTTTATGATTGAATTTAATTTTACACAGTTTTGTGACTTCACGAATTGCCTTAATATTATCACAAATCTTAGATTGTACTTGAATTTATTGATTGGGTGCTTGTCCTAAGATATACTTTTGTTGTTTAATCGAATTCTAGCGGCTTCGTTATTAGGTGATACGAATACTAATTAGGGCTATCATTTTGTATTCAATTAAGGAATTGGTCTTAAAATTCAGAAATTTATTAAGGAATGAGGAAGAACTTGAATTGAATCACTACCCTGGACTAAAATTTCTAAATCTTATATTTGTGTTTTTCTTATTAGTTTATTGTTTTTACAATTTCACAATCTAAACAACCCCTCCTTTTTCTGTTTTTTAATTTCATATTAATTGATTTCGATTAGGTTTCTTAGGGAAACGACTCGGTGAACACCCTAAACTGCTAACTGATCTAATTGAATTAATCTTGACCGATTTAACGACAATCGCTTAATTTTAAAACCCTGCCACAAGACTTTTGATCTAGTAGCAAAAATAGTGACAGTTTGTACTTTCCTTGCAATAGCAATAGTTAAGAAGTGGGAAATTCATCGGATGGATGTTCATAATGCTTTCTTGTATGGTGATTTAGCTAAAGAGGTCTACATGAAAATTCCAACAAGATTCGAGAAAAATCAGTCAAATCAACTATGTAGATTGAAGAAATCTTTATATGGTTTAAAGCAAGCTCATAGGTGTTAGTTTGCCAAACTTGCAATGGCATTGCAGAATTATGGTTTTTAAAAATCATATTTGGATTATTCTTTATTCACCTTGACAAAGGGAACAATTCATATTACACTACCAAAAAAACTTAATTTAGCGAAGAAATTTTGCAACGGCCTTTCAAAGCATCACCGATTACAAAGGTACAATGACGACTTAAAAATCCATCGCTAATAGCGACGGCACAACAACGACTTACAAATTCATCACTAATAGTGATGGACATTTGTGACAATACAACATCAACTTAAAATTTACATTAGTCACGTTGAAGACAACGTGAGGAAGCAAATCCGATGACCCATAGGCGAGGAAGGCAGCCATGCCAGAAAACAGAGAAGAACAACACCAGCAATGGGAATCACAATGTGAAGAAAGACAAGTGTTATTACTGCGGTAAGCTAGGTCCTTGGGAGAGGGATTGTCGCAGCAAGAAACACACTAAATCCCATCTTGTTCAAGGCGAAAGTGAGGAATCGACGCTTCTCATGGCTGAAGGTTAAGTCATTGCCACTAGTCTGCCGCCATCTACTAGACTGACCTTTGGCGGAAAGAACATCCTTGCAACTGTTCGAAGCCACAAATCTTGCTCATCTTGATTGTGAGGAGGATAGAGATGCAAGTTTGTGGTACTTCGACACCGGAGCTACTAGCCATTTTATCGGGTTGCACAGTGTCTTCTTGAAGCTAAATTTGAATCCTCTCGAAACAGTGAAGTTTGGTGATGACTCCACTGTAAATATCGAAGGTAGAGGCATAATAGCATTCACGTACAAGATGAATGAAGTTTTCACACTCACAAATGTCTTCAGCGTGGGACAACTGGATGAAGATGGCTACCGGGTGGTAATCGAAGGAGGGACAATATAAATAAGAGATCGGATATAGAGGTTGTTAGCACGTGTCAAATGCTCAGTAAATCGACCATACAAACACCACCTAAACCCAATTCGACCGGCATGTTACTTCGTCAGAAATTCAGACAAGGCGTGGAAGTGGCATTCAAGGTACGGTCACCTGGATTTTCAAGCATTGCAAAAATTAGCCTAGAATAAGATGGTTCGAGGATTGCCGATGATTGATAAAGTGGATCATATTTGTGATGGATGTCGCGCTGGTAAACAATGAAGAAATTCATTCCCTACTTAGGCCAAAAATTGTGCAAATCATGTTCTTGAATTAGTCCATGGTGACTCCGACGACTCCTAATAGAAACCAATATTTCTTGTTACTGGTGGATGAAAAGACCATATTTATGTGGCTTAGTCTATTTGCTAGCAAAGATCAAGCAGCATCGGCTTTCAAAGTACTCCTCACAATGATTGAGGTTGAATCCGGACTGAAACTCAAAACGCTCTGGACTGATCAAGGCGACGAATTCACAACACGGGAGTTTGAAGATTACTGCATTAAACATGGCATCCAAAGGCAGCTGACTTCCCTTTATTCTCCCCAGAAAAATGGGGTTGTAGAGCGTCGGAATCAAACAGTGGCAAGCATAGCAAGAAGCATGATGAAAGCAAAAGATCTTATGGGAATCTTTTGGGGGGAAGAAGTAACTACTACTGTTTTTATTCTACATTGAGCGCCAATGCAAAGCATCGAAAATATGACTCCTTATGAGGTATGGAACAACAAGTAATCGATTGTACATTTTTTCAAAAATTTTGGTTGCATAGCCATGTAAAGGTAGTGAAGCGCTACTTAAAAAAATTAGAAGACTCGAGCATACCAATGATTTTTGTCGGATCTAAAGCATATCGGGTATATGATCCCATCAGTAAATAGGTACATATAACCCAAGATTTTGCCTTTGATGAAACACCTAAATGGGCCTGGACTGATCAAGTTAAACAAGGACAAAAGACTCATGAAAATCTGATTTTTTCTGAACAGTGGTACACACCAAATCAAATAGGACAAAGATATTCAATCGAAGAGGACAACGACGCCCAACTTGTGACTCCACCAGCAATGAACAATCCTATACGCACATAGTCAACAACAGCCAAAGGTGAACAAATTCCGGCAAATCCAAATCCTCAAACAACCGAATTTGTCTCACCACCACCAAGCTCAGAGAAGATTCTTGATGCAGATCATTGTGGTGCTCCACTTTGATTTCGCACTCTCAAGAACCTCCTCGGATCAACACCAATTCCCGATTTTCCGCTACGAGAAACAGTCTCAAAATCAAAAGAACTACTCCTCACAAGCGTTGATGAGTCGACCACTGTCAGCGAAGTAGAGCAACAACAATGTTGGCATAGGGCAATGATGGAAGAGATGAAGTCAATTGAAGAGAACAACACCTGGAAATTGACGTATCTCCCTACCGGACATCAACCCATTGGATTGAAATGGGGTTTTAAGGTAAAGCGGAATAAACAAGGGGCTATTGTGAGACATAAGGCACGATTGGTTGCGAAAGGATATGTACAACGTCGGGGGGGTTGATTTTGATGAAGTCTATGCTCCTGTTACGCAGATGGAATCTATGCAATTGTTACTAGCAGTCGCAACGTACGAAGGTTGGGAAATTCATCACGTGGATGTGAAAACTGCTTTCCTTAATGGAGAACTAACAAAGGAAGTTTATGTTTCATAACCACCAGGCTTCATTCAAAAATGTCAAAAACATGAGGTTCTAAAATTGATGAAGGCACTTTACGGACTTCGCCAAGCCCCAAGAGCATGGAATTCTAAGTTAGATGAAAGCCTCATTAAACATGGCTTTCAATGGAGCCCATCAGAATATGTAGTATATGGAAGAGGGAACAAGATGACTCGATTACTTGTTGGTACATACGTAGATTATTTAATAATCACGAGTTTAGCCACGACAACCACAATCAACTTCAAAAAGGAGATGCACAATTTATTCAAGATGAGTGATCTTGGCCTTCTTTCCTATTTTCTTGGAATAGAAGTCAACAAAGGTCAAATGGAATTGATATAAACCAAGTAGCCTATGCATGAAAGCTTCTAGAAATTATTGATATGAGCGATTGCAATCCATGTCTTGTTCCAATAGAGTCACGACTGAAATTCCAGCAAAAGAGCACAAATCCACTAGTTGATGCTACTATATACCGGAGTATAGTTGGTCGACTTTTCTATTTGACACATACTCACCTAGATATTCCCTATGCAATAGGATACGTAAGTCAAATCATGGAGGATCCACACACGAAACACCTAGCTGCATTAAAACATATATTACAGTACATTGCGGGATCTATCAAACTTGGATGTCATTTTCAAAGAAAAATTGATGGTCGGGCAACACTATATGGGTACAATGATAGTGATTTAGGTGGAGACATAGACGACCGCAAGAGTACAACTGGAGCACTCTTCTTCCTTAGACAAAATCCAATTAGTTGGTAGTCACAAAAACAAAAGGTACTAGCTCTATCCTCTTGTGAAGCTAAGTATATTGCTACCACCACTGCAACTTTTCAAGGGATTTGGCTCGCAAGGTTCCTAGGAGACATAAGGGGAGAAGAAGCAAAACATTTTGTTCTCAAGGTGGATAAAAAATTTGCAATATCGTTATGCAAAAACCCGGAATTCCATGACAAAAGTAAACATATCGATATACGATATCACTTCATCAAGAATTGTGTGGAAGATGGAAGAATGAGTGTTGAGTATGTCAACATTGAAAATCAACTTTCGGACATCTTGACAAAACCTCTTGGTCGAGTAAGATTTCAAGTGTTGCGTACTAAAATTGGAGTCACCGAAATTTGTAAGTAATATCGGAATTAAGGTGAGATTGATAGCAATTATGATTAGGAGCATAAATACGTAGGAAACATCTTTACTATTTTTCACTTGTATTTCATTATAAATAAGGCAAACTAGAGAGCTGTAATTTGTATCAAGCAATTCTTTATTCAAGAATAACCCTAAGTATTCTTTTATTCCTTCTTCAATTTGTGCATAAGTTAGGGTAGAAATCAATGCTACAGAGAATTCATATCCAACACTGTGCAACCAATTTCCTTTCTTAGTAGTTTTATTGCTACAAGGATTTTTTTTTTTTTTTTTTTGATAAATATTGCTACTTAAATTTATTTATTATTCGAATAAGTATTGCTTCGTGGACTTTTTTGATAAATAAAGAATTTTGTTTCTTTAATTTACTATCCAAAAACTTAAAAGACCTAATAATAGGGTTTTATATTACTTTACTAGATAATGATAGGGATTGTTCGATTCGAGCTTTGATTTTCTTTTTTCCTTTTTTTTTTCAAGGAGGAGTTACTGCACGGCTTCAAGAAATTCATTCGCACAGGTTAGACAGAAATTTTCTGTTGGTGAACTCCCTCCACAACTGCTTTCACATCTTGTTAAATACTAAACCTCATTGCAAAGACCGAAAGTCGTCGCTATTTGCGACCGATTTTGCGACGGTCAAGGTCGTCGCTATTTGCGATCGATTTGCGACGGTCAAGGCCGTCGCTATTTGCGACCGATTTGCAACGGTCAATGGCCGTCACTATTTGCGACCGATTTGCAACGGTCACTGGCCATCGCTATTTGCGACCGATTTGCGACGGTCAATAGCCGTCGCTATTTTAATATCAAATTTTAATAAATACATTTTTAATTTAATAATTTTCGGATTGTGATTATTTTTTACATACCTGCAAATTTATTTAAATATATATAAAAAAAAACCATATCCGAAACATAAATAAAACATTCCGCATTCTAAAATGTCATTAAACTAATAATATATAAATTTCATACAACAAAATACTCTAAAATGTAAGTGTATTAATAATACATAATTTTCATACAACAAAACATCATAAGAAGTCATTGTACTAATACTATTTAAAGTTCATACCACAAAACATTCTTAATACTATGGTCACAAAGCATCTAACTTTGAAATACTGAAATAACCAGAACACTTCAACTATATAACGGAAATTTTCTTCTGCAAAAAGTAATTGTTCAAGTATTATTCTTTCACGAGCAAAAATCAATTCTAAAGAAGGAACAAAAAAATTGAAAGAGGATGCACACAATAAAAAAGAAACAATAACTTAATAGTTTTTCTCTCTCTAGAGAAAACTCTCCTCCTTCTCTCTAGAAGAGAAGTATCTTGCTGGGGTATCTCGGTAACTCTTCGAAGCCTTAACGCTTCTAGTCTCATTTATTCTTGTTTGCTACATTTCCTTTCGTTACCATGAATCCGGACATTGTGTTGGATCTTTCCAACTCTGCAATCAATGAAGGGGACCCTAATGATCTCTCACTCATTGGTAGAATCATTTCGGACAAGGTAATAAATTTTACTGCTATTAAAGCAATCATATCCTCTTCATGGAATCTTGGTGCCAACGTGCACATCAATGCGTTGGATAAAAATGCTATATCGTGTTCGTTTGTTTACTCCGAAGATCGAGACAAAATACTTGAGGCGGGCCCTTGGGCAGTAAAAGGGAGTATTCTGAATTTGGTCCGATGGCCTCCACACTTACACATGGAGGAAATCGATTTTTCTTTGTGCTACTTTTGGATTCAAGTACACAACTTGCCGCTTAACAATATGAACTCCCATAATGCTGAGAAGATTGGGCAGTTCATCGGTACATTTCTGCAGTTTGATGAGGATACTTCTAAAGGTCGGTTGCTGAAGTTCATCGGAATCGGAGTTTTAGTGGATATCAACAAAAGTCTCAAAGCAGGTTGCATGATTAACAGGGACGATGGCAGTCTATCCCGGGTGCAATTTAGATATGAAAGAATCCCGGAGTTTTGCTACAGATGTGGGAAAGTCAATCATGGGGAAAAAGCTTGTGACCTTTCAAAGGATGGTGAGACGGAAAACCTATATGGAGAATGGATGAGAACAAGCCCGGCGTTTAGTCCCCGGCCAAAACAGTCTCATATCTACCCATCGAAGGTCCCCTACCAGGCTGAGGAGCTCCGGAACCAAGGTCAACTTCTCCGTACTAGGCAAGCCATTAGCCCAAGTACGACTTCCCCAAATTCGGCTAATTCTCGAGTTCTGAACCACCTGCCTTCCGATATGATAGAGACCAATCACCCAACCCGTCAACCCCTACAAAACTTCTCCAACCTTAGTGTCCCGCCTTTCTTATTCCGTAAAGATTCAATTCCCGCCTTTTCTTCTAATGCTTTGGTGCCTCCCGAGTCTACCCTACCAACTGTTCTCTCTTTTCCCCCTATTGTTCTCGTTTCCCAACCCCCCCTTACCGCTTGTCAAACTTCCTTTCTTGCCTTCCCTACTAATACCACCTCTATAATTTCTGTCCCGTTTGATGCGGCTCCTCTGTCTAAGGCACCTACCCTTTCTCCTCTTTCTCATCATTTGTCCTTATCACCAGCCTCTCACCCTATCCCTAACCATTCTCCTAGGTCTCTCAAAAGGAGACAGCTGGATTTTGTTTCTTCTTTCAAGAAAAGTAAACATGCAACGGATGATAATGTTGAGCTGTGTTTTCCTAATATGCATATTCAACCCCCTCTGCATGTTGAGTCTTCTAGTGAACAGATTCAGGTGCAGATTCAGGAGTCAATCATGATGGAGGAAAATAATGATGGGATTCATAGGAGATTCATCCATGTTAAAAGATTGGCTAAGATGAGGCACAAGCGTAGTTTGTGTTTTAATGTCTCCCCTGAGGAGTCGAATGGTGACGATGGGATTTCAAATTCTGAAGCCGGGGTGGCGGGCGTTGTTCTGCCCCACCCTCTCCAATGATCATCTTCTCCTGGAACTGTCGTGGGATGGGCCAACCTGTGGCAGTTCGTGTTCCGAGGAACTTCATTGTTTCTCATCGGCCCGAGGTTTTATTCCTCGCTGAAGTAAAGTGTGATAATAAAGATAAGGTGTCCAAGCTTATGAAGTCCCTTGGTTTCAGTCATCTGGAGTTTTTTCCATCTAATGGTAGAGCTTGGAGGGTTGGCTCTTAGTTGGAAGGAAGGAGTCTGTATTCAAATTATCCTCTCTAATAGCAACTTAATCAATTGTCTCATTCAAGATTCTCCGAATTGTGCTCCATGGCAATTCTCGGTAGTGTACGGGCCGCCTACGAGCCTGGGCAAAGTCGCTTTTTGGGAGTGTCTACTTGAAGTTGGGCAGGGTTTCAATGGTCCTTGGTGTCTGTTGGGGGACTTTAACACAGTCCTTAATGCGCAAGACAAAAAAGGTGGTAGACCGGTTGCGACTACCAGCAGAAATGGTCTTAGAGATCTCATTGATCGTTTGGGGTTGATTGATATTGGTTTCATTGGTAGGCAATTTACTTGGAGTAATAGGCGAGGGGGGCAAGATAATATTCAAGAAAGGATTGACAGAGGGTTTGCCAACGAACAATGGAGAATTATGTTCCCAGAGGCTAAGATTACTCATCTCGTGGCTCTTAAGTCCGACCATAGTCCCCATTTGTTGAACACCTCCCCAGCTGCTGGAAATTTGCATAGACCGTTCAGATTTGAATCCATGTGGACTCTCCATCATGAGACGATTCACATTATTCAAACGGCTTGGGGCAGGGGGTCCTCTTTTGTGTCGAAACCGAAAAATACGAAGATTGCTCTTAAAGAGTGGAACAAAAAGAGTTTTGGACATCTCCAAAACCTAATTCAAGAACTGAAATCTTCTATTGAGTTATTGCAGGAGAAGACACAGTCATGGGAGACACTTAATTCCGAAAACAATATTAGACTAGAACTGGATGAGTTATTGCTCAAGGAAGAAATCTTGTGGAGAGATAAAGCAAAGGCTAAATGGAATGAACAAGGAGATGCCAATACACATTTTTTCCACTTGACCACGATTATTCATCGTAACCTTATGGGAATGGATAATGCTTGGCTGGAGTCCCGTACGGAAATAGGAGATGCTTTTGTCTCTTATTTTGCTAATTTATTCACCTCTGTAAGTCCCATTCTCCCTCATTATTTGCAGGAGCTGATTCCCCCGTTGATCACACATGAAGATAATGGAAGGATGGAAGAAATACCAGTGCAGAGTGAAATTTGTAAGACTGTGTTCGAGATGGGTGCTTACAAAAGTCCGGGTCCGGATGGTATGTCAACCACCTTTTTCAAAACATATTGGAGTGTTGTTGGGGTAGACGTGATCAAGGTAGTCCGGAACTTCTACGCTACTACAGAGATGCCGGCTGCATTTAACAATACGTTTATTGCCCTCATCCCTAAAATAAGTGGTGCTACTAAAGTGGAGCATTTTAGGCCGATCGCGCTTTGCAACGTAATCTACAAAATTATTACCAAAATTATGGCTTGTAGAATTAGGGGTTTGCTTGAGAAGATCATCCATCCTAACCAAGCAGCGTTCATCCCTAACCGTGCTATTCATGACAATGTGATCATCAATCATGAAATCATGATGTATTTGAACAAGAAGAAGGGGATCAAGGGGTACATGGCCATCAAAGTTGATTTTGCCAAAGCTTATGACAGAGTGGAGTGGGAAGTTTTAGCAAGTATTCTTCTACGGTTTAGGTTCAGTAACAAAGTAGTTGACTTAATTGCTGTTTGCATCTCTAATGCCAAATTTTCAGTGCTTTTGAATGGTTCACCTTATGGTTACTTCACTGCTAGGAGAGGCATTAGACAAGGGGATCCGTTGTCCCCAACACTGTTCACTGTTCTCTCGGATTTGCTTTCAAGAATGTTGGTTATGGCGGAAAAGGAAGGTAGTATTACTGGGGTCAAAACTTCACGGAATAGTCCTCGGATCACTCATTTAATGTATGCCGACGACCTGGTCATTTATTGTCGGGATAGCTCACAGGAAGCGGAGGAAGTAAAGAGAATCCTTTCGGCGTATTGTTTGGGTACAGGCCAAGAGATTAATTGGGAAAAATCCTCCATTCATTTTAGCAAAAATTGTTCGCGTAGCCAAAGGAGTTTAATGTGTGCAGTTTTGGGCATGCAAGAATGTAATCATCCGGGTAAATATCTTGGCCAGAATTTCTGTAAATTCCAGTCCAAGAATCAGGCGTTTGGAGGCATTCTTGAAAAACTGTCAAATAAACTGGCTGGTTGGAAGATGAAGACCCTCTCCATGGCGGGAAGACTAATCCTTATTAAAAGTGTAGCGCAAGCTCTCCCTTCATACACTATGAAAACTTTTATCCTTCCCAAAAATCTGTTAGCTTCAATGGATGCAAAAATTCGAGATTTTTTCTGGGGAGTAAAGGAGGACAAATGACATCATATGTACCTGAAGGCCCGGTCGGATGTATGTCCGCCTAAACTTGATGGAGGTTTGGGGGTGAGGAGTATGGAAGATATCAACAGGGCTTATGTTACTAAATTATCTTGGGTCGCCTGCACTCAACCGGAGAAAACATGGGTGAAGTTGGTCAAAGCTAAGCATCTCGGAGGGAGGAAAATTCTGGATAGTCAGCATTCCAAAATTGTTTCATCGTGGATCCGGGGTGGCATACGGAGTTGCCTGAGTACCCTTAAGCTGGGTGTGTGTTTTCAAGTGGGGAAGAATTCCTCTCTAAGCATCTTAAATGATCCCCGGCTTCCGACGCTTGTTGGTTTCTCCATTCCCCCGAATATATCTCTCCCCTCCAATTGCGATATGGTGTCGGATTTGATGAATATTGATGGATCTCGTTGGAACCCCAACAGGATAAGGCAGATCTTTTCTTCAGCCTTAGCGGACGGCATACTAAAAACCCCCATTCTAGACGGGGAGGAAGATAGGATGATTTGGTGTCCCTCCACGTCGGGGACATTCACCATTAAATCGGCTTATAAGTTACCGATTAAAGAGAGATCGTTGAACCTCTCGAGTCATTTCGGGAGTCGGCAATGGAGAAGTATTGGAGACGCTAACCTGCATGGGCGACATGAGATCCTTTTATGGAAATGGTGCCATAAGGCTTTACCGACGATGGATAGGATTCAAGCGTTTGTGCAGGCTGCCGATAGTTCTTGTTACATTTGTGGAGGAGCAAATGAGACTATCAAACACTTGGCATTGGAGTGTCCACTTTCATGTGCCATATGGTGGAATTCTCCTTGGCAAATAAAACTTGATGTTTTTAAGTCACTGGAATTCTCCGATTGGATTGAATTGATCCTTGGTACAAACAATCCTTTCCCTGTTGGTAGACAAGAGAAGGCTAGAATGAGGTATTTCTTAACCTCGGCGTTGGAGACGGTGTGGATGATGCGGAGCGGAATATGGAAAGGAGAGAAGATCCCGGCTTGGGAGGAGATTTGCAAAATGGTGAATGGTAACTCCAGAAAGCACCGGCTTGCGGGGATTAATAGGCGCATGAGTCGGAAACAGCAGTAGCCCGATGTAAAGCCTTCCGAATGGTGTCCCCCTCTTGAAGGTTATGTTAAGATCAATTTTGATGTTGCATTTAATGATGGTTTGACGACTACTGGTTGTGTGATGAGAAATGCTAGAGGCGTGATAGTTGGGGCTTGGGTGAACCGCTTCCAGTCCGATAATCCTTTTTGTGCGGAAACGGAAGCGGCTATCCAAGCCTTGAAACTTGTTGTTGATTTGAAGCTACCCGGAGTCTGTTTTGAAGGGGATGCATCCAATGTCATTCTTGCTCTTAAAGGTCTCACTCATTTTGACGATTGGAAAGTTTTTGATCTTTTGGAATTTGGTCGAGGTTTGCTTAAGCGGAACTTATGTTGGGATATTTCCTTTGTCCCCCGTGATTGTAATTCCACTGCTCATTTCCTTGCTAAATGGGCTTCCCCCCTTCAGTTTATTGGTCCCGTTCCCTCTCAATTAGTTGACCCCGTCTTGTGGGGTGATAAACTGTCAGAGTGATGGGTTGTTGTTTTCTTTGTTTCTATGCTTGTTTCTTTGCTTGTTTCTCCCGTTGTTTTCTGTTCTTTTCTTATATACATGCCGTTTACCAAAAAAAAAAAAAAAAAAAAAAAAAAAAAAAAAGAGAAATTAGGGGAAACTCAAAAGAGTAACCCGAGAACCGAAGTTAAAACAACTCTCGCAAGGCGAATGTCGACCTACGCCGCAACTGGTAGCAACAAAAGAGATGGTGTTTACCGATAACCAAAAAATTAGAGCAGCGGCGGTGTGAGAAAAAGCAACGATACGGAGACAGTTGAAAGAGGCTAAATTGGTTTTAGGGCTGCATATCGGACATCTTCTCTTCATTTTTTATTTATTTTTCCCATTTTTAATCTTTTAATTGCAAATCAGGTTACACATTTTGAGAATCATGCTAAATTGGCCACATACATTTTGGAAGTTATTTAAAATTAATTTTTTAACATTTAATTATAAAAATTTTAAATTAGAATTATTTTTAATTTAATTCACCATAAAAATTTAAATAAAATGATTATCAAAATTTAAAATTGAATTTTGTTTTTTGGATTTTCTAATTTATTTTCTTATAAAATTTAATTGGGCATGTACTTATTATTTAAATATCAAAAAATATATATATATATATATATATTTATATTAAACAATACGAAAGCTTTTATTTTATATATCTAAACGGTTAATTTAATATTATTTAAGAAATGAGAGTCAAAAGATAAGTTAACTTGTTCATGCATATATGAGTCATTATTTTATATCATTTTTAATTTATTTTATAAATACATAAATTTTGTGAAAATAGAAAACAAGAAAAAATCAATTCATAATTTCAAAATCCAAAATTTTCACATTGTGACATTCTCCCTCCAAAAGCCAAACAAATCTAAAATTTTCTAAAATTCTCCCTCCAAAACCTAGAAAATAAAGTTTCCTTCATACTAATTTTCAAATAAACTAAAATCTTATTTTAAGATCTCACCAAACTTTGATGTCAGTTCAAATTAATGAAAGAAAAAGTTGATAATTAAAACTTTTAAAAATAATAATTTAGAAAAAGATCTCACCAAATATTTATTGATTTATATAAATACTAATATAATAAAATAATAATATAAACAAAAATATATTATATGAGTATTGTTATACAATTTTATAATTTTAAATACAAATAAATAAAAAATTACATTACGAATGTGAAATTATAATATTTTTGCTATATTATTAAAATATAAAAACATAAAATTTAAACTATCAAATTATAATTACACATATAAATAAAACAAAACCCTTAAATTTGAATATAAAATATATTGAATTTTATATATTTAAATCAAATGAATAATAAATTCATCACAAAACTTTTATCGCAAATTGTGATGGTTATAAAATCCATCACTTTAATATTATTAAGTGTGACGTGTATAAAAACTACGTTTATGAAAACGACTAAAAATTAATGAGATGATTTAGGATGCACACGTCATCGTCTACTTAAATTAGTGAAATTGATATATATATATATATATATATATATATATATATATATATATATATATATACGGAGTTTTTTTTTTCATATACGGAGTACTGACTAATATATATATATAATGTAGAAAGTGTATTTACTTAATTCGAGTGTTCAAGGAAATCCCACTTTAGACTTTAAGATGTAGCATTCACGGGCTATTTTCCTTCTTCGTGATCTTTTAGTTTTTTCATTTCACTCGGGACTTTCTCTTCCCCTCTCAATTGCAAATCGAAACGGCTTAACTTGTATTCACGAAATTTGTCTCGGTTTGCAATGAATATAAAATCAATCGTAAAAGTAGATCACAAAATTGCGGTAAAGGTAGCCGTCACAAAATCTATTGCACAATTTCAACGACTAAAAATGGGTCACAAAAGATGACTGCAAATTGCGACGGCTTAGGTAGCCGTTGCAAAATCGGTGGCAAATTTTCAACGGCTAAAAATCAGTAGCAAAAATCAGTCACAAATTGCAACGTCATTGGTGGTCGTTGCAAAATTGCTCACAAATTTGCAATAGCTTAAAATTAGTTGCAAAAATCGGTTGAAAATTGTGACGGCTTAGATGGTCATCGCAAATTTGGTCACAAATTTGGAATCGATTTGAGGCCCTTGCAAAAATTCATGGCAATTTGCGTTGGCCGAAAAAGCCTTCGCAATGGCTGTTGCAATTTGCGACGGAAATGTGGCCGTCGCTAAATTCCGTCGCAATTTGTGACTGAAATGTGGCCGTGGCAAAATTTCGTCGCAAAAATCAGTCGCAATTTGCGATGGATTTTTGGTCGTTGCAAAATTCCGTCGCAAATTGCGACAAATTTTTGGCCGTCGCAGTTTACGACGGATTTTTTCCATCGCTATTTGCGACGGATTTGAGGCCGTCGCAAATTCGGTCGCTATTTGCAACGGATTGGAGGCCGTCGCAAAAATTGGTCGCAAATACCAGTTTTTCTTGTAGTGATTGATTCCCTTCTTGCGAAAGCTCTCAACGCCCTTTCTCTCTAGCACTCGCTCTCTCCCTCTCACTGCCCCGTTTAAGGTACTTACCTTTTTTCTATTTTTGAAACTCGGATTACATACAATTGCACATGCACGAGGCGTGTGTGTATATATAAGTATGTGAATCTTTCTGCAAATTGTAGGTGTCAATCCTTGCTGGTAATTGATACAAATTCAAATTTTTTGGACGATCTTCTCTTCCTTGCTATATCCCACTCTAGTTAGGGGTTTTATATATATATAATTTTTATAATTTTTATTTTTTGAAATGCATGTTTATGTGCACAGAAGAGATTTAAAGCTTGGAATTGATTATATTGGTTAGAAAGATTATATAAGTTGTGAACCAAAAATAGAGTTCAATTATCATTAGTTCACAAAAGATTGATCCTTCTCTCTATACTTTTATTTTATTTTTAGTTTTTTGTAAAACCACTAGGATTTTGATTGACATTTATATGTTAGGGTTATGTTACCAATAGATGTTGTTGTCTATGGCCAATCTCTCTTCCCCATTAATTGGAGTCAAATTGCATTTAGCTCTCTAGTGTCCTTTTAATTTTGATTAGCTAATGGGATTATACTTCATATAATATTTATTGGATTTTGGCTTTTTTAGTACTTTCTATACAAAAAGCCTATTACAAATGTTGTTGTCACGATTAATAGTTATTGGTGAACACATTATAGTAGTTGTTCCTCCACTGCATGAAATGATAGTTTTTACCACAATTCACTTCTAGCAAATAACATTTTGTATGGATACATACAAATGAAGTATTCCATCTATAAAGCTAATCTTTCTTTACAGAAGGACTCTTCTCTAGCACATAATATTTTAGTATCTCTAATAAGTATGAGATTTAGAATTTCAGAGGGTAAGATTCAATTCAAGTTCTCCCTCGTTTCTTAATAAATTTCTAGATTTTAAAACAAATTCCTCGACTTAATACTAAATGGAATCCCTAATTAGCATTTATATCGCGTACTAACAACCTTGTTAGAATTCGATTAAACAACAAAATGATATCATAGACAACCACTCAATCAATCAATTCAAGTTTAATCTAAGATATGTGATAATATCAACGCAATTTGTGAACCCTCAAAATTGTCCAAAATTGTAATCAATCATAAACAATAAAATTCCAACTCAATTCAATCGATAATCATTAAAAGAATTAAGAAAAACCTCATCAAAATTCAATCAACCGATCTAAACATTGAATCATTAAAAGTAATAAATTCAAAATTAGAAATTAGTCTAGAACCCGGAATTTGTGTAGATCATGAACTCGTGACTTGTATTGAAGTCAACCCCTGGACCAAATCGAAGCTTAGGCAGCCATCGATTCTTCCATCTCTTTCCCTAAATCTCGAAACTTGTTCAAGAAAGAACAAATTTTTCTTGGGTAAAAAGATCCCTATTTATAATGTTTTTTCTAACTTCTATTAAAATCTTAATAGAATAATAATTTCTTGAAAATAAAGGAAAAATCTAAATAAATAAAATGCTAATTAAAATAGAAAAAAAAATTATCTTTCTTTGATAATTAATAAAATAATAATAAGATGGACTACTTGAATTGATCATCAAATATCGAATTTTTGTAGATAATCTTGGGAATCGTTGATAGTCATCAGTACAAATTTTTACTTTTCCTTTGAAGGACCTCTTCATAATAATTGATTATTAAAAATACGTCTTTAAGCCAAAGTTTGCTTGATCATTGACTTTCCCCCACTATCATCAAAATAAACATAAATTCCACAAATTAACTCAATATCTAATCAAATAAGGAAATTAAATATAATAATTATGACAATTTATGACTTTTCAGGAAAGGTGTCATTATTTGTTTATATGTGGATGACATGTAAATATTTGGTACTAACTTTGAACAAGTTGAAGCTACCAAAGCCTTTTTGTCTAAAAGTTTTGACATGAAAGACATGGGAGAGGCTGAAGTCATTCTTGGTATAAGAATTGTGAGAGTACAAGCAAAAGTCTCTCTCAATCACATTACATTGAGAAAATTCTCAATAAATTTAATCATTCATGTTGTAAACCCGCTTCAACACCTTTTGATCCTAACATGAATTATTTTAAAAATGAAGGACATTTGGTATCGCAATTGGTTCAAAAGTGATAGGGTGTTTAATGTATGCAATGACTTGCACTAGAAGAGACATAGCTTATGATGTTGGAAGAATGAGTAGATAAGTGACATGCATTGGCATGGTATGAGACAAATCTCAAAGTATCTACATAAAACTAAACATTATGGCTTAAGTTATGAAGGTTTTCCTTCAAAATTAGAAGGATTTTCATATGCTAGTAGGATTACTTATAAGGAAGATAATGCATCAACCTCTGGATGGATCTTCATGCTTGGGTGAGGAGCTATTTCTTGGAGTTCTATAAGAAAAAAACATGTATAGCAGATTCCTCTATAGCCGTTGAATTTGTAGCATTAGCTTCAGCAAGTAAAGAAGTAGAGTGGTTAAGGGATTTTTTACATTAAATTCCTTTGCGGCCAAAGCCCATAGCACCTATATCTAAACATTGTGATAGTACAACTACTTTGGCTAGTTCATATAGTCATAGTTATGTAAAAGACTTAATTACAAATAGTATAATAACAATTAATTTTGTGAGATAAATTTAGCAAATCCTTTAACCAAGGGATTGAATAGAGATGTTGTTATCAAAACCTCTAAAGCGATGGGACTCAAGTCCATAAATTAAATCACCAATGATTGAACCTCAACTCAACTCATATGACGTCATGTCTTGAGTTCAATGTGTTAAAAATACATCATTAGAATGATTGAAGCACTATGGTTTGTTTAAATTACATCCCAAAGATAAATAGTGTGTGCTACCTGCGAGATGTATATGTTGAGGTTGTGTTCTTGAAACACTTAACAAACGTGAAAGAAAATACCTTATAGCGGGGGGTTTTTAGTTTGCCTATATAAATGTGGAATGTAGCCGTTCCAAAGAAACTAAGGACTTGATTTTGAAACATCTATGAAAGGATATAAACACAAGGCATCAAAAGTGTTGTTTATTATAAATAGATAGACAATTTGTAGCTTAAGTCATGTGTGATAGTTTATGCTACTTATCACATTGAATAGTTGGTTCAAAACTTGTGTACCATATTATTCAGATTTGTTGTAATGAACTTTCACTATACATTAATTCAATCGCAAGATATCTATACTTATACATATGGCTTGTCTTGAGAGTTGTGATATGTTATAGTTTTTTTCTTATTTTCAAAATAGCGGGGCATTATTAATTAATGTTTAAAATAATAAAATAATATAAATGAATTATATTGATGTAGTGATTCATAAAAGATATATGTTATAATCTTTGGCTATATCTTTTTGTTATATCGTTAATTAATATATCTCCTGTAATATATATAATATTACAAATAAGAGATAATAGTTTTTTACTACAAATAAAAAATTAAAAATTAAAAAATTAAAAAATTAAACTTAATTATCTTATTCGTACAATTTCTTTAAAGTTATTATTTTTGTTAAGAAAGTGTAGCAGCCTCACTTATAACCCTAGATGTCATGAGTTCGAGACACTAACTATATGTTAGGATTTCTCAAAAAAAAAATGTTATTATTTTTGTTATATTAAAGTTAGGGTAAATTTTATAAATTTTATTACTATATATACTATAGTTACCAAAATGTAGAGATAATAAAATTGATGAAAAAATAGTAAGATTCTCATAAAAAAAAATGTAATTAGTGATATATCTTTTTAAAAAACTATTTTTATATCAAAATTTATTATATTTTTTGTATTTTTACTTAAATATAAATTAAAGTTAGTAAAATATCCAATTGTAATATTCCTGAAAAAAAGGATAAGATTGTCAAAAAAATACTAAACATACATTAAAGAATGGTAATTTATAAAAGTTATCATTTTTAGTATATATTATCTTTATTTTTCACTATCATATTAATTAAATTTTTTAAAATGGATAAATAATAAAGTTTTAAAGGGAAAAAAAATAATGTAATATTATTGTAAAAATTGATAATCCCTTAGAAGTTACCATTTTTGTAAAAGTTACTTTATTATTTATTCAACTTACATCAATAAAAACTTAATTCATGAAAATCTTGAATAGTAAGATTTCTAAAAAAAGAAATATTTGGTAAAAAATTGGTAAGATGTTTAAAATTGTTTTTTGAAATAGTAAAATTTATTAAAAAATATTGTAAGATGTATTGATTTTTTCATCAATAGTAAGATGTGTGGAAAAATATAGTAAGATTTGTAGAAAAAATGATAAAATGTTTATCAAACTTCCATAATTTACCATTTTTGTTGTAAAAGTTATTATATTCTTTATTCAACTTACATTAATAAAAACACCAAAATATTGTAAGATTTGTGAAAAAAATGGTAAGATATTTTACTTTTTTTAAATAGTAAATTTTACAAAAAAAAAATGGTAAGATGTTTATCAAACTTCATAATTTATCATTTTTTATATCAACTTTACCATTTTTATGTTTATATTATTATTTTATTTGGTCAAAATTTGTTACTAACTTATTCATTATGTAATTTTTGATAAGGTGTTGTTAAGCATAGAAGATGTCACATCTCCCCATTACTTGTTAACCTACATTTTTTTTTTTTTTTTTTTGGGCACGAGGTGTCCTAAATGGGTCTCAAACGATGGGAGGGCAACTTTAAACCAATCCATATCCGGACTAATCTTTGTTCCATCCAGCCAGTTGGTCCCTTGCAGGAGGAATCTCCGACTCAAATTTTAAACAACTGCATAAATGAGTTGATGTTCGAACCCTCGACCTCACTTAAAATCAGAAGTGCTCATTATCATCTTACCTGCGTCTTGAGATTTGTTAACCTAATATTATAGGTTACCAAAAGACAATTATATCTCATTTATTGGTTTGGTTCATTATTACGTATGATGCATCTTTTAATAGATTGCATTAGAGCATCATCCACATTAGATAGTTCTTTTATTTCCATTGCAACTCATTTAATATCGACTTTTGAGTTTTTAATTAGTGCTAATTCCAAAAGAAAAAAGAGGAGAAAAAAATAATAATAAAGAATAATAGATGTCCAAAGGCACCATTTTTATATATCCGAAGGCGGATCTTTGTGTGCATCATGTTCTCTGCCAATATTATATTAAATATATATATATATAGTTTGATAAAGACGGTATAGTAAAAACAAGTGAGTGATCTTCAATTATAATGCACTTTTAAATAAGACAAAGGGCTTCCAAGAAACGTTTCCAAGAATCTGCAAAAGAGAAAAAAAATAAAAATAAAGTACTCAAAGACAAAGGACTTTGAATCCTTTTCTCTATATGTGTGTTCTTGTCTGTGTTTGTATTTGTGTTTTATATACATATATATAGACATATATACAAGACATGAATGATAATGATACTACTCATAACTGCCATATATAAATAGGTTATTATAAGGAGGAGGAAGAAAGAAGAAAAGGAAGAAGAAATAATGGCGCCGGTTGGACTGCCTCCCGGTTTCCGGTTCCATCCGACCGACGAAGAGCTAGTGAATTACTATCTGAAGAGAAAAATTCATGGCCAAGAGATTGAACTTGATATCATTCCTGAAGTTGATCTCTACAAATGCGAACCATGGGAATTAGCAGGTCAGTCATCCATCTGTTTTGTTTCCCTTTTTTTCTGTCTTTTTTTTCATCATTGTCTTTCTTTTATTTGGTAACCTGATCCAAAAGGAAGCCATGAAAAGTCTTCTAAAATTATAGCACACGATTGAAATGTTGAAATTATATGACAAAGTCATAATTTTTCAATACTGATCAAATTCAAGAGTTTTCACTTGACGAGTGAACCATACCTAAATAACTAAAAAGTCAGGCCAATATCAATCCGGCCATAACTTTATTCTCATTTCTCATTTCTCATTTCTTTTTCTTTTCTTTACCTTCTTTTCCTCATTGTCATTTTTTTTTTAAAGTCTAATATCCTCGTTAACTAATTTAAGAGATATTCATTAGACAAATCCCTACATAAACTAAAATGTGACCCGAGATCGTATGTCTCAAAACCTGAGTCAAACTCGAGACATCTCAGGAGTCATAATCTTGTTGTTATCATTATTATCCTTAATTAACTTTGATGAAACTATATATATATATATATATATATATATATATTATATATATATATATATATATTTCATTCTTTGAAAGGATTTTTGTCAAAATTAATGAAAATGAAAATGCAGAAAAATCATTTTTACCAAGTAGAGATCCAGAGTGGTATTTTTTCGGGCCGAGAGACAGAAAATACCCGAACGGATTCAGAACAAATAGAGCAACAAGAGCAGGATACTGGAAATCAACAGGGAAAGATAGGAGAGTTACGTCACAGAATCGACCAATAGGAATGAAGAAGACATTGGTTTACTACAGAGGGAGAGCACCACAGGGAATCAGAACTGATTGGGTCATGCATGAATATCGACTAGACGACAAGGAATGTGAAGAAACCTCTGGGATTCAGGTAGTTGTACATATTCTTTCCTCTCACCTTTTTTATTTTATATATATATATATATTTATCTGTGGAAAAATGCATTATTTGGTCTGCTATTTCTTTCTTACCATAATCAGTGTGACTAATTAAAATGCTGTTTCAAATCATAATTGCTATATATATCTCGAGATTTTCTAGTGATACATCTATAAATATAGCAATTGTCAATATTGTCTTCATAAATTTTTTAAAACATAATTTAAATACTAATAAAAGTTGCTATATTTGTATTAGAATCATAAGGAAAGAGTCTTGAGTCATATATATATGTATGTGTATGTATTTCTAGAAAACCTCAAGTAAAATCTGCATGGTACAATTATGTAAGTTATACCTTCATTTCCTTTTTCTACTTTATTATTTTGAGCTTTTCCCCCCAAAAAAAGATACATACATAATATATATATATATATATTATTGTATTAGTGTGAAGTCTTGAATCATATATCAACAGATGTCAAGATTTGACTCTGAATGCTTGAATTTTCAGCTAGGCTTAGTTAATTGGAAAGCATATCTTCTTGAAATTTTTCACTTCTTTTACGCAAAGAGGACGGATAAAAAAGCAACATGATTTAACTTTATCATGTGCCCCCATTATATATTATCCATTTATTTTCAAAAATCCACATTTACGTCCTCCATAGTCATTATTTTTTAAATTATTTTACATTACAAAAAAAAATATAATTTGAACTTTTATTTAAATTACTCTTTAAAGAAAAAAAAAAACTCACAAAACCGACACGTAGCTGTATTTGTTTTACAAGACATGTTGTAAAGTTACCTAAGAAAATGACAACTCCTTCCCTCTTAAATTTCCAAAGAAATATATACATATATATATTATATATGGGGAACGTGGTTTGCATGGGCATGCATGGAAAGTTGAGGCTTTTGTTATTCTCATTCTAGTCACCTTCAACTTTATCTTTCAATATAATAATTTATTGTTTTCTCTTACATCTATCTATATATAACACACACAAAAATATACATACATATATATATATATATATATTACAGAGAAGAAGAAGGGAAAAAAAAAATGGCTGACACATATTCTTTACTTGTTTTAGCCTTAGATTAGATCTGTTGAGTAACAAAGATTGGGTTCCCACTTTGTCTTTCTATAATGAGACAAAGGTATAATCTACCATATGACTGAATCTTTTTAACAGCCAATTCTTTTGTTTTTCAAAAATCATATGATCTGATCTTAGATTAATAGGAATTAGATTCTTCACTTTGTTTTTGTTTTTTTTAACAGATCGCATGATATTTTATTTTTTTATCTATTTCTACTTTTTCTTTTTTATTTCTTCTATAATTTATCAATTTGATCCCTAGTTACATAAGCTTTCAAGAATTAGGTCCCTTTAATATATATATATGTATGTATATGCGTATGCAAGTGTTTTGTTTTTTTCTCTCTTTGGGCAGACCTACCACTCACTTTAATTTTGTAAGAAGGTGTCGGCTACTTTTTCACTTTATTCCAAAATACCATAATAAGCCAATAGAAAACAAATCATACATTCTCTGCATGCCTTAATTTAGAATATCCAAAGGCATGATCTGCGCACATATACATATATATATATAGAGAGAGAGAGAGAGAGAGACCTTTTCTTTTTCTTTTCTTTTCTTTAATCCCAGACGTTATATTACTATAAAGTAATTCTGCAATAAAATAAAAATAAATAAAGAAGGAAAAAGAAAGAAAAGGAAAAAAAAAAAAAAAAATTCATCAGTACTTTAGGAGGTGTTTGCCGAAAAAGAAAGAGATCTACTGGAGAATTTTTCATTTCAAGGGTCATATTGTGTGACCTGTGAAGAAAAAGAAAGTGATCAAAGCCACAAAAGCAAGAGTGATACATAATTTTGTTTGGTTGAGAGAACATTTTCAGATGACCTTTTTCTTTTCTAGAGAGAGAGATCTTCTTTGTACTTCAAAAGCTTCTAGATGAGAAGTATGATGCTATAGCTTTCAAGTTTCTGTCTCACATCTTTACTGTCTTTTATCTCCTTAGCCACCATTATTGACTGTTCACAACATCAATAACTTGAGATTTAGTTGTCTTTGTCTCCCCACACTCCCAAATTCTCTCAATTTAAAAGATGGAAAAAAAGAAACCTCCTCTTTACCACATCAACCTTTTATTTCACTTAGCCACACACACACACACACACACACACACAGTCACACATCAAGGGGATTAGCATAGCATAATATTCATCATATCCCTCCTTTTATGACTACTCGTTCTACTAGCATTCTTCTAACAATGTAAACTTTATAAATGCAGGACTCATATGCATTATGTCGAGTGTTCAAGAAAAATGGTATTTGCTCAGAGATAGAAGAACAACAAGGGCAAACCAGTAGCTTATCTTTGCTTGATTATTCTCAAGGGGTTATAAATGAATATGATCAAACACTATCCCCGGATGTTCCTTTAGCTTCGTCTTCCTGCATAGATGAAGAAGACAAAGATGATTCATGGATGCAATTCATTACAGATGATGCATGGTGTTCATCAAGCAACCCTTTTGGGAATGAAGAGGTTGTGGCTCAAATAGCATTCACAAACTAATTGGATTTGGGTGATCAAGAATAACTAATTACGTCTCGGGGAAAAAAAAAACATAATAATGATAATAATACATTGCCATGATCATCACGAAGATTATAAGCTCTTTTAAGTTTAATATTTCTTTTATTTTTTCATTTTTTCACTTCTTATTTTGTTGTTGGGTCTGTTCTAAGCATGTTCTATCTCTAATGATGGAGCAAATTTCTAATTGTATTTAGTTTATCATTAGTTGATTTGAGTTACCTTGTATTGTAGCCAGCTTCTTGTGGCTTTATAGATCCTAAGTTTCCACCTCTATTGAGGAAATTGGGTGTACTACCCATGAAATAAATGGGGTTATTTTATACTCATCTATTTTGTTGCATTTTTACTATTAACTACTAAAAGTCACTTCCTCCCCCTTTTGTCTCATATCTTCTCCTATTCCTAATTTAAATTTTTATTACAAAAGAAAATGATTACCGTTTACATCTACATCTTCTACACTAATACAAATATAACAAGTGTCATTATTTTATTGGTATTCAAATTATCTCTTCTAAATCACCATTAAAATTACAACAATTAGTCTAGTATTGATGCAACAAAGAGTGTAAGAGAAAATGTAACTCAAGAACCCTAAAATGTTTTTTCTTCACAAGAGAGATGCAAAAGGAATGAAATCCAACCTAATTAGGGCTCATAAAATGGAGTTCAAAGATAACTTAAAGCTGCAAGGAATGCAAGATGGTTGTGGCCGTTACTTCTAAATTTCATCACAAAACGAAATACATAAGGCAGAATTCAACACAAGGTCCCATAACAAGAGGATGCAAACACAGAGAGAGAATTCAATTTCTTGAAAAGGTGTTGTGTGGACAACTTTAAGTCAAGACTTTTCTTCTGGAGTTACGAGGCTATCCATATATAGCCTGTATTTTGGTCTCAAGAAAAGTATCAAGATTCAATACTGAAATCTATTGTCCATTTAAATACCTAAAGAATGTTCAGCAGTAGTGCTGATGTTCTGTTGCTGCTCAAGTGTTAAATCTAATTTTTCCCAACTAAATCACTTTTGACCTTTTTACTGTCCAAAGCACTCCATTGTGCCCTGCATCTAGAGCATCATTCTTTTACCTAGATATAAGGAAACAAGAGATTAGAACTACAGTCTCTATTATTCAAGAAATATCCAGAAAACAATAAGATTTATCTATATGAAGTTGAATGTATTATTTTAATTCCCCTTGTAGAGATTGATGAACAGAAGGAATAAATCCTTCATTATGGAACTCAGAATCAAATAGTTACACATCTTTTGAGGTAGCATTATATAAATTGATCCATTTTGAAAATTTCTCAGTGTGGTTCTAAGTGATTAAATTCAATCCCTTTCTTTAAGTTTAAACTTTCAGATGAGGTAGAAATTTAACAAGATACTAGAGAGTGTTCAGCCCGACATGAGGTGGTGAGTTAAGTGTATAAATGTATTCCCTATCTATGAGCTTAAGTATTTAGAAAGGTTAACTTGAGTAATTTGACAACAACAAACACCTGAAGGAATCTAAGTGAGCAGAAGTGAAAAATCAGAAGCTTTTAAAGTAAAGAGCCATGCTGAACACTTCTGATGTGCAAGAAAAGATTCAAATACAGAGGAAATGAAAAGGAAATTTCAGGTGGGATTTTGATGACAAACGCTTGAAGGAAACTAAGTGCACAGAAGAGAGAAATTGGAAGGTGTCAAAGCAAATAGCTATTCGAAAGATTTTGGACAAGCATGAAAAGACTTCAAATAATAAGGAAATAGGATAAAAATTTCCAGTGGGAATTATAGAAACAAAGTTAGATGCAAATCAAGAAAACGTAGCAATGAAAAGGATTTTACACCAAAGGGTTACCTGGAAATAGAGAGGCAGGACAAAATTTTGCAGTATAGAAAATTACTAAAAATATATAAGCTGGAGCAAATTAGCAAGCAAAATATGAACCCTATCAAGTAGCATTGAAGGAAACTTTTGTAATCAGCTATCAAACTGTTAACTGAACAAAAGAACTATTCCAAAATGGGATGGAGATACAGTTAGAATATTTCCAGGCAGGATACGATTTCCAAATAAAATAGTATCTCTAGTTCGAAGCTTGGAGTGCCATCAGACTAGAGCTTGCACATATTTCCTATATTCAGGGACTTCAGGCTCCCAAGGAAATTATTATTTTTCCCTGCAACTACTCAATTTTTCAACCTTACGATGGTTACATCACCATTAAATACATTCTTTCTGGAGTCAATATAACAAGTTCAAATCATTCTTACACCAGTTTTCAAAAAAAAAAAAAAAAAAGAAAAAAAAAAAAAAAACCTATAAGTATTCTTGTTCATCCCTCTGTATCTGTAAGTATTTGCTCATTTAGCTGAGAAGAAAGATTTTTTATTGGCTTATTACAAAACACGTGTTGATATCAAAATGATTGTATTCTAATTTTAAGGTGTTTCTTAATTCCCCTTTCAGAAAGCATCTCCATGCAGATTTTCGTTTTACACCAGAATGCTCTACAGAATTCTGTGACTGATAGACAAGCTAAACCACCATTCCACAAACACATCAATACCTTGATGGATAAAAATATCAGGACCTAGAGAAATACAACATTACAAAAGTAACAGAAGCAATGCTAAGCTTAGTCTATAAAACCTAATATCAAGATACAATTACTGAGTGAACCTCCATCATGTGAAGCAATGAGCTCGACTGGAATGGAAATCCATTGCAAGACCAAGATATATAAGAAGCATGCTTAGCCAATGAATGAGAAGCCAAAGAGTACTATTAGGAAAAGAAAAGGTAATAAAAGGCTTTCAATTTTAAATGTATAAATCCAACTACTATTTATCAGCTTAAGCTTTTAAAGGTGCAGCCTAGTTCTCTAGCCTTTTTCCAATTTTTGATTTTTTAGGTTCTCTGCCCTGGTGAACAGGGGTGTCATAGTTGCTAAAAGGAGGAACACCACCTCTTCTATTCCAGAAGAACCTAGGGTTCCAGAGACCTAGCCAATGCTTGTATGAGTTTCATGCACCACCCACAACCACTGCACATCTCCCCACGCGCCAGCATATGATGCCTATTGGAGACAAATCTACCTCCTATCTTCTGCGGCCAAGGTTGCCTCTTTTTGTCTGTTGCCTCCCTTCTTTGGTCTTTTGCATCATCAGTACTTCACCAGTCCCTCAGTCTTTCGCATCAAAAGTATGGTTGATGTAAGTGAAGAATACTACTCTAACAGTAAAAAATTCCCTCAGTAACAAGAACGCTTTAAATCTTCATCTCCATCTATCTCTGCTATTATTGTCTTTGGGCATTTATCTTTAAAGCCTTTCTCCATCCTTAACATAAGATGAAGCCGACTATATTCAGTTATATGTCACCAATGATTTATTCCTATCTTCTAATTTTAACAAAAGAGGAAATTTTAATCCTATTGCTAAATCTACATTCCTTTGTCAAAGTTTTGAGCAGTAAGCATCAACTGTAAACAATCATCAAGGGGGATAAAAACATACCTCATCAAGCATCATCAAAATATCTTCCACTTTTCAAAATGAGCAACTCTTAACATAAATGAACTAGCATTTCGATGTCCTCCGCCTCCAAATTTCTGTATGCAATTTGCAGTTCTTAGTTTCTGGCATTGCTTATATTGAGATAAAAAGGTTCTATACTATGAATTAAGAAGAAAAAACCTCTGAAATTTGTGTAGTGTCCTCATTTTCAACACTCCTGAGACTTATTTTTAGTAACTGATCACTTTGAAGCTCTGGTACCTTGTACACAACAGCTCCAATACCCCTAAGGACATCCACAAGCAGTAATAACAATAAATAATAGGGACAATAATGAATGCATAACAGTAAAGATACCATAATGATGATCATCCAGGACAACCATAAATACCATGTCCCCACCCCACCCCACCCCTCATTCTATACAAAATCAACCAGTTCCAATTGTGTATTGGGATATAATCAGTGAAGATCCATTAATGTGAATTTGCCAATGGCTGTAGATTAAACAATTACTTGTAATTCAAATAGCACTAACACACATTTGTTTTATCTTAATAAAGATAAGATATAAACTTTAAACTTAAAGTAAGTTTAAAAGGAGAACAAAGAACGCTTTAAACCAAGCCTTTTAAAAGCAAAGAAATAAATTTGTCTCAGACAACTTAATTTGCATTCATCTCAAAGAGCAAAATCTTAAAGAAAATTAGTTCAAATGCTTATTTGGTGGAGCTTCTGAATAATCTCCAAATCAGCCCAATATTAAATTTTTCAGACTTATTTTATCTTTACAAACCTGATTAAGAAATAGATGACTTAAAAGATAGTGACTGGACTAAACAACTTCTGAGGAAAAGTAAAGATATGATACAAAAAGTTTTGGATATTAAAGAAGTTCAATCAATGAAAGGAAATCTATACCATATTTTTCTTATTAAATAGTTGGGTAAGCCAACATCAGAAGCTACCTGGATTTTAGAGCATGAACTGAAGAAAAACGACCTAGAGATTTAGGAGCATTATTCTTCAAATTACTCAACAAGAGCTATGTTTTTTAACCCCAGCAGGGTTGAAGCAGGAGAGATTTAATAATATTATTAAATATTAATTTTATAAGTTTTAGGATTCTATTAGCCTTTTATTTGCTTTAGGATTATATTAGTAATCAGTTTTATTAGTTTTATTATTCTATTAGGTTTTAGTTTCTATTCTACTTAGTTTTAGGGTTTCAAGATTCTAATTAAAGGACAAAATTGTTTTAGAAAGAAAACTTTTTTTTAGTACAATTATATTGTATTTCAATTGCAGAGAAATTCTCTCGCAATAAGCCAAATTTTGGCTTCTTTCTTCCTTTTTCCTGTTTAAATATATTGCTCTGCATCAGTTTTACTGATAATTTATCCGCAGCATGACCAAGATTGCTAAAGATTATACATAAAGATATCACTACACATTTTAGAAGGTACAAGTTTACCGCGCCACAAAGGATTACTGTTATTGTAATCTATGAGAAGCTAATGTATGGCACTCAGGAGAATGAAATAAAATCACAAATATCTAGTTCCAAATTTGATAAATATTTCACCATGCAGGATCTCAAAAGTTTGCAGTGAGTTACTGTGCCCAGTTCTGCTCTTATACTTTAACACATCACAGTTTTTAATAATGTATCCCTACATAATATAGAACATAATTCAACTTCTTTCAAATTCAATTTGATTTAAACAGCATAGACAAATCAGGGTTTATAAAATGAGAATGTTGGAGGAACATATTTCAGAAAAGGAGAAAAATTGCTGCGACCATAGATACATGTAACTTGATGCAAGTCAAACCTCAACTCCATCTTAAGGCTCTTGTAAGCTAACTGACGTCCAAGCTCACTTCTCAGCTCGATTACAGAATCTGCATTTACAGCCTACCATAGAAGAATGAAATTCAGAAATTTTTCTCACTCTGGCCAGATTCAAATAATTTGATGTAATAACCTAAACTAGAAAAGTTCGTCAATCATTTAAAGACAAACCAAATGCTTGCTCAAAACTTGCAGGACGAAAAACTAGTTATAGCATCAATTGTCAGCATTCTTTAAGAAACTAGGAGTGAATTAAATGACTGAAAGATGGAATAAAAGAAAGGGTTAAAAGAATGGAGAATTCCTAATTGAGCAAGGATTCTATTTTGCAGTCTCATATTGGAACTTTTAGGTTGTGAATCATTAGTTAGAGTTTCAGTAATTTAGTATGTTCAAGAATGAAAATTCTAGCTGGCTTATAATTAACAGACTGATTTAGAATCTATATTGGAGTCCTAGTTTTATAATCTTTATTAGTTCTAGTTTATAAGGAAAATCCTATTACATAAAGGATTTGGTTAATACCTTTAAAATAGAGAATTTTTCTATGTATTATGATAGTTTCCTTCAATCAATAAAGAGTCTACATATTGTTTCTGTAACATCGGTTATGTGTTGCTTGTGTTACGCAATCAAACTTGTGGTGTGTCACCACAAAGTCCCTGCTTTGACATCAACCCTTCAAACTATTTATTCTTTTAACCTACTATTTTTCATTTGAACCATTTTTTCTTGAAATTTTTTCTATTTCTGAACTTTGATCAACTTTTTAATTTATTTTTAAAATAAATTTCAGTTGTTAAATGAAATTTAGATATTTAACTAAATGTTCAAATTTTAAATATACATCTAATTTAAATTTAAACACAATTTTTTATTTTTTTAAAATGTTTGTCCAAAGGAACCCTAAGATTTATTCTTTGCATAAAATCTATTTGTTCTGGATAGCTGTGGAATACTTTAGAGAGCCTTTGTCCTACATCAATTTGGTAGCAAAGCCTCATCAACCTATTCTTACTTTTGCATGAAAAGATCATTAATCTTTACTAATTTTAATAATAGTCTTCAAGTCAAAAAAAAAAAAAAAAAATCCCACCGTCATAGAAATCTAATTCTATGAACAACATAGGTGTTAAGAAAAGAAAACTCAATTCATTTCTACTGAATATTCTGGTCTTTGTCTGTCTGCTTTGAAAAGTAAGACAGTAGTGTCAAATTAACATATTAAAAGTAATGAAATATGTGGTTTTGATGAAAGCGGTGGTGCAAAATGTAATAGAGAAGCTGAGGATAAGCAAGATGAGTATTGAGATGACTGGAAAATTCAATGATTACAAGTGAAGAAGTTAAAGAAGATGATTACAAATATGAACTTTCATAACTCGAAGATGATGTTGAGGAAGATACAACATTGACCTCTATTTTAAGGCTTATTCTTACAACGCCCTAACAGAAAAAATGGGAATGGAGGAGGATGAAAAGTTTCAACGTTTGATCGCTTGTGATATGTGACTAGATAACTCATCATTGACAGAGGAAGCTATGTGAATGTAGTTTCAGAAGCTACCATGGAAAAGCTCAAGCTAATTAAAGAGCTGCATCTAGAACCATGTAAAGCAGCTTGGATCAATGATACTTCTATTGTTGTGACTGAAAGATGTTTGGTATGCTGTCAGGGCTTGTTACGATGTTATTCTGATGACCATTACACATATTTTTGGGTTGTCCTTGGTTATATGATCAATAAATGATAAATGACCAAGAGAAGAATCTTACTTCTTTCAGCTTCAACAACAAACAGATTATTCTAGGACCCTTCAGTCCAGAAGCTATGGCAGCAAAGCAAGCAAAAAAACTTAGGAAAATTGAGTTGAATGAGACATGAGATAATCGACAATCTATGGAACAAGGAGCTAAACAAGAAGTTGACAAAAAGGATGATACTTTGGTGCATAATAATTCAATGTGCATAGTATAAAACTTATACTTGAAATACAAACAAGTGAACTTGATATGAAATAGAAATTTGGTAAGGATAAGAAAGAAGTTTCAATTCATGATGAAGGATTTCTTTAAATCTTTAAATAGAGAATTTTTCTATGTATTATGATAGTTTCCTTAAATCATCAAAGAGTCTATAAAATTATTTCCATAATGCTGGTTGTGGTACAATCAAACTTGTTATTCGAGGGCATAAGGAACCTAGAGTGATGCCTCTGGTTTAACCTTTTCTTTTATTGTGATACTAAGAATTCTTTGTTTCTTTTACCTATTATTTTCTAGCATTTTCATCATATTACTCAAATTTATTCATTGCATGAATTCTATTTTTTTCAATGGAAAAGCCTAATAGGCCTTTGTCCTGCATCACTAAAGAAGCAAAGAGATTTCATAAAGAAATTCCCACTGAATTTGAAGATTGAAATCCTCAAAAAGGATGACCTTCAAGTTATTCTTTAGAGAAAGAAGTTGAACAATTCAAAGGCTTAGATCTTACAGCAGAGATGAAGCCATCTACAAATAGATTGAATGAAAGAAGTTGGTGGGAAGGGGGAAAGAAGAGCAGGAGAACCTCATGCTGCCTGAGAGTAGGGAGAAGATGGATGTAAACTGGAAGTCTGGGTGCAAATACTAGGGGCCGAAGGGGTTTTTTCCTGTTCATTTCTCAATAAGAATGCATTCTTGATTTAATTTTTATCAATCTTGAAAAACAAATTTGCTCTGGTAGAGTAACTAATTGAGCAGGAGAGCACTTTCTTTTATGTGCTAGGGTCTTGATATAAGAATGCACTTACCTAATTCATTAACAGTAGGCTTAAAAACAAATTTAATCTGCAACCTCCAGTAGGAATGGACTGATTACAGCAACATGTCAATGAAAGGTTAAAAAATATATAAAAAATAAATTCCATATTTACATAATAGAGGAAATTTCTAGTTAACTTTTGAGCCAGATAAAATATTTCTTATATATTGTACATTTTCCAATTTTTCAGTAATGGCAGTGTCTAAGCATGATAATTGAGGTGTCATTAGTGGACTAATTTTAGAAAATGATATGTAATTGCCAACAGGAAGGACAAAAGACTTGCTTTGATTAGTTCAAGTCTTTTAAATTTTATATAATCCGTTTCATCAAATGAAACCTAGATAGACTTTCTTATGGGAAAGATCAGGTCAGAAAATGAGATATTTTCCTGTGCACTGAACTGAAGGAGTAATCCAAGTAAGGAGGAATATGATAAAGCATCGTGTGAAATTCAGCTGGATTGATGTACCGTGGGAAGGAATATTGAGCACACCCCATGGGCCATGGAGAAGCAAAGGCATGAGCATGGAAAACAATGCAAGGAAACAAACATGTTTGCATGAGCAAATGATTGAAACATTAAGTTCTGGAGAACCCATCATGCAGCAATAAACTTTCAGTGCATAACTTTGTAGTTAGTTCAGAAAATGAAATTAGCATAAGCAAGAAAACTGGAGAACCTTACCAAGCAATGCCCAAACAAACTATTACCAAGTGCAATTTCATATGACTGCTCAAGAACCTTGTCTATTAGTTTCTGCTTCTGCAATAGACTTTCTGCTCCTTGACTTATTACAGAGTTCAGATCCAATGAAAGCAACTAGCAATGTTATACATCAATTAGTAGAAAGCAATCAAATAATAGCCAAAAATCTTACTGCAAAAAAAAAGAGCATCTTTGTTAATGATTACTCCCAAATGACTTGGCTCTATTTAATGAAAATTGGCTCTACATGTAAATTCAAAGCAAGTTCTGAAATTCTGTGAATTATAATTATATCTAGAATAGTGAATTCATAAACAAAGTATAAGCTATCCAAGTGCATCCCTAGAATCACGTAATCAACTTCCATCAAATCCTCTAATCAAGCATATTTACATCTTTACAGGACTAAATCTATAGCATACAGTAAAACTACATTATTGCTAAACCGAATATCTCAATTATTATCATCCAACACCCTCTATTCCAGAAATATCCTTGATAGTCCTGTTTCTACCTTCTTTCATCTGCTCCTCTACTATTGTATTTCCATCCATTTCAAACAAATTTTGAATATCTAAATTATCAAAATTGAGGGGGGAAAAAACTAAAAAAAACAATGAAGCTATGTATGTAAATTAAAATTTATATTTTTTCTAACAACTATATGAAGTCATGTATGAAAAATTGCAATAAAATTCTTTTAAAAAGAAAAATCAATATTTTCATATAAAAGATTAAAATTTTTCAGAATGAGACTAATCAGGTTTCATTAAAGAGAACCAATAGGACCGAATGAGAAGGTAACAAATTTTCAATGAAACTAAAAATGTAACTTTTACCTTCTTTTAATGTATTTGAGATAGTGTTGAAATAATTTTACATAGAGAAATAAGAATGAGAAGGATATATTAGGATCCATTTGGACTAAGATTTTTTGAGGAAAAAAAAAAAAGTTGAATTTTTATTTTAACGGAAAACTAAATGCATTTTTCAAATTTAAATTTTAAATTTCTATAGTTAAATATTAAAAAAATTACTTAATACACTTAAAAATTAATTTTAAACAAGTAAAAAGATGGTCAAAGTTTTAAAAAATAAAAAAATTTTAAAGAAAAAGAAAAAATTGTTTGAACAAATGCAAACTTAGATATTTGGGGT
The DNA here is from genome assembly GCA_025388415.1 of Cynanchum wilfordii. Taxonomy (NCBI): domain Eukaryota; kingdom Viridiplantae; phylum Streptophyta; class Magnoliopsida; order Gentianales; family Apocynaceae; genus Cynanchum; species Cynanchum wilfordii. The sequence continues at coordinate 285,017 of JAHSUH010000312.1, read as the reverse complement.
GTTACAGTTAGGGTGTGTTGTTTTTAGTAATATCCAAATATATATATTAACAAGAGATTAGCATTTGAACATTGCATGAAGGATAAATAACTTAGCATATTAGAATAAATGCCCTAAGAATCCTCAGGAAGTCTACAATTTGAGGCATCAAAACCTAAAGCATGGCCTAACATATACAAACACAGATAGCAGAAAATAAAATACAAAGTAAAAGATTTCATCTTAAAACAGATTCTTCCTGCATTCTTTCCCTTCTAAAACGTACTTTAATATCTTTCTACCAAGATGTTTAAACATGGGAATTTTTTATTTAATGGTTAGCACACATTGTTTATATCACCACTAAGAATAGAAAACTTTACAATCAGAATAAATCTAATCCTTAAGCATACTATCTTCATAACATATGTATTTTGTTTGAAAAACGTAATACATTCTTTTAACAATCACAAGATGATCCCAATTAGCATAAAATTAGAAAGTTCAAACTAAAGACAAAATCCCAAAATTCACCTGTTGAAACAATGTCGGATTGAGTCTTGTGTCAAACTCAATGTTCAAATCTTTCAAGCCACTGCTAAATTCCTTGCTATTTGGAAGACACCACCTCCACAAATCTGCATCCTCTATATACTCAAATAGCCTCCTTACTCTATCAAATTCAGCAACTTTTCCCTCTTTGTTGTTTCCCACAGTATTTGTATCCCCTTGTAAGATTTTTTCTTTAAAATAATCAAAAGCAATGGTGGCACCACTCCTATCCATGTCAATCACCTTCGTAACATTTCCATTACTGAAAGTCTTTGAACCTAAGCTTTCAAGTGCAGTTTTGTGATGATCTAAAACCACAACGCTGCACAATAAGTAAGAACATATTAAACTAATTTTTACTTTTCCTATAATAATAATAAAAATAATAATATTAATAATAATATATTCAAATGGCTCTAACTCTATACTCCACTGTCCAAAACTTATTGTTCACTTTAAAAAGGGTTTTAAAACATAAGTTAAGAGTTTCTTACACATATCACTGGGAAACGATCATTCAATCACTTTTAGAAAAGTTAAGATTCAATTTTGGTAGTCCAAAAATAGAAAAATGTACATTTAACTCTAATTCAGGAATGGGAGTGAAAATAACAATTAAATCTGCAATACTGTGATTAACCCCTAAAATTTTCACAGTAAACGTTCAAAAAATAGCTTATAATCTGAAATATCTGAATGTTAATCAATCAACTTTAACCCCTTTGTATTTTTCAATTCAATTTAAATCCTTTTAGTAATCCTACATTTATCCACTTCCTGGACACATTAATTCTGGACAAAGTCTAGAAAGACCATAATCAAAGCCATCAAGTTAAATAAAAAAATAATATTAATCTATTAAAAACTTAAATTAGCTCAAAAGTAAAGGGTAGATAATGATTCTGAAATTTATAATTCCCCTCCTTTTGCATACATTAAAGCAAAAGGTAGCAATTGACAATGGATACCTAGCTTAAGTAAAGCATAAAGTAAACTATAATAGAAACTGAAGTAACAAACCTTTTAGCTTTTGAGGAAAGTAAATCAACAAAACCAGGAGGTCCCACAAAATCCAAGAGGTAAACATTGTCAATTTCATACAAAGGAAGGTCTTCAACCCTGAAACCAGAGGAAAAAATACACTAGTATAACAACTTTTTAGCTTAAAAAGGAAAGAAAACTTCAAACTAACAAGCATACCTGAGAGGAGAGTAGACAGTCATGGGAAAGAAAAGTACGGGTCGTGAAGAAGAAGAGAAGTAGAGATGGGCAGCCAAAGCAGCAAAGGCACCATCAGGACATGGGTAATGGTAGAGAACTGCAGCCTTCCTCGTCGTCTTCACGAGGTTACCAGCGTTTGCTGTCGCCGCCATGGACACAAAGCTCCTGTTGGTGGCTGCTCCCAACATGTGTTTTCTATTTTTGGAGGGATTTTGATTATAAAAAAAATGGGATTTTCATTTTTATCAAAAGACTATTAATGGCCTTAACCCATTCTTTAAACGTCATATAATTTAGTACAATTTTTTTTTTTTTTTTTTTTTTGGTAAATCATATAATTTAGTACAATGTGTATATAAATGCAATATGTAAATTATATTATTTATCAAGAACGACATTGAGGATTCTACATTCTTGGTGAGCCAGTGAGATTTCTTTTAATTAAGAGTTACTCTTTCAACTCGAGTTAAATCCGAATTAGTTGGAATCTTAATTGCTCTATAAATTACATAAAAAAATTGAAAAAAAAATATTATATCGTATTATGTAAATTCAATATAAATTAAAATCATTCAATATACATTTATCCGATGTAAATAGAAAATATATTTATGTTTGTATATAAATAAAATAATTTATAAGAAAAATACAACTTATATAATATATAACACACCGCCATAAAAAAATATTTATTTTTTTGAAATTAATCTTTATTTTTACTTTTTTTCATCTTACTCTCATTTTTTTTTTCTTTTTTATCTTATATTTTTTTATAGGGTAAATTATCCCGGTAACACCTCAAATTTTTGGGATTTTGGGTTTTGCACCTAAATTTTTTTTTTCCAGCTTTTGCATTCCAACTAAAAAAAATCGCCTAATTTGCACCTCCGTTCAAAAATTCCGTCCAAAAACTCCAAATCCGTCAATTTCTCAGGGGCATTTCCATCTTTTTATATTTAAAAATTTTTTAAATTTTTTAGGAATATTTTTTTATTCCAATTCTCAAGTCATTTCTATCTTTTTATATTTAAGAATTTTTTAAAAAAATTTTTACGGATATTTTTTTTATATAAAATTTTAATTACTTACAATCGGTGGAATTTGACCCATTGATAACTCAAATATCCGTAAAAAAATTTAAAAAAAATCTTAAATATAAAAAGACATAAATACTCCTGAGAAATTGACGGATTTGGAGTTTGGACAGAATTTTTGGACGGAGGTACAAATTAGGCAATTTTTTTTAGTTGGAGTGCATAAGATGAAAAAAAAAAAGTTTAGGTGCAAAACCCATAATCCTGAAAAGTTGAGGTGTTCATTTACCCTTTTTTATATTCCTCATAATTTTTTAATTTTTCTCAATTTTGATAACTAAATGGATAGACTAATTAACTAATTAAATTTTAAATTTATTTTTTAAAGTATGATTAAATAATTAAACTTAAAATATATTTTTAAGTTGTTTTTTTTTTCCTTTTATAACTTGAGATAATTTACTTTATTAAAATTTTAAATGTGGTCCATTCGAATTAATATTTAGTATTAATAAAGCAAATGTAAGACACATTTTGAGTGTAATTTTTATATTTCTTTATGATAAAAAATTTAAGGTTATAGTTTTAGACATAAAATTACAAGTTCTTAAAATTTATGATTTAAATTAAAAGTATAAAATTATAAATAAATTTATTCAAAATACAAACTCTAAGTATGTCCACGTAATTTATTCTTATTCTTATTTTTTTTTTCAAAATAATTGAAGAAAATTGTGTCTGGAGAAGCTTCTTCTCGATGTTGGCTAAAGTATTGAACAAATTTATCATAGGTAAACTCAATTAATGCTTTTAGTGGTAACGAACAATATTTTTTCAATGCACGTTTTTTTTTTTTTTTTATAGTTTTTTCCATCACTTGTAAACAAGGAAAATGAATAAATAATGTATATATATATATATATATATTTGTCTTATTGTGATTTATGATATGTTAATATACATACAAAGATATAAGACATTATAAAGAACACTCCTAAATCTAATCAAATATAAATTCACTAATTAGTATTCTACTAAATTTCTTACACTCTTCAAGTTGGATGATAGATGTTAATCATGTCGAATTTATTACAAAAATAATTTATTTGATTTCCATTCAAAGCTTTAGTAAAAATATCTTCCAATTGATCACATATTCTATAGATACTAATCTTTGTTGTATCTTTTCTCAAAAAAAGTGACAATCAACTTTGATATATTTAGTCTTCCGGATGCACGTTTTTTACCAATATTCTATTTCATCAAAAGATCCTGTCATGGGGTAGAAGAGGTCTATACCGTCTCTAGATACTAAGGAAACTTAGCTTTCTCATCAACCGTCCTTTCCAACTTGTGTTCCATAATGTTAAACATGACAAGAATCATATTAAAACCACTAAAGGTTTATTATCACCCATTATTTAGTGACTCTAATAGCTTCCAAAATCAAGAAGAATGTACAAATAGTAGCAAATTTAACAAATTCATTGGGATAGTAGTTCAAAATATATTGGAACAAATCAAAACAAAGCAAATCGGAGATCAATAATGAAACTTGGACACTAAATTTGGTGGATCTGCACCAAATATGCAACCAAAGAAATTATATCTAGTTGGATTTGGACCACTTCATTGGATATGAGCAAATATGATCGATTTTATCCGAACTTGACGAATGTCCAATGGTTGGCGGTCTGCGGTGTGGCAACAACAAATAGATCTTGCTAGATTTAACAAGATCCGACGAAAGCCCAGAGGTTGTTGACCAACGACAAAGTTAACAATAAACAAATTATATGACGAGTGGTGACGAAATTAACAATGAACATATCTTATCGAATTTAACTAGATCTAACAAACACCTAGCAGTTGGTGTTTGGTAGCAAGGCTAACAATGAACATATCTAGCAGAATTTAACCAGATCTAACGAACGCCCAACGACACAATTAGCTTTGATACCATGTAAACAAGGAGAATAGATAAAAAATATATATCCTCTTATTATGATGTATGATATTCCAATATATATATACAAAGATATAAGATATTATAAAGAAGACTCCTAATCCTAATAAAATACAAATTCACTAATTGGTATTCTACTAAATCTCTAACAATACTATTCATTGATTCAAGAGGAAACACGTAGTTATTTGCATCTTATTCACTAGCAACCAAAAGAACTCCTTTATAAGACCCCCTCTTAGGAATGTTCTATCAATAGATATGATTAGATGATAGTGATTGAAGCCCAAAATTGATGATTTAAATGACCAAAACAAATAATAGAAAATCTTTTTATTCTCATAACTACTTTGATGATGTTTCCAATGCAATATAGTACATGAATTAGCTTATTCTAAAGCTTGTATGTATTAAGGAAAAATGGTGGAAGTGTCATTCCAACTTCTATACAAAAGTTCAGTTGCTACTTTTCATGCATACCTCCCTTTTTTATATGAAACAACAAGATTGAAACAATTTATGTACTTCTTGTTTTACTATATTGACAAATGTTTCAAGATCATTTTGAATGAAATGGGTAATGTGTCTTGCAATGTACTTATGTATTAAGTTCGGATGATTGTTATTGATAAATTGAACTACACAAGTGTGTTCAAGATTAAGTACAGTAAACTCCTACTCATCATGAGATTATTTTGAAATGATACTAATGCACCAATTACATTGATGTTCACTTTTTTTGTTCTTGCATTTAGTCTTCCAAATTTTGCTTTTGCTTTTTACAAGTGTAAATTCTTGTCCTTGAACAATTGACCACTTTCTCATAGCATATGTAGCTTAGGCTTTGTCAACGATTCTCATTTTCAATCTCATCTCAATATAATTTTTAGGTTATCGCTATATGTTAATGGATACTTGGTTGTACAAATCAATTATGGGTTCTCTGAATCCCAAATCACTAAAGCAATGAAATGAACGATAACTTGGTTGATCACAATTCACAATATGAGAAGATGACACAAAAATTTGTTCCTAAATTTATGCTTCTTCTTCAATGCCATCGTCTATGTCTTGTTCATCTTCTTCAAGACCCTCACTTAACCGATAACCATTGACATCGGATGTTTAGCCTAGATCACCCCATCAAAATATGATGTCACAACATTAGTAATAACATCTCCATGTAGTGTCATTGACCTAAGATCTACTAAGTCAACTTTAGGTTCATTGATGTGTTGAGTTCCTACACCACCATATCTAGAAATACCATGTTCATTTAATAACCGATGTATCTCATCAAACTATTGAGTTAGAGTATATATATTTCGAGGTGAAGGAGTGAGAGCATAAGTTGATTATCCATCAAAAGTGATGTAAATGATCCCACATTGATATTAGGTGTGAAGTTATGCGAGGTCTGCACATTAGTCTATTTGTCTCGATATTGGAAATAGTTGTAATATTTTCAAACTCAACCAATACATAAACACCCTTTTGCTTAAACTTAACCAATACCACACCGTGATGGTTAATTCTAGTCCAAGGAGTTCACCTAGTTTTGTGAGACGAAGGCATTAAGCAGCACCTCACGCCTCCCTACACACCACAAAAAAATGGTATAGTGGAGCGTCGTAACCGCACCGTGATGTCAATGGCGTGATCTTTTCTCAAAAGCATGCATGTGCCTGCAAAGTTCTGGGGAGAAGCAGTGCACACTGTCTACTTGTTGAATTGCCTCCCAACCAAGGCACTAGGAGAATGCACACCATTTGAAACTTGGACAAGGAGAAAACCTCATCTTACACACTTTAAGAGTGTTCAGTTGCGTGGCGTACGTAAAGAACACAACTGTCAAGCCCCAAATCCGGGTTGTAACACGACCATGCCCTCAAGGTTTCCCTCGAAAACATAAGGTCTCTTAAAGCTATTAATCAAATATTCTCCACAAAAAATATATCATCTAATCAATTGAAATTCATAGTCTCAAATGGATATTCTTAAAATAATCTCAACTATCAAAATAAAATACTCAAAATACGGATAACAAGTTTAGGGATGCAACCCTAATTTATTAGAAGAAACAAAACTAAATTCAAATAGAGTTCCTAACTCCAATTAAATAAAAGAACAAATAAATAAAAGTTCATGTATCAAAACTCAAGTTCCTCAAATATCCTCTTATTCATCCTCACTAGTATCTGCAAAAAGGATAAATTAATCATTTAGAAGTCTATTCCGATTGGGAAATCACATATCATTATAAATACAAGATCAAACAACAAGAGGAGGAAGTGGATTTCTTCTCTAAAAACTCCTACTCAAATGAGGTAACTACTGAGGTAGACATAGGAGGTACAAGAACTGTAAAAGATGTTGTAACAATTCCATCTTCACTAACATCTCCTGCAACATCAAGTCCATCTACGCCACTGTCAAACGCCAGTATTGCTCCTCTACTGTCAACCTCACCTGGAATCACATGATGAGTCAATCTAATTCAGGTCCATCGTTGACATCTATGTCCACACAAAAGAAGTAGCCACTATTGATGAAGAAGAGAGTGAGGTGATGATGACAGTATCCGGAGAGCCAAATAGCTACCAAGAAGTTGCAACTAAGGCATGTTGGTATGAAGCAATGGAGAAGGAATTGAAGTCCATCAAGAAGAACTACTTGGACCTTAACCGAGCTCATACTTGCAATAGCATGTTGCCACTTGGGATCAAGAATTGCTTTTGTATAGGAAGTGGACGCACAAAGATTGTGAAGAGACATAAAAAATGAAGAAAAGGAAGGTGAAAAACAAGAATAAGTAAAATCGGGTAACCGAGTGGACTTACGAGTACGTTGCGGATAACGTGATGATGTAGAATCTGCAATCACAAGAGGAGTAGGGATGACCACAAGAGAAGGCAGGGAAACATCATCCACAGAAATAGAAACACAAAAAATATCATTGGTTGCACCATCAACAACTCTCGAGTCTTGAGAGAAAAATGATAGAGAAAAGGCTGCATTGGAGAAAGGGAAACATCGATGGTGGAGGAACTAGTAAAGAGTGGAATGTTAGGAGGATCGAGGATCAATGTATATGAGATCGGATTTAGATACCTATCGAGACGTGTTAGGAATAGAGAAGAACATAATGTGTTTAAGAAAGAAGACATGTCGAGATAAATATAATTTTTGAGTGATAGGATCATAACAACAATAGTCTTTTTACCTTATCATAAAAAAACACAACAAGTTGGAGTGGGAATACAACTTATTACACTAGGAAAAAGGCAAAACACATGTAAGGAGGATTAGTTAGGAGAATATCATGCAATAGATTAAGGGAACAGAGGTTTTTATTAATCAAGTGTATACAAGTGAGATATGTTTCTCCAAATGGGAACTAGCGTCCATTGTATTGTGGGGTATTACAATATCATTTTTTCTCCTTTTTTATCAATATGAGGATTAATGAATAATACCATCAGAAAGCAACATCTCAAAAATGTTGCAAATGTATATTCTCTACCCAAATCAGAATGAAAACATTTTTTCACAATAGAGTATTGAGTTTTAATTAATAAGCGAAAGGAGATAAAAATATGAAGAAAATCATATATACGCTTCATCAAATAAACTCAACAATATCTTGTATGACCATTAATAAAAGAAACATAATATTCGAACACCCTTTTATGGAAACAGGAGAAGGCCCCCACACATCAAAATGAATCAAGTCAAATGTTGCAACAGAGGAAGATACACTATGATTAAAATGTAAAGCATAAAATTTTGCTAGTTCACAACCACTACAATACAAAATATCACAAGTTTCTAAAATGTTCAAAGATCCTTGAGAAACTAAATATCTTAGTCAAGAGGTTAAAACATGACCAAGTTTAGAGTGCCACAAGTAAAAGGGAGAAGAAGAAGAACTTAAACAAAAAGAAGAAAAATCGACACTCGATGCAGCTACATTTGAAAATTGCAACTTGTCCATGACATATAACCCCCCTGCCTACAACTTGTCCCAATCAACCTCTGAGATTAAGGATCATGCACTTCACAAAAAGTGGAAGAGAAAGAAATAGAATAACCATAATTACAAAGCTGACTCAAAAATATAAGATTCATAGTAAGTTTTGGAACGCAATAAATATCATAAAGGGATAAATAAAGAGTGCATACAGAGCAAACACCCGCCAAAGGCATGTGAGTACCATCAACATTCATAACATAGGTAGGGAAAGGAGATTGTAACATAGATACACATGATTATGAAGAAGGTGACATATGATGAGATGCACCATAATCTAAAACCCACAAGGAAGAAAGTATATATATGTTAATAAAATTCAAACCTAATGATGGAGTGGAATATCATATGGATGTGTATACAATCGTGCCAAATGATCCCAAACTTATTTTGCAATCTCATACTTATACAATTGCATTCCAATAGAATACTCAACAGAATTATTAACACAAGTCAAAGTTTATGAATTATTTGCTTCTCAAGCATTTAACAGCTCAACATAATTTTTATCTTTATCATTTGTAGGTTTGCTCAAAACACCAGTCACATAATTTCACTTATGTTTTTCTTTTAAGAAATTTCTCATCACATATCTACGCTTTGAGTAATTGTTTCCATTTAATCTAACACTAATAGATTGCAGTGAACCATCCCTTTCAACAGTCATTTATCAACTAACAGATGAGCCTCTAAATATTAGAATATAATACAAATCAAACAAATTAAATAAAAATTTCAAGTAAACAAACTTTCAAAATGAGTACGAATTGATAAATCTACTTACTTAATTCCTCAACCGTTCAAAATCTACCTCTCAAAATCAATGCATCATCAACAAAGTTTCAGATCTCCTTCCACAATATGGAATTATCTGAATCATAAAAACTAATCCAATTACTAATACCATCAATACCAATGAATTTTAATCAATTCCTTCACACATGAATTCCATAAATTTAAGCTAGGGAATTTAAGTCATGTTTTCCTTTCTTTCCGTGCCACAACTTTTTTTCTTTTTCCTTTTTTTTTAGGGCAACGAAAGAAGTTTCATGATCCTAATGGTATTAGCTTTTCTTCTCTATAAAATTTTCAATCAAACATCTCATAATCTTGCTATGATACCATGTGAGAATTGAAGAGAAAGTTGAAAGACGAGATGAAACATAAACAATGACTAAAGTTTCATAACATTGAAATAATGAATTACAATAGAGAAATAAGAGTATATATAGCAAACAATGTAAAAAGACTATTCTACCCTCATGAGGAATAATGAATAACAAAACTAATATATACTCTAGCAACGAGCAATTCAAAGATATATTTTCAATACACACTTCTTGACCAGTATAGTCACGAGCTCGTGATTTAATGTGCAATATTCGACTCAAACAACACCACTAAATTTGGCAAAATTTATCAATTCTCTCGAAACAATTAGTGTAAACTCGTAAACACAAGTCATATCGCTTAAAAGATAATGAACCTCATACATGCTAGCCGAATCATTTTATAGAAGGATTGATTAGTAATTTATCTGCTCATGTGAGAGTCTTCAACTCAATACCTTTTAGTATAGAAGGATTGTCACCAGTTTAAATTAATCAATTGATACGGAAATCTAGATGCGTATTGTTTAATGTATAATAGCATTAACCTACACAACACTTTTTAAAACTGCATCTAAAAAAAATCGCATCTAAATCTAACTATTACAACACTTTTAAGTGTTCCTACAAATTAAATTTGTTGTAGCATGCGGCTCCTAGCGCATATGTAGTACTTAGTTCTTATATTTCGGACTAATTAGTTACTATAATACTAACTACTATTTAAACCCACAAATCTCCAACTATGAGCCTAGAGAAGAACTGAAAGGAGATTTTTCCCAATCAATTGATTTTTTTTTTTTTTGGTAAAAATAAAACTTAAAAACTTTTTTAAAATTTTTTATTAAAGGTCTACTTGGACCTTTTTTTTCACAAGATTAAAATTTTTTGTTTTACACAAATTAAGTGTTTATTTGGATAGTTTTACCATTTTTGACAACATGGTTGGAGATTTTAAATTGGAAAAAAATGTTTAAATTATAATTTTGAAGTTAATAAGTTATTTATTTCGGTAAGATTCACACAAAATTTTGAGTAGGTAAGAAAAATTATTTTGGACAATAATTTGAGAATATAAATAATAATAATAAAATGAATCTTATATTGTACTTTTTATATTTCATTTAGAGTGAAGAAAGAAAAAATTTACACAAAAATAACATTTGGTAATCGATTATCAATATTGAAATGGCATACGATTATAAACTCATTTCATATTTTTATGGTTAATTTTTTTTATTTTTAGAGTCGATGTGTTCGAAACCTTGTTTGAGAGAAGCTTCTTGTACTTAAATCAATATGTGTTAGATATAATTTTTTTTTTTATATTGTATATATTTATTGAGATGCATGGTGTGTGTTTTGAGTGAGTAAAAATATAATATCATATAAAGCAAATAATCTCACAAAACAGTGTCACATAATCAAACACAACTAAGGTAGAGTACCTATCGCATGCAGATAGTAACACAGGAGTACCACGATTTTAAATTTATAAATATCGTATCCTCGGGAACGTTGGTGACGGCTGGTTAGTTTCTACCAATTATGACAATCTTTAAGGTTTAGGGAATTAGTCCTAAGTGTCCATTCGATCCAGATATGTTTGTGTAAAGAATAATTAAAACAAGAATGGAAAATAATTGACTAAGATCTCTAATAAAGTACGTATGATTAATTAAGGTGAACAATGTTCGAAAGTTCGGTTTGCAAACCGGATCTAAGGCAATTATGAATTCGAATCGTCTTACTGCCATACCTGAATTATCTAATGTGATTACCTCAATATGATTGTCGCAAGTAATCCTAAACCTTTGTAGATTAGTTATTAAGTCGTCAATTTAATAAGTTAATCTTAAGGTTTGCATTGATTATGAACTCGAGATTATTAGGCTGCCTAACTTCAGGTGGGGTTGGCAAGTTATTAGACATAATCTGGCAATTCGCTAAATCTCCTATGGTTGGGACTCATTAACAAACCGTCAATTTAATTAATTATTGTAGTATCATGTATCAACCTAAGTTTCATAGCATAAACTCAATACGAGAATCAAATCGAAAGCGTAAAACAATAAGCAATTCATAATGTATATTAAAACGTATCCTTCCTAGGAATGTATAAATCATTAATCAATCAATCAAAATAAAGAGCATCTTAGGACACGAATCATAACATATAAAGAAAAAGTAATACAAGAACGAAAAGAAAAGGAAAGAGAAAGTTGTCGTGTTGCTCTCACTTGCTTCCACGGACGGGCTTACTCCTCCGGCCCTCGCCGAGACTCGTACTCCGGATCCTTATCCCGCTCTGAAGATCTTCACTACCACTCCCCTCAACTAAACTATAGGGTATCCCTTATGGTTGAGGCTCAACCCTACACTCGAGAAGAAAGAAAAATGGAAAACTGAATCTCGACTAGAGCTTATCACGAAATTCCTATTGGCTAGGAACACGGAAATGCTCCTGTTCCGAGTGATTCTGTGTGCTTCAACAACTGGGGGAGTGCATCTATTTATAGGAGTAGAAAAGGGGCTGAAAACGGTGAAAATTCGATGTGGGACGCCAAAAATACCGTCAACACGGGCTGCAACATGCCTGTGTCGCGTGTCTCCAACACGGCCAGACAACACGGCAACACGCCCGTGTTGGCCTAAATTTCAGAAATTTCACTTTTAGTCCCCCGATTTCTTCCTTTCTTCAATTTTGGTCCTTGGAAACTTCGAAATAAAAAACCAAAGAATTTGCGTAATTTCCATTCAATTAAATCCAATTAACTCCATAATTAACTCGAATTGAACACAATTAATGTATAAAAACACGATATAAAATCTAGTTATCAAATACCCCACACTTAGTCTTTTGCTTGTCCTCAAGCAAACTACTAAATATAGTCCAAGAAAACACATATAACTCAACTAACCATGTTCATCAATTAAGCATAGGAGGTGTTCAACAATTCAAACTTGTTCAGAAAATCGGAATGGACTATCAAAGAGTGAATTACTCTAATGCCTCATCAAATGTATCATGTGCAAATCAAGAAGAAATAATTCAAAATATCCATATTAAACCAACACATCTAATCATAGAATCTCCCTGGGTGTAGTGTGTGTTCTAATCCGACTCATCATCCAAACAATAGACTTCCCTTCAAACTAGTAGAAAGATAGTATGTTGATCACTTAGACGTCACAACAGCTAATTGTAATTAACCATTTAGGGATCAAGTCACAATGCCACATTTATTACTCTCTCTTTTTTTTATATATATATATATACTCTTTTTTTTTTCTTATTTTTTTTTCTCAATGCAGCGGGTATAAGCGTTTACTTAACCATGTTAACTTTAACTACCCTTGTAGCAGGTCTCACTCCGGTGGCTCCCCGAACTCAAAGACCTTAGGGCACCAAACATTCAATTCCCTTCAGGAGTGATTCCTAAGTAGCAAAGAACACTTGCAAACTACCCTTATTAAAATAAATAATAGAAAAATAAATAGTGACATGCTTCTCAAACCCCTATCAAGTTACCATAACAACTATCACAACATCCAGATGGTCTAACACTATTTAACTAAAAGTCCAAAAGTGATCCACCAGTCAAACAATTTTGCCAAAATAGATGTGCTCAAGATAACAAGGATTTCCTACAATTAGACTAGCATCAAGTTTCTATGAATAAATCAAACTCAATCCTCAAGATTCTTACAATCAAACAAATAGTTTTTATCATAGGCGGAGTAAATCATGCTTTAAAAGTTTATCGGATATCCCAAAAAGTTTAAAATTGCCATAAAATTCGAGAAAATTCAAAAAATTCTAGCAAAATTTAGCCCACGAAAATTCACCCTTACCCCACACTTAAAATGAACACCTGTCCTCGGTGTTGTAGGCAGTGGAGATGAAAAACCCCACACTTAATCTAAAACATCTATGAACAAATAAGACAAAGTAAAGCATAAATATGTTTAAGACTAAGTAGTGTCCTAAAAATAGAAAAACAAGAAAACAAAAAAAAAAAAAAAAACAAACACAAAAACATAAGCAAAAACGAAAAAAATAAAACAAAAAAAGAGGGAAGAGAAAACACAACACGGGGTTGCCTCCCTGAAAGCGCTTCGTTTTTGTCGTTTTAGCTGGACTACCTTCTATCAATCAAAATATTCTTTTGTAGTGGCCTTCTTGAATGGTTCTCTATAAAACTTCAATCTCTGTCCATTTACTCTAAAAGATTCTCCATCTGCATTTACTATTTCACAAGCTCCATAAGGTGATACTTCCTTAATGGTAAATGGACATGTCCAATAACTATTCAATTTTTCTGGAAACATCTTCAAACGCGAGTTAAATAATAACACTTGGTCACCGGGATGGAAATTCTTTAAACTCCTGAGTTTCTTATCGTGCAAAATTTTACTTTTCATTTTGAAATTCAAAGAATTCTCATATGCATTATATCTCCATTCATCAAGCTCATTCATTTGTAACATCCTATCTTTTCCAATTAGCTCATCATCTAGATTGCACTTTTTCAATGCCCAATATGCTTTATGTTCTATTTCAACAGGTAAATGACATGCTTTTCCATAAATTAAACGATAAGGAGAAAATCATGTAGATGTTCTAAATGCAGTTCTAAATGCCCATAATGCATCATCAAGCTTTGTAGACCAATCTTTTCTATGTACACCTACAGTTTTCTCTAAAATCCTTTTGATACCTCTGTTGGTTACCTCAACTTGTCCATTCGTTTGTGGATGATAGGCGGTGGAAAGCTTGTGATGAACTCCATATCTTTTCAGTACCTTCTCCAGCTGGGAGTTGCAAAAGTGAGTTCCTCTGTCACTTATCAAAGCTCTAGGACAACCAAATCTAGCAAATAATTTCCTGTGAAAATCACACAACTTTAGCATCGTTAGTAGGTAATGCCTAAGCCTCGGGCCATTTAGAAAAATATTCAACGGCTACTAAAATGTATTTATTTCCATATGACGAAGGAAATGGTCCCATAAAGTCTATACCCCAAATATCAAAAATTTCAACACTTTGAATTCCTCTTTGGGGCATACCATCCTTAGAAGAAATGTTACCTGTTCTTTGACATGCATCACAAACCTGTATGTGGGATACATCGTCCTTGAAGATCGTGGGCCAATAGAATCCGACTTCTAACACCTTCCTTGCAAGTGTTATTAGCAGCTAAATGGCCTCCAGGGGTCCCTTGTGATAGTGATCTATGATTTTCGTGCATTCTTCTCCCGGATACACATCTTCTAATAATCGATATGCACAAATACGAAACAAGAAAGGATCTTCCCAATAGTAATATTTCAAATCAACGAAGAATTTCTTCTTTTGCTTTGATAAGTCATATCACCTGGGAATTTCTTTAGCAAGAAGATAGTTAGCAATATCAAGCAAACCATGGAAGAGAACTATCAACATAATTCAACATTTGTAGAAAATATAGACTCTCATCGGGGAATTTGTCGGATATCACGGACTCATCAATAGATTCTAACTCAAGATTCTCTAATCTAGACAAATGATCGAGACTAGGTTTTCGGCTCCTTTCTTATCCCTTATCTCGATGTCAAACTCTTGCAAAAGTAAAACCCATCTAATCAACCTAGGTTTGGCATCGATTTGTTAAACAAATATTTGAGTGCGGAATGATCGGTATAAACAATTATTTTAGACAAAACAAGATATGACATAAACTTGTCAAATGCATACACAACACCACGAAATTCTTTCTCGGTAGTAGTGTAATTCTCTTGAGCATCCGTCAAAGTTTTACTAGCATAGTATATCACATGAAACTTCTTTTCATGCCTTTGTCCTAAAACAACACCTACTTGCATAATCACTAGCATCACACGTCAATTCAAAAGGCAAGTTCCAATCGGGTGATGTTATAATAGGTGTAGTGGTTAACAATTCTTTCAGTTTATTAAAAGCTTTCATGCATTTCTCATCAAACACAAAAGGAACATCTTTCCCTAAAAGATTATTCATAGGTCTAGCAATCAGAGAAAAGTCTTTTATGAATCTTCTATAAAAACCAGCGTGACATAAGAAACTTCGACAACTTTAACAGAATTAGGTGGAGGTAGCTTAGAAATAACTTCAATTTTAGCTTTATCTACTTCCATACCTAAATGGGAAATTTTGTGACCAAGTACAATTCCTTTTTTTTACCATAAAGTGACATTTCTCCCAATTAAGCACTAGATTCGATTTTATACATCTTTCAAGCATGCATTCCAAATTTCGCAAGCAAGTCATAAAAGAATCACCAAACACAGAAAAATCATCCATACATACTTCCATAGAATCACCTAACATGTCTTCAAAAATAGCAGTCATGCATCTCTCGAAATGTAGCGGTGCATTACATAATCCAAAAGGCATTCTTCTATATGCAAATGTTCCAAAGGGACATGTAAAAGTAGTTTTATGTTGATCATCGGGGGCAATAGGAATTTGGAAGTAACCAGAAAACCCATATAAAAAGCAATAAAACATATGTCCGGAAAGCCTTTCTAGCATTTGGTCAATAAAAGGAAGAGGGAAGTGGTCTTTTCGAGTTGCGGTGTTTAATTTTCTATAATCAATACAAACTCTGTGGCGATTCAGTTCTAGTAGGAATTAATTCATTATGCTCATTTTTCACAACTGTAATTCCTCCCTTTTTCGGTACTATCTGTACAGGGCTAATCCACTCACTATCGGATATATGGTAGATAAGTCCAGCATCTAACAATTTAATCACTTCCTTTTTCACTACATCACACATATTAGGATTTAATCTTCTCTATAAAATTTTCAATCAAACATCTCATAATCTTGCTATGATACCATGTGAGAATTGAAGAGAAAGTTGAAAGACGAGATGAAACATAAACAATGACTAGAGTTTCATAACATTGAAATAATGAATTACAATAGAGAAATAAGAGTATATATAGCAAACAATGTAAAAAGACTATTCTACCCTCATGAGGAATAATGAATAACAAAACTAATATATACTCTAGCAACGAGGAATTCAAAGATATATTTTCAATACACACTTCTTGACCAGTATAGTCACGAGCTCATGATTTACTGTGCAATATTCAACTCAAACAACACCACTAAATTTGGCAAAATTTATCAGTTCTCTCGAAACAATTAGTGTAAACTCGTAAACACAAGTCATATCGCTTAAAAGATAATGAACCTCATACATGCTAACCGAATCATTTTATAGAAGGATTGATTAGTAATTTATCTGCTCATGTGAGAGTGTTCAACTCAATACCTTTTAGTATAGAAGGATTGTCACCAGTTTAAATTAATCAATTGACACGGAAATCTAGATGCGTATTGTTTAATGTATAACAACATTAACCTACACAACACTTTTTAAAACTGCATCTAAAAAAAATCGCATCTAAATCAAACTATTACAACACTTTCAAGTGTTCCTACAAGTTAAATTTGTTGTAACATGCGGCTCCTAGCGCATATGTAGTACTTAGTTCTTATATTTCAGACTAATTAGTTACTATAATACTAACTACTATTTAAACCCACAAATCTTCAACTATGAGCATAGAGAAGAACTGAAAGGAGATTTTTCCCAATCAATTGAATTTTTTTTTTTGGTAAAAATAAAACTTAAAATTTTTTTTAAAAATGTTTATTAAAGGTCTACTTGGACCTTTTTTTTTCACAAGATTAAAATTTTTTGTTTTACACAAATTAAGTGTTTATTTGGATAGTTTTACCATTTTTTACAACATGGTTGGAGATTTTAAATTGGAAAAAAATGTTTAAATTATAATTTTGAAGTTAATAAGTTATTTATTTCGGTAAGATTCACACAAATTTTTTAGTAGGTAAGAAAAATTATTTTGGACAATAATTTGAGAATATAAATAATAATAATAAAATGAATCTTTTATTGTACTTTTTATATTTCATTTAGAGTGAAGAAAGAAAAAATTTACACAAAAATAACATTTGGTAATCGATTATCAATATTGAAATGACATACAATTATAAACTCATTTCATATTTTTATGGTTAAATTTTTTCATTTTTAGAGTCGATGTGTTCGAAACCTTGTTTGAGAGAAGCAAACTTCTTGTACTTAAATCAATATGTGTTAGATATAATTTTTTTTTCTTTATTGTATATATTTATTGAGATGCATGGTGTGTGTTTTGAGTGAGTAAAAATATAATATCATATAAAGCAAATAATCTCACAAAACAGTGTCACATAATCAAACACAACTAAGGTAGAGTACCTATCGCATGCAGATAGTAACACAGGAGTACCACGATTTTAAATTTATAAATATCGTATCCTCGGGAACGTTGGTGACGGCTGGTTAGTTTCTACCAATTATGACAATCTTTAAGGTTTAGGGAATTAGTCCTAAGTGTCCATTCGATCCAGATATGTTTGTGTAAAGAATAATTAAAACAAGAATGGAAAATAATTGACTAAGATCTCTAATAAAGTACGTATGATTAATTAAGGTGAACAATGTTCGAAAGTTCAGTTTGCAAACGGATCTAAGGCAATTATGAATTCGAATCGTCTTACTGCCATACCTGAATTATCTAATGTGATTACCTCAATATGGTTGTCGCAAGTAATCCTAAACCTTTGTAGATTAGTTATTAAGTCGTCAATTTAATAAGTTAATCTTAAGGTTTGCATTGATTATGAACTCGAGATTATTAGGCTGCCTAACTTCAGTATGGTTGGCAAGTTATTAGACATAATCCGGCAATTCGCTAAATCTCCTATGGTTGGGACTCATTAACAAACCGTCAATTTAATTAATTATTGTAGTATCATGTATCAACCTAAGTTTCATAGCATAAACTCAATACGAGAATCAAATCGAAAGCGTAAAACAATAAGCAATTCATAATGTATATTAAAACGTATCCTTCCTAGGAATGTATAAATCATTAATCAATCAATCAAAATAAAGAGCATCTTAGGACACAGAATCATAACATATAAAGAAAAAGTAATACAAGAACGAAAAGAAAAGGAAAGAGAAAGTTGTCGTGTTGCTCTCACTGCTTCCACGGACTGGCTTACTCCTCCGGACCTCGCCGAGACTCGTACTCCGGATCCTTATCCCGCTCTGAAGATCTTCAGCTACCACTCCCCTCAACTAAACTATAGGGTATCCCTTATGGTTGAGGCTCAACCCTACACTCGAGAAGAAAGAAAAATGAAAACTGAATCTCGACTAGAGCTTATCACGAAATTCCTATTGGCTAGGAACACGGAAATGCTCCTGTTCCGAGTGATTCCGGTGTGCTTCAACAACTGGGGGAGTGCATCTATTTATAGGAGTAGAAAAGGGGCTGAAAACGGTGAAAATTCGATGTGGGACGCCAAAAATACCGTCAACACGGGCTGCAACATGCCCGTGTCGCGTGTCTCCAACACGGCCAGCAACACAAGCAGAACACGCCCGTGTTGGCCTAAATTTCCAGAAATTTCACTTTTAGTCCCCGATTTCTTCCTTTCTTCAATTTTGGTCCTTGAAACTTCCGAAATAAAAAACAGAAAGAATTTGCGTAATTTCCATTCAATTAAATCCAATTAACTCCATAATTAACTCGAATTGAACACAATTAATGTATAAAAACACGATATAAAATCTAGTTATCAAATACCCCACACTTAGTCTTTTGCTTGTCCTCAAGCAAACTACTAAATATAGTCCAAGAAAACACATATAACTCAACTAACCATGTTCATCAATTAAGCATAGGAGGTGTTCAACAATTCAAACTTGTTCAGAAAATCGGAATGGACTATCAAAGAGTGAATTACTCTAATGCCTCATCAAATGTATCATGTGCAAATCAAGAAGAAATAATTCAAAATATCCATATTAAACCAACACATCTAATCATAGAATCTCCCTGGGTGTAGTGTGTGTTCTAATCGACTCATCATCCAAACAATAGACTTCCCTTCAAACTAGTAGAAAGATAGTATGTTGATCACTTAGACGTCACAACAGCTAATTGTAATTAACCATTTAGGGATCAAGTCACAATGCCACATTTATTACTCTCTCTTTTTTTATATATATATATATACTTTTTTTTTTTTATATTTTTTCTCAATGCATGCGGTATAGCGTTTACTTAACCATGTTAACTTTAACTACCCTTGTAGCGGGTCTCACTCGCCGGGTCCCTGAACTCAAAGACCTTAGGGCACCAAACATTCAATTCCCTTCAGGAGTGATTCCTAAGTAGCAAAGAACACTTGCAAACTACCCTTATTAAAATAAATAATAGAAAAATAAATAGTGACATGCTTCTCAAACCCCTATCAAGTTACCATAACAACTATCACAACATCCAGATGGTCTAACACTATTTAACTAAAAGTCCAAAAGTGATCCACCAGTCAAACAATTTTGCCAAAATAGATGTGCTCAAGATAACAAGGATTTCCTACAATTAGACTAGCATCAAGTTTCTATGAATAAATCAAACTCAATCCTCAAGATTCTTACAATCAAACAAATAGTTTTTATCATAGGCGGAGTAAATCATGCTTTAAAAGTTTATCGGATATCCCAAAAAGTTTAAAATTGCCATAAAATTCGAGAAAATTCAAAAAATTCTAGCAAAATTTAGCCCACAGAAATTCACCCTTACCCCACACTTAAAATGAACACTGTCCTCAGTGTTGTAGGCAGGTGGAGATGAAAAACCCCACACTTAATCTAAAACATCTATGAACAAATAAGACAAAGTAAAGCATAAATATGTTTAAGACTAAGTAGTGTCCTAAAAATAGAAAAACAAGGAACAAAAACAAAAAAAAAGAAACAAACACAAAAACATAAGCAAAAACGAAATAAATAAAACAAAAAGAGGGAAGAGAAAACAAACACAGGGTTGCCTCCCTGAAAGCGCTTCGTTTTTGTCGTTTTAGCTGGACTACCTTCTATCAATCAAAATATTCTTTTGTAGTGGCCTTCTTGAATGGTTCTCTATAAAACTTCAATCTCTGTCCATTTACTCTAAAAGATTCTCCATCTGCATTTACTATTTCACAAGCTCCATAAGGTGATACTTCCTTAATGGTAAATGGACATGTCCAATAACTATTCAATTTTTCTGGAAACATCTTCAAACGCGAGTTAAATAATAACACTTGGTCACCGGGATGGAAATTCTTTAAACTCCTGAGTTTCTTATCGTGCAAAATTTTACTTTTCATTTTGAAATTCAAAGAATTCTCATATGCATTATATCTCCATTCATCAAGCTCATTCATTTGTAACATCCTATCTTTTCCAATTAGCTCATCATCTAGATTGCACTTTTTCAATGCCCAATATGCTTTATGTTCTATTTCAACAGGTAAATGACATGCTTTTCCATAAATTAAACGATAAGGAGAAAATCATGTAGATGTTCTAAATGCGGTTCTAAATGCCCATAATGCATCATCAAGCTTTGTAGACCAATCTTTTCTATGTACACCTACAGTTTTCTCTAAAATCCTTTTGATACCTCTGTTGGTTACCTCAACTTGTCCATTCGTTTGTGGATGATAGGCGGTGGAAAGCTTGTGATGAACTCCATATCTTTTCAGTACCTTCTCCAGCTGGGAGTTGCAAAAGTGAGTTCCTCTGTCACTTATCAAAGCTCTAGGACAACCAAATCTAGCAAATAATTTCCTGTGAAATCTGCACACAACTTTAGCATCGTTAGTAGGTAATGCCTAAGCCTCGGGCCATTTAGAAAAATATTCAACGGCTACTAAAATGTATTTATTTCCATATGACGAAGGAAATGGTCCCATAAAGTCTATACCCCAAATATCAAAAATTTCAACACTTTGAATTCCTCTTTGGGGCATACCATCCTTAGAAGAAATGTTACCTGTTCTTTGACATGCATCACAAACCTGTATGTGGGATACATCGTCCTTGAAGATCGTGGGCCAATAGAATCCGACTTCTAACACCTTCCTTGCAGTGTTATTAGCAGCTAAATGGCCTCCAGTAGGTCCCTTGTGATAGTGATCTATGATTTTCGTGCATTCTTCTCCGGATACACATCTTCTAATAATCTGATATGCACAAATACGAAACAAGAAAGGATCTTCCCAATAGTAATATTTCAAATCAACGAAGAATTTCTTCTTTTGCTTGATAAGTCATATCACTGGGAATTTCTTTAGCAGCAAGATAGTTAGCAATATCAGCAAACCATGGAAGAGAACTATCAACATAATTCAACATTTGTAGAAAATATAGACTCTCATCGGGGAATTTGTCGGATATCACAGACTCATCAATAGATTCTAACTCAAGATTCTCTAATCTAGACAAATGATCGGCAGCTAGGTTTTCAGCTCCTTTCTTATCCCTTATCTCGATGTCAAACTCTTGCAAAAGTAAAACCCATCTAATCAACCTAGGTTTGGCATCGGATTTGTTAAACAAATATTTGAGTGCAGAATGATCAGTATAAACAATTATTTTAGACAAAACAAGATATGACATAAACTTGTCAAATGCATACACAACAGCCAGCAATTCTTTCTCAGTAGTAGTGTAATTCTCTTGAGCATCCGTCAAAGTTTTACTAGCATAGTATATCACATGAAACTTCTTTTCATGCCTTTGTCCTAAAACAACACCTACTGCATAATCACTAGCATCACACGTCAATTCAAAAGGCAAGTTCCAATCGGGTGATGTTATAATAGGTGTAGTGGTTAACAATTCTTTCAGTTTATTAAAAGCTTTCATGCATTTCTCATCAAACACAAAAGGAACATCTTTCCCTAAAAGATTATTCATAGGTCTAGCAATCAGAGAAAAGTCTTTTATGAATCTTCTATAAAAACCAGCGTGACATAAGAAACTTCGACAACTTTAACAGAATTAGGTGGAGGTAGCTTAGAAATAACTTCAATTTTAGCTTTATCTACTTCCATACCTAAATGGGAAATTTTGTGACCAAGTACAATTCCTTTTTTTTACCATAAAGTGACATTTCTCCCAATTAAGCACTAGATTCGATTTTATACATCTTTCAAGCATGCATTCCAAATTTCGCAAGCAAGTCATAAAAGAATCACCAAACACAGAAAAATCATCCATACATACTTCCATAGAATCACCTAACATGTCTTCAAAAATAGCAGTCATGCATCTCTGAAATGTAGCAGGTGCATTACATAATCCAAAAGGCATTCTTCTATATGCAAATGTTCCAAAGGGACATGTAAAAGTAGTTTTATGTTGATCATCGGGGGCAATAGGAATTTGGAAGTAACCGAAAAACCCATATAAAAAGCAATAAAACATATGTCCAGAAAGCCTTTCTAGCATTTGGTCAATAAAAGGAAGAGGGAAGTGGTCTTTTCGAGTTGCAGTGTTTAATTTTCTATAATCAATACAAACTCTGTGGCCAGTTACAGTTCTAGTAGGAATTAATTCATTATGCTCATTTTTCACAACCGTAATTCCTCCCCTTTTTCGGTACTATCTGGAGGGCTAATCCACTCACTATCGGATATATGGTAGATAAGTCCAACGATCTAACAATTTAATCACTTCCTTTTTCACTACATCACACATATTAGGATTTAATCTCCTTTGAGGTTGCACACAAGGCTTGTAATCGGATTCTAACAGAATTTTATGAGAGCAAACACTTGGATTAATACCCGGAATATCATCAATCTTATAGGCAAATGCTCTCTTGTACTTCTTGAGTGTGTTCGGAGTCAACTTCCTTTGCTCTTCCGTCAATTCGGCGGAAAGAATGATAGGAAGTTTCTTATCTTCATCTAGGAAGCCGTAACACAAGTGATTTGGCAATGCCTTCAGTTCCAAATCAGGCGGATCCTCGAAAGATGTCTTCTCATGTTTGAGCTCGGAATCACCTATTTCAGAAAACTGGTTAGAATTGTGGGATTCCTCATTATCTTCAGTGATAGGATTTTCAGAATGCTCTTCAACTTCTTCTTCTTCACATAGAGCAACTAAGACAGGATCGTCAAACAACAATTTAGGCATGCTATTTTCCACATAATGATCAATAATATCCACAAAAAACAGATATCATCTAAATGTGCAGGGTGTCTAAGAGTAGATTTCAAATTGAAAGTAATATCTTCGTTGTTTACCCTTAATCTTATTTGACCACTGCTTACATCTATCAAGGCTTTAGAGGTAGCTAGAAAAGGTCTACCTAGAATTAATGGTATACTACTTTCACCACTCATATCCATCACAACAAAATCAGCAGGGAAGACAAACTTATCTACTTTAACAAGTATGTCCTCTAAAACACCCCTAGGGATTTTGACTGATCTATCAACAAGTTGTACACACATTCTGGTTTCCTTCGGATTATGCAATCCTAGTTTATCAAATAGACTAGATGACATTAAATTAATACTAGCTCCTAAATCAGCTAAAGCATTTATGTTAGTAATATTTCCTATAGTGCATGGTAAAGTAAAACCGCCAGGATCTTTTTTTTTTTAAAGGCAACTTGTTTAAAAGAATAGCAGAAACACATTCATTTAAAACAACTTTATCCATGTCTAGCTTTCGCTTATTACTAACAATTTCTTTTAAAAACTTAGCATACTTAGGCATTTCAGAAACAACATCAAGCAAAGGTAAATTAACATGAATTTGACTAAAAATTTGTAGAAACTTCTCAAACTGCTCCTTCTCTTTATTTTGCTTCAATCTCGAAGGATATGGGGCCTTCGATCGATACTCTTGTGTGGGTATCTTTTGCTCCTCGGCTACTTTTTCTTTTTCGACTTCCGTCGGCGTTGAGTCCTTGGAACTCTCTCCTTCTTCCTGCACATAAATAGTAGGGTTAGTAATTTTTGGAATAGGAGGGTCTAGATTTTTACCGGATCTCAGAGTTAAATTCTTGCATTCTCTTATTGGGTTGTTCTCGGTATTGCTTGGTAATGCACCATGAGCTCTTCCCGAAATCCGATTCTTCAGCTGCCCCATTTGTCTTTCTAGAGTTTGTAGAGAGGCTTGTGTGTTTCTGGCAAAGGTCTTAGTCTGCCTCAACCTTTCATCTGTTTATCTCATCCTCTCATATGCTTCTCTCATTCTCTGTTCATTACTCTCCTACATCTTTTTACCCGATTCAATCATTTCCTTATTTGAGTTCATTATCCCCTTCATCATCTCCCTCATTTCTTTCATAGGGTCTTTAGGTTGATTGAAATTTCTCGCAGGAGGTAATGTCAGTTGTTGTGATTACGGGAAAGGAGCATTTTGGTAATTCCTTGGATAATTCATGGCCCCAACATTATTCTTCCAACTAAATCCAGGATGATTCCTCCAATTGGGGTTATAAGAATTCCCCGTAGGTGTTGTATTAGCAGCATCCACATACTCTATTTCTTCCGGAATAGTCGAATTCCATTGCCAAAACAATCACCACCGAAATGCGGTCCTTGACAAAACTCACAGACTTGATATACCGTTTGAACGTTTCTTCCTTGAAGAGCAGTCAGTTGATTATTAAATTGAGCCTTTATACTCTCAATTTGCTCGTCCAAAGAGGAGTTTGCCATGTTAGCTAGCTGTTTCCGAGGTTTTGCCCTTACATTTGTCCTCCAATTCTTATTAGTTTTGCTCATCCTTTCCAATACATTAGTTGCACCTATCTCATTCATTCCATTAAAACCTCCTTGAGGGTTCAACCCATCCAGTATTTGCTTTCCTCGCTCGTTCATTCCTCCGTAGAACTGCTGTAATACGAGTGGTTCACGAAATCCATGTTGATGGCTTGCTCTTAATAACTCCTTCATTCTTTCCCAAGCGTCGACAACAGTTTCATCCTCTGCTTGCGAGAAACTTGATATTGCTTTCCTCATTTCCAAGATTCTAGCAATTGGGTAGTACTCGATTAAGAATGCTTTGCTCAGTTGATCCCATGTTGTAATTGAACCAGTAGGGACTCGGAGTAACCATTTCTTTGCTCTATCCCTTAGAGTGTATAGGAATAAGGTCAACATCACCAACTCAATAGAACTATCCCCTTTAAAAGCATCACACAACGCAGCGAACTCGGATAAATGTTCCATTGGGTCCTCGGATGGTAGTCCTCCGAATTGTGACCTTGTAATTACCAATTGCGGAACTCCCGGTTTCAAGTCATATCTATCTCCTTCGGCAACCTTATAGCACTGCACATAGGTATGTTCTCATGGTTGGATGTAAGTTTCCATTGGTGGTGGTGGTGGTTGAGCTGCCATTTTTTGGTAAGATTAGTTTTCTCCTTGCACATCTAGCTCTGCGGATTAAGATTTCGGGATTGTCAAGCCTTTCTCGGAGTTCAGCCCTTGAGGCTCGAGTTATACAACTGCAAACAAAGAATACAAAGATAGATAAGATGCAAATATAGTTAGAAGTTCAAAGATAGAAAGTTAAATATTTTTGGTTTTTTTTTTATATATAAAAAATTCTAGATAATTTCTAGAATATTTCTTAGTATGATATTAGAATGAATTTTCTAAAATTTGGATAACCTTAATTATTTAATTTAGGAAATCCTATACCAAGAAAGTAGGATCTAATTCCACTAATTGTGTCTTAATTGATAAATGCTACCATTACCAAATCATAAAATTTCTAAAATTTTGTGCGCGGAATTTAAAAAATATTATGAATTTAGCGTCCCCGGCAACGACGCCAAAAATATGGTGTGTGTTTTGAGTGAGTAAAAATATAATATCATATAAAGCAAATAATCTCACAAAACAGTGTCACATAATCAAACACAACTAAGGTAGAGTACCTATCACATGCAGATAGTAACACAGGAGTACCACGATTTTAAATTTATAAATATCGTATCCTCGGGAACGTTGGTGACGGCTGGTTAGTTTCTACCAATTATGACAATCTTTAAGGTTTAGGGAATTAGTCCTAAGTGTCCATTCGATCCAGATATGTTTGTGTAAAGAATAATTAAAACAAGAATGGAAAATAATTGACTAAGATCTCTAATAAAATACGTATGATTAATTAAGGTGAACAATGCTCGAAAGTTCAGTTTGCAAACGAATCTAAGGCAATTATGAATTCGAATCGTCTTACTGCCATACCCGAATTATCTAATGTGATTACCTCAATATGGTTGTCGCAAGTAATCCTAAACCTTTGTAGATTAGTTATTAAGTCGTCAATTTAATAAGTTAATCTTAATGTTTACATTGATTATGAACTCGAGATTATTAGGCTGCCTAACTTCAGTATGGTTGCCGCAAGTTATTAGACCTAATCTGGCAATTCGCTAAATCTCCTATGGTTGGGACTCATTAACAAACCGTCAATTTAATTAACTATTGTAGTATCATGCATCAACCTAAGTTTCATAGCATAAACTCAATACGAGAATCAAATCGAAAGCGTAAAACAATAAGCAATTCATAATGTATATTAAAACGTATCCTTCCTAGGAATGTATAAATCATTAATCAATCAATCAAAATAAAGAGTATCTTAGGACACGGAATCATAACATATAAAGAAAAGTAATACAAGAACGAAAAGAAAAGGAAAGAGAAAGTTGTCGTGTTGCTCTCACTGCTTCCCACGGACGGCTTACTCCTCTAGACCTCGCCGAGACTCGTACTCCGGATCCTTATCCCGCTCTGAAGATCTTCAGCTACCACTCCCCACAACTAAACTATAGGGTATCCCTTATGGTTGATGTTCAACCCTACACTCGAGAAGAAAGAAAAATGAAAAGAAAAGGGGCTGAAAACAGTGAAAATTCGATGTGGGACGTCAAAAATACCGTCAACACGGGCTGCAACACGGGCAGGAACACGAATTTTGGTCCCCGAAACTTCGAAATAAAAAACAGAAAGAATTTACGTAATTTCCATTCAATTAAATCCAATTAACCGCATAATTAACTCGAATTGAATACAATTAATATATAAAAAATACAATATAAAATCGAGTTATCAATGAATGTGAAAAAATCAAGAAAAACGAAAGATAGTGGACAAAAAATAATTACTCAAAAATTCAACCAACCAAAAAAAGAAAGAAAAGTCACTAATGATCCAAACTTCATTCAATGACTTAAATGGATCATTTTCCCCTTTTTCTTCCCTTCCCTTCCCTTACTTCCAGAAGTAGGTTTTAGTCTACTATTCTATACACAGGTTGCCAAGAACCCTACCTGAATCCGGTGAAGAACTGAGAATCGGAGGCATTTGAGTGAAAGATGTTACGGCTGAAGAAACTGAGTTCGACAGCACCTTCAATTCTGCGTTCAAAATATATATCTGAACCAGAATTTAGACTTTGTTCTGTGATTCTTCCAAACAATCCATCTCAATGGACTTCCAAGCGCTTTCTCGACTTCTACCAGGTCGGTCCAATTTCTCCTTATATGGATGTGGATACTCAAGAAATTTCTCGATGTTTTCGTGGAAAAAGAAAATTCACTGCCATTTTTAATTATCATTTTCTTTTTTCTTTTTTTTTTTTTTTTTTTTTGTCAGCTCTGAATTCTTTTTTCCTAAGAAAATGTAAGGAAAAAGTTATCTTCTGAGACTCGGGAAAAAGAAAAATTGATGTAGCATTTTTTATATAGCATTCATTTTCTTTGATTTTTGCCTGTTGTGCGCGATTTAGTGCAAAGAACTGTTCTTTTTCTGTTTGCTAATAACCAACTTTTTACAGCTTGGGAACAAGGCTGCAATTGAGAAAGAGCGTGCTAGGCTGTAAGTTATTCCACATCCAATGTTAGTTATCTTCTGAATATGTTATTGAAATGATTTTATTTTATTTTATTTTATATTTGAGTATAGAAAATGTTATTTAGGGCAGTACAGATGAGATGAATAGGGGTTATTTTGCTGACATTAAAGAGATGAAACAACATGGTGGCAAGGTAAACTATTTGGCATGTAGTTTATTATGCTGCACTAAAAAGATAATTAGTTATTTTGTTGGCATGCTTTTAGTTGTTGTATTTTGAGGATTGTTGTGCTTGATTTGTAATTATGGATTCAGAAAGTTGTTGCTGTTCTGTAGATTGCAACAGCAAATAAGATTATAATTCCAGCAATGGAAGCTGTGAAGTTTCCTACTGTGGAAGTGAATTTCTCTGATGGTTCAAGTCTTAAGCTGCCTATCACATCTGATACGATGAATGTTCCCAAAGTGTCAATGCTGTGTCTTTCTTTCCGTGCAAACTCACAGGTTATATATATATATCCTTATTGATGATTGTTTATTTTTTTGATGCTGTTAGATGAAACCAAGCAAGCAAATCTGAGCATTGGCTATTTCTATGCTTATTCATAATTTTGCAGAATTTCATGAAAAGTGCACTCGGAAAGGTTCCAAAATCATGTAAAAAAGAAATAAGACTGTAAATGCGCAGAATCTAACCACTGTATACATTAGTCAGCTGCTAGAAACTTAGGGGTTAATTTGTGAATTATTCAAGGTATATATTGCCAAGAAAAATCTGTGGCATCAATTTAGCAGCTGAGGGGAACCTTGATTTCTTGTAGTTTCCCGAATTTAGTTTGGATTTTGTTCATAAAGTGTTTCTTTATTTTTAGACTTGATACATGGGTATGAACTGAACGGACTTCTTTCAACTCTTCAAATATTAAACTTTCGAAGATTTATTTTATGAGTTAAGCCATCGTGCAGTGTTTATCCCAGTTGTTGGCTTTGAGTTTCTAGTTGCCGATTTTCTTTCATAAGTTTTATAGAATATTAAACAGCCCTCATGAATTGATATCAATGAATTTAGTCATTTAAAATTTATTGTGTCTTCAACATGATTGACTATGTCTAGTCATACTATTGCCATTTTATATAGTTCTTAGACATTTGTATCATTTTCTACGTATCCTACAGGGTTTTTAGTTTTCTGCTTGTGCTTTTTTTAAGTCCCTGCCAATTTACTTTCACATTGATAATTGGATGAAAGAAATAGCTGGCCTTAAATGTCTTGATTCTTTTGCGATTTTCTTAACATATATTTAACTAAATTGAAGGAGGCCATTTAGATTTGTTTGATTAGCATGTGGTTGTGTTCATTAACAGATCTCTCTTTATTCATTTAACATCAATGTAATCAACTTAGTATGAGATTTTAGTTAAATATTCTGAAATTTAAAATTACATTATATCTTTGACATTCAGCAACCTTTGTGGTTTTCCCCCTTGGCCAATATATTTAATGGTGCTCCTAGATTACTTAAATTATTCCAATTATTGCTCTAGGAACTCTAGGTATCTTTTTTTGGATGTGACTTTCCTGAGGCATCTTCGTGGAGATTTGCTCAAGAATTCTTATATGAGTCTATACCAGAATATTTTAAAACTATACTGGGTAGCATTGGGTGTTTGCTGGGCAGACTTGGGCACACAATTAGAGAAAGTAATCCTCAGAAGGAATGTATTTGGCAAAGGAAAGTTGGTTGCTTGGTTGTTTAGTGTAATGACATGAGTGTTTTTTCCTATTCAATTACTATATTAAGCATACCTAGATCCATGCTTTAAAAGTTACTATCATTTCATAATTCCTTTTGGTGAAGTTTATGACTCATACTCTACACGAGTTGCTATTTGGTCTATATCTGTATCACTAATATCCTTTTTTTTTTTTTTTTTTTTTTTGCATTTTTCTCTGATGGAAGAGACCATGTCTTGATGGGCATTTAGGTTTTGTGAGATGAGAGGAATAAATTTGTGGTTGTAAAATTGAAGCATGATATTTACTAATCCCAACTAGTTTTCCATTGACTGTTTCAAACGCTTGATTTAAATTTCTTTTTAACTTGTATTTGGATCTGTTTCAGTTATGTGGCCTCAGTCTTTCTTTTCTTTTCCATTCCTTTCAGGCAATGATTGATTCTTGGACTGTGCCGTTTGTTGATAAATTCAGCAATTCCAATGAGATTCAGCTCTTTGAGGTATGGCAACATCTAAGAATTCAGCAAATTCATTAGATATATTCCAGTTGCAAGATTGGCAACGGCATTCTGTGATTCTGTGGAGAAATTTCTCTCATATGCTTGCTTTCTTGTATGAGGAGTTGGCAGCCATGCTATATACCATACTTCAGATTTTGCTATGCATTAAATTTAGAAAACCGAGAATGCCTTAATAGTCTTTCAACATGATCTCCTAAGTTAATTCCTTTTCCTTTTTCTCCAAAAATGCTTTGAATAGAAATTAACTTATTACATCTGTATATACATGTATGTGTGTTTTTATGTTATGTATGAAAGCACATTTATGTTTTCCCTCTTTGTTTGCCTTAGTCAAGGAAGTTGCAAAGTGGTGCTTCTAGATTTAGGCATAAAATTTAATCATTTTAGCACATTGAAAATAATTGTAGTGTGTTTTTTGGGGAATGTAGACAATTGGAATTGGAAGGCCAATTTGCTTTCTATGATAAACTGCAAGAGGATCAGTGGAGAAAACTGCTAAAGCTAGAAATCATAAGAACACATCTGAAGTTAAATCCATACATCCCTGTATACACTATTTTTACCTATTCATTATAATATTGTCATGTGCAGGTTTCCTTTATAGATTCATGGTTACTAACACGCAATCCTCTAAAGAAGCTACTTCTTCGAATAATGAGGAAATCTAACCTCAGAGATAGTGGTGATGTACTGCAGATACAAATTGTTTATTCATTTGGTGACCATTACTATTTCAGGAAAGAGCTCAAAATATTAAACCTTCTAACAGGGTATGAGATCTTTCCATTTTCCTCTGGTTGCACCCTTCTTGGTTTTTTCCGACATGATCATTAAGATGAAATAAGTGATTGACATTTTCCTTTAACAGGTACATTTTTTTGCTTGACAAGTTTGGTAGAATACGGTGGCAAGGTTTTGGATTGGCGACTGAAGAAGAGTTGTCTTCACTTTTATCTTGCACATCACATCTGCTGGAAGAGGAATAAAAAATAGATTGTAACACAAACATCATAAATTGAATGAGCTTTTTGTTTAGTTTTATGTCATTTAGATAAATAGCTACTTCCTTTTCACCAAAATTGATAAATAGCTACTTCCAATGAATAGGAGAATTAAAGTTGGCCTGAATCATGTGGTCAAATGAAAAAGTTGGTGCAATTAATTGCATATGCTGCCATTTATTTCATAGGACATTCATTACAATGCTGGTTGATTCATTTGTTGAATTTCTGCTTAGTATTTCTACTCTCAAATTGCCAATGGTTCAGATTGAATTGGTTCTGTTTGTTTGTTTATATTTATTTATTTATTATTTAATATTTGGTCGGAAGAATAATCGTCTAAATTCAAATTAAAACTAGTGAATGTTAAAATCAAGAAAAGAAAATTCTTTGGAGATAGATTTTGTGTACTTTTTCTCTAGAATAACATATGGGCAAAAGAGCAAATAAAGGAAGATTTAAGCTTACTATACTACAAGAATTCCATACAAGGATCAATAAGAAAGAAAGAGACTTAGCAATTGGAAATGGCCCTAGGCACAAGAAACTTATGCATCTCAAGTGTCTAGGCAGAGTTACGTCTTCACATGCTCCACCTTTTGAGTTCTTAGATTTCTTTTCCTTGAGCTGGTAGCCATTTGAATGCTGATGTTTTTGATAGGAGATGATTGAAACCAAACTTGCTGAGGGTTTGGTGAGTTGTGCAATGTCAAGTAGTGTATGGCTGAGTTTTTGGTAGGCTATTCATTGCATAGATTTAGCTAGGGCGTTATGGAACAATTGATGAAGTTGCTTCTTGTTGTGCATTGTTTGTTGTTCTAATTTCTGTGTATTGCAATTGTTACCAAATTTACTTTTTTGCCCTTTTTTTTGTTATACTTCTTTAGATGGATATGGTAATGCGATGTTGGTTGAGTATAAAAACTTCGGATATATCATTTTTATTAGATATGAATGAAATGAATCCGATAATTTCTCCCTAATCTCTCTTCTTCCTATCTCTATTTCTCTATTTTGTTTTCCTATTATTTTTCCCTATTTGTCATTTTCCCACTATTTTGATTCCCATAATTCCACCGTTAACATTGGTATCGGAGCCGACGCTGCTGTTCCGATTATCAATTAAATCTGGCACCACCGATTACCAGACGAGCATCAAAAATGGAAGCACAATTGGCAGCTTTGGAGAAACGAGTTGAGGAGCAGAATGCGGTGACGAACCACAAATTTGATGAGATTTTGAAGATGATGCGGTTACTCGGAGAAAATATATCGGTTTCATCCGAAATCAAGCCACCAAAATTTGAGGATCGAGCGGTCGGTCTCGACTAGGATATATTCCTAAGCTGGAGTTTCCGAAATTTGATGGAAGTAATCCGAGGCAGTGGATCAAAAAGTGTTGTAAGTATTTTAATCTCTGTAAAATTCCTGAAGAGCAGAAAGTTGATTTGGCTTCCTTGAACATGATTGATAAAGCTGAAAATTGGGTATCTAGCTATTTAGCTACTAGAATTACTGTAGATTGGAATGATTTTGTGATTGATGTGAATGGGAGGTTTAAGGATGAGTCCGGAATTAATGTGGTAGAAACATTTAACAAGTTACAACAAACTCGATAACTGGAAACTTATGTGGATGAATTTGAAAATCTTAGATCTATTATGATGCGAAATAACTATGTATTGCCCGAAAGGTATTTGTTGGAAAGTTTTGTTGGTGGACTCAAACCTGGAATCGAGACCATTTGTGAGAGCTTTTAAGCCTCAAACAATGATGACTGCAGATTGAGTATGCTCGGCTTCAAGAAGAATCTCCTGAATGTTAATACACGAAAGTGCATAAGATAAACCCTCCTTTCATAAAAACTTACCATCCTAACGTTCTTCCGCCATCAACTAAACCTCCTCTACTTCCTACCCCTCAAACTAAACCTCTTATTCTTCCTAAACCACCTACTAAACCTTATAAACCTACCAAATTTGTCCCCCATGAAGTTAGAGCAGCAAAAATGGCTAAAGGGTTGTGTTATTACCTGTGATGCACCTTATGATAGGAACCACGGATGCCGGTTTAAGGAACCTCAATTTTTTACGGTTTGAGATTTCTGGATCAATTGAGAGTGATGGTGTAGGTGATCGGTTGGAACATGTTGATGACATTATAGACAATGACCCATGTCTGTCCCTTAGTGCTTTGATGGAAGTCCTAATTTCAATACAATGAGAATTCATGCTGTGGTTAAGGGAACTTTATTGCATACATTGGTAGACTCCGGTAGTACACATAACTTCTTAGATTTCCACCTGGCAGAGAAGCTTGGGTGTCAAATTTCCAATATTCCTAGTCAAGCTATTCTTTGGGGTGATGGAAATCATTTATTGTGTCAAGCAATGTGTAAAGGCTTTACATGGTCTATTAGAGGACATGAATTTACTGCAGATGTCTTGCTTATACCTTTGGGCAGCTGTGATATGGTTCCGGGAATTCAGTGGCTTAGAACTTTGGGTCCTATTTCATGGGACTTCAATCAGTTGGTTATGAGGTTTCAGCTGCATGGTTCGGAAATTCTCGTGAAGGGGTATTTCTCCAAAGAAACTCAAGGTGATGGAACATAGTCCTTCGATTAAGATGATGACTGGGGCAACACAATTATGTTTCTTACAAGTAGCCGAGAACAAGACAAAAACAACCTCCTCTTGTCTTGTCCATTTACCCGAAGGGGAACAGAATATACGAAGAATTAGAGCAGTTGAAAACACGGTTCGCCTCCATTTTTTGAAGAACCAGTTGGGCTACCCCCTAGCAGAGGGAGTCTATGATCACAGAATCAATTTGGAGGAAGGTAGTACTGCAGCTTAATATCGGACCATACAGATATCCCCTTAAACAAAGAGATATCATTGAGCAACCGATAGAAGAGATGCTAGAGAGGGGAATCATTCAAAACAGTTCCAGTCCTTTTGCTTCACCACCTGTGTTAGTTGGAAAGAAAGATGGTACTTGGAGACTTTGTGTCGATTATAGAGAAGTAAACAAACGAACAATAAAGGATAAATTCCCAATTCCTGTATTGGAAGAGTTGATTGATGAACTATCCGGTGCAAAAATATTCAGCAAGCTAGATCTTAGAGTGGTTACCATCAATTGAGAATTCATCCTAATGATGTCTTCAAGACCGCTTTCAAAACTCATGGTGGGCATTATGAATTCTTAGTTATGCCATTTGGCTTGACTAATGCTCCATCTTCTTTTCAAGGTTGGATGAATGCGGTGTTCAAGCCTCTGCTCGGGAAGTGTGTTCCGGTTTTCTTTGATGACATTCTGGTTTACAGTAGCAGTTTGGTTGATCATTGGAAGCATTTGAATCAAGTTTTTGCATTAATGAAACAACATTCATTGTATGCCAAATTAAGTAAGTGTTCTTTTGTCTCTAAGAGGGTTGAATACTTGGGTCATTTCATTTCGAATAAGGGTGTGGAGACACATCCTAGCAAGGTTAGTGCGATTAGTTCGTGGCCAACTCCACACACCGTTAAAGAGTTGAGGAGTTTCCTTGTTTGTGCAGGGTACTATAGGAAGTTTGTGAAGGGATATGCTATCATTAGCAAACCACTCACCGATTTACTTAAAAAGAATGCATTTGAATGGTCCGATTCTGCTCAACTTGCCTTTGCTAAGGTTAAGGAGGCACTTGTAAGGGCACCTGTGCTAGGTATTCCAGATTTTTCCAAACAATTTGTGGTGGAAACCGATGCTTCTAGTTCTGGAATTGGGGCTGTTCCGATGCAAGACCAAAGCATCCTTTGGCTTTTATCGGTCGAGCATTAGGTCCAAAGTGGCAAAAGCTTTCGGTTTATGAGAAAGAGCTATTAGCTATGGTGTTTGCTGTGCAAAAATGGGAACGAGTTTTGATGGGTGCTCATTTTGTTGTAAAAATCGATCAAAAGAGCCTCAAATGGTTGTTGCAGCAGAAAAATTTCTACTCGGTTTCAACAATTTTGGCTTTCCAAACTCATGGGGTTTGATTATGAGATTCAATACAAGGCTGGAAAGGAGAATGTTGTGGCGATGCTCTTTCTAGAGTGCAAGGCGCAGAAATTCTTCTCATGGCCATTACTGTGGTAGATTCGGATTTAGCACAAGCTATTATGGATAGTTACAAGCTTGATGATAATACTTTGGCTTTGTATCAGCAGCTCCAACAACATAAATCCATACCCGGTTTCAGTTTGAAGGATGGTTTACTCCGGAGGCATGGAAAGATTGTCGTTGGTCCCGATGATAACCTTAAAAAGAAGTTATTGAATTGGCAGCATAGCTCACTGGAAGCAGGACATTCCGGTAGGGATCAAACTTTAAAAAGGCTGCAAGGAATTTTTTATTGGAGGGGATTAACACAAGATGTGAATCGGTTTGTGCGCAGATGTGTGGTATGCCAAGCTTGTAAGTATGATACTTCGCTAAACCTGGTGCTTTGCAACCTTTGCCTATACCCGAACATGTGTGGACTGATATCTCCATGGACTTTATAACTGGTTTACCTTTGTCCATGACTAGGAATGTTATTTTTGTGGTTGTTGATAGATTGAGCAAATATGCCCATTTTATGGCATTAAAACATCCTTTTTCTGCTGTGGAAGTTGCTCAGTCTTACTTGGAAAATGTATTTAAGCTTCATGGGTGGCCACGGAGCATTGTGAGTGATAGGGATTCCATCTTCCTCGGTCGGTTCTGGAAAGGATTATTTTCCCTCCATGGTACTGAATTTTTACTTTCTTCCGCATATCATCCTGAAACCGATGGTCAAACAGAGGTTGTGAATCGGTGTTTGGAGACTTATCCCGAGATGTATGACTAATGACACTCCTAAAGACTGGTGCAAGTATCTTCCCATGGCTGAATGGTGGTATAATACTCATTTTCATACTTCCACACTCAAGACTCCTTATGAAATAGTTTATAACCAGCCTCCTCCACTGCATTTACCATATCTGCCAGGTGAGTCTTCTAATGCGGCAGTTGATAGAAGTATGCAGAAACGGGAGGAAATGATTCAGCTTTTGAAAGATACTTTGGTGAAGGCTCAAAACCGAATGAAGGTTCAGGTGGATAAGCGAAGGTCCGAAAGAAATTTTGTTGTTGGGGATTGGGTTTGGCTTAAATTGCAGCACTACATGCAACAATCAGTCCAATACAGAAGCAGTCAAAAACTTGCTGCTAAATATTTTGGTCCTTTCAAAGTTATTGCTGTCATAGGTAAGGTGGCTTATAAACTTCAATTGCCTAGTTCTGCTAAAATCCATAATGTTTTTCATGTGTCTCAATTGAAAGCATTTCATGGGGACCTCCCTCCTATTTCTATCATCCCTCCTTGGTCTGATCAACCTGTTGCTACTGAGGTTCGACCTGCTGCTGTCCTTGATACCAGAATTGCACAAGATGGAGATCTTTCGTACACAGTTTTTGGTTCATTGGTTGGATAAACCTGCTCATGAAGCTACTTGGATTAATCAGGATGATTTTGAGGCTCGATTTCCTGGTTTCTTTACTTGACTTGAGGACAAGTCTTTTTGAGGGGGGAGGGTATGTTATAGGAATAGCTAATGAAGTTTATTAGGCGGGAAAGTTGTTACCAAATTTACTTTTTTGCCCTTTTTTTTGTTATACTTCTTTAGATGGATATGGTAATGCGATGTTGGTTGAGTATAAAAACTTCAGATATATCATTTTTATCAGATATGAATGAAATGAATCTGATAATTTCTCCCTAATCTCTCTTCTTCCTATCTCTATTTCTCTATTCTGTTTTCCTATTATTTTTCCCTATTTGTCATTTTCCCACTATTTTGATTCCCATAATTCCACCGTTAACAGATGCATAGCAGGACAGGTAAGCTTCTTCCCAGTAATTGAACTCAATGACACTTAATTTGCTGAGTTATTGTCATCCATTGGGGGCTACATCTGCTCATGTATAGGTAAGTCTTGTAAGAGCCCTAAGGAAGGAGAATGTTCTTCTGCTTTCTCAAGTCTTGTTGCATCATGAAGGGGTTGATATCTGGATTTCAGTTGCAGTTTGGACTTGCCAAAGCCTTGCAAGTGCATATTTGCACTATGGATTCACTCTCTTGTGTCAATATATTCTTCTTTCCTTATTTTGTTGTACAGTTGTATATCCCTTGATTTCTAAGATTTTTCATAATTATTGTGTATATCAGCAAAAGGACAGAAAAATATCAGAAACTCTCTTTTATGTTTTGTCATAGTATTAGAGCCAAAATTCTGAGATCATCTTGTGTCTAGTTCCCTGTCTTGCTCCAAGATCATAGTGTTTTGATCTTGTATCTCTTGTATCCTACTATTCTGTTTTCTTGGACCTGTTCTTTTAGTTCTTGTTTCTGATTGAATCATGTCTTTGGAACCATCTTGACATTTTTTTGTTCGATTTAATGACATTAACTATTCTGTCTGGGCATTCCAATTTGAGCTCTTTGTCAAGGCAAAGAAATTATGGAGTCATATTGATGGGACTGATTTTGCACCTAACAGAGACAATATGAAGGAGAAATATGTAAAATGGGAGGTGAATGATGCTCAGATTATGTTTTGGATCCTTGGAAGTGTGGAACCCTCCATACTCCTCAATCTCAAAGCCTTATAAGACCTCTAGAGAAAAGTAGGACTACTTAAAAAAATTTACAACCAAAGCAACATACCTCGAAGGTTTCAATTGGAACTCGAGTTGGGTCAACTTAGTCAAGGGAGCATGTCAATACAATAGTTTTATTCTTCCTTTGAAAATCTTTGGGTTGAGCACGCTGATATTGTGTATGCAAATGTCCCTCCTGAAGGACTTTTTGTTGTACAAAGTATCCATGAAACCAGCAAACGTGATCAGTTTTTACTGAGGTTAAGGGAGGAGTTTCAAACAATTAGGTCTAATTTGATGAATAGAGAGCCGATTCTTTTACTGTATATTTGTGTGGGAGAGCTTCTCAGGAAAGAA
Organism: Cynanchum wilfordii; assembly: GCA_025388415.1. NCBI lineage: Eukaryota > Viridiplantae > Streptophyta > Magnoliopsida > Gentianales > Apocynaceae > Cynanchum > Cynanchum wilfordii. The sequence goes on along the minus strand of JAHSUH010000312.1, from coordinate 246,088 downwards.
CAACGATTCACTACACAGGCTGTCTTGGAGCAGAAAGCTCAAAATTTTGCTCCAAATCTTTTTAATGGTATCCTAATGGTGCAACCAAAAAACACTGCGAACGGAAAAAACAATTAAAAGAATTCAAGCAAATCGATTTAATTAGACTACCTTATAGATTTCTTCAATCAAGTCTACCGTATGGTGTTTTAAATTAACTACAAAAAATTGGACTCAGCACCCCAAACCGAATCCGGATTAATCAGCCATGTGGTTTCGAATACCGGATGCTTAAACAAAAAAAAAAAAGAATACATAAACAAATAAAACTATATTAAAAATACAAATGCACTTCTTGCATAAGAAAATGTTAACGGTGGAATTATGGGAATCAAAATAGTGGGAAAATGACAAATAGGGAAAAATAATAGGAAAACAGAATAGAGAAATAGAGATAGGAAGAAGAGAGATTAGGGAGAAATTATCAGATTCATTTCATTCATATCTGATAAAAATGATATATCTGAAGTTTTTATACTCAACCAACATCGCATTACCATATCCATCTAAAGAAGTATAACAAAAAAAAAGGGCAAAAAAGTAAATTTGGTAACAACTTTCCCGCCTAATAAACTTCATTAGCTATTCCTATAACAGAAAATCAGCAAAATGGTAAGACACAAACCAATAGGATAGGAAGGAGGAGACAGCAATAAGGGATTGTGTACAGATTGGACGTCTTCTCAAATTAGAAAGGAGTCCAAAAGAACACTTTCTTAACTACTACTACTTTATGGCATGGATAAAATTTAACAACATTGCCTGCTCTATCCCTTCACTACCACTTATATTTCAAGCAAGAACTCTGGATGGATGATGGATGGCTACTTCTCTCCCTTGCATCAAACAACAAATCTGTAAGTAATGTAACGCCCAGCAGTCTCACTTGGCCGAGAGATTCGAACAACTTGCCCACGTTTTAGACCATAATACCTTGCAACCGGGTCTGTGACCTGAATCCTAGGTAGCTGCCATCAGAAATGCCAGAGAAGACAAGAAATGCTACTTCTATTAGATATGCGCCCAAAAGTGACCCGGAAAGAAAAACTTAAGATAATCTATATTATGACATCAATATATTCCAAAGGCAAAAGAAAAGAGCTCAACAAAATGCACAGGGAAACATTGGTTTAAGGTACAGTTTAAAGCATGCCTCAAATGAGCAAGGCAGGGTTAACCCATGCCTTTTATGACCCAATAGAAAATAATATCAAGTAGAAGAATTTGTTCTTTGGGATTCAGATGATTAGGTATTAGGCTCCTTGGTCATTCTTAATCTGCTTTGGAAATACACGAAGTATTTAGGATAATTTGCTAATTTGATCCCTTAACATGCATAATTTAGCTAACTAGAAGATTTCAGCCAAAGAGTTAAGAAAAGGGAATTCCTGGCAAAATATATATATATATAAAACTAAAAAAATTAAGCATCTTAATTGGCCAAAGTATGCAGGTTAAGAGACCAAATTGGCTGCTTCTCCAATTATATATTTTGATAATTGTACATTATTTGCAATAAAGGCGCATGCTTTCCTGTGCATTGTTCCTTATACCTCTCTTCTAAAACAGAAGGGCAAAAAGCACACATCATCTGCTAAGTGTATATATATATAGCATCTATAACGTTTCATGTCAATAGTGTACCTTATGCAATAAAAAGCATGAATTGTGCCTTTAACAACAGTGCATGATTCAAAATTTATTACCTCTTTTCTAAAGCAGAGCTATACATTTTATATATATTTCCAGTTAAAATACTTATCTTTAGTGTTGAACAGCTGATAATCTATAGGTTCCCAATGGTTCCTGCATATCACTTCCCTGTGGTTTGTAAATTTTTTCCATTTTTTTCCCCATTTTATAAGCATGAATACAATGTTCAGCTCAGCTGAAGCAGCAATATGAAGATTTTCCAAAATCTATCTTGTAATAGCTGATTTCAGAAGCTGAACTAATATATTCATAACATGAAGCAAAACAAGATAACCCAGTATAATCTTCATATTTCTTTTTAATCTTGTTCAGTTTCTGAGTTGAAACCTGAATTCTATTAAGTCCTAGAATTTTCATAAATTAAACATGTTAAATCTACAAGCATCTTCAGGAAGAAATAACAAATTTGACGTCGACATTAATCCAAGAGGTAGCAGAAACTAACCTGTGTTTCTTTTACAGTATATCTTTCCAACAGAGTCTTCTTCTCATCAGGACTAAGTAGCTGGTGCTCAGGAACAAGAACATGATTTTTAATATTCACCATTAACTCAGCCTCCTGCACAATTACAAATGAAACAGTCTATAGTCAGTAACTTGTTATATTAATTATAGAAGGGTCCAGTGACAGGATAAGGAGATCAGTTTCAACCAAAATAAGAAAGAAAAAGATTCAACCAAATAGGCCCCATTAGATTACCAGGAAATCCTCCAACCAATAGCATAACCATAACTTATTTAGTGTGTTACAAACCAAAATGGACACTAATTATGCCCAGAGTAGACTGTTATCAGCATATGGATATGATAAATCCAAAACAAACAGCAAGAGTGACAAACTCAAAGCTCTAAATTTTGTAACCCTTAACAGTAAATCAAATAATCAGAATTATGTTTCTGAAAAGAACCATGTTGAACTAGAAAAACTCTAAGTGGAATTTCGAAGACAGGTCCACAAAATTAGGAATCTATGATTACAAATTTTACAGTGATTGAACTAAAGACTACCACTATCTTTGTCCAATATAAACTGTAATAGGGAAATTGAAATGCCCAATATATTCTGAAACAAACCACATGGTTGATAAAAGAAACTCAACGCTACCACTAATTTAACCTACCTATCAATCAAATAAACACACCCGCTAGAGACATCATTTTATACTAAATGGTTAACATAAATTACAAAATTAATATAAACAACCAGATGTTTAATTTTGCAAAAGAATCACACTGACCTGGAAAACCTCCAAGTGAAATTTTGTAGATATCTCACTGACACAAGTTCTGGCAAAGGGAGTCAAATTCTGCTGGACAACTAATATTGCACGAAAAACATTCTCAGACTTCATTCGATTAGTATAGGTCTTCATTGTCTTAACACCAACCTTTGCTTCCTCAGGAAAGAAAACATATATCTGATAAAAAAAAAAAATCCAAATAGATAACAAACTTTAATGAACTGTATAACAAAGAGGAAGAGCATCTTGATTTAATTTCTTGGATTAAAAAGTAAAAGAAACTGCTACAATGTAGTCCAATTAAATTTTAACACAAGAATACACCAATAAATAAGTCCAGCAAGAAATATACCTTCTTGGTAATGATAATGAAGCAAAACATCATAAACTTAAGAGAGCTATTTCCAAAGAATTTCTTCGTACTGAAAACAAATCAAGTCTGCAAATTCAAGATTATGCAATTTTCTATATAGAGATGTGCTTTTTTATTATAAAAAATAAAAAAAAACAAAAAAAAAACAACTTCTCCTCCTATTGTGATAAGCAAACACCTAAACCCTAAATAAAACCAACCAAAAAGCCGTTTTTCCCTCATCAAACGAAAATCACTCCCATGCCGAACCATACAAAGTAAATACATGTTATAGATACCAGTAGTTCTTAACCAAAGAAAAGATCTTTCAACTTCCACTACCGTAACCCACATAAAAGAAACACCCAAAAAAAGGAAAAAAGGCGCACGAACTAAATACCCAGAGAAGAAATCCAGATTATAATATTTTTCGTAACAAAAAGAAAGAAAGAAATAAAAATAAATAAATAAAAGTTTGTCCTCTTCAATTAGGGAAACCCTGGAAAGAAAAATAAAATTGCAAGATAATCCATGATCAGGAAATTAGAAACCTGAGTAGAACTATCGTTGCGCAAGGATTTGTTGATGACGAGGTCTTCACGCTTCATGTTCTCCCCATATTTCATCTGAAACTCCCTCTTTGTCATCTCAATCTCCTTGTCTGCAACAAAATAACCTCTATCTTTAAGCATCTCTAGAACAATCCTTCGAATTCTGAAGAGCCTGTTTATTTCTTCTTCCGACAGTGTCATCTTTTCTCCTTGTTCGGGTTTCGAGAATTTCTCCAATAGGTTTACTTGAGTTTAGAGCAGGGGAGGAGGAAGACGAAGAGGAAACTTTGACTCTGAAGCTGCATATTTGAAGACACCTTATATAGGGTTAATCGACGCCAGTTTCCTAAGCCTTCTCAAATTTGTATTTCTGCCGTAAAATTTTTCAATAACAACCTAAATACACATTTGGAAGAAATAGTTTATATAAGATAAATAATCAATTTTGTCTTTTATATTCATTTTATGATATTTTAGTTTTCAAGTCAAATTTATATTTGAGACGTTTAGTATTAGAGTCGCCTAGAGTTAAAGTGAGTTTGGCAGTCGCCTTAAGTCCCAGAATCACTTAGAACAACAAGAACTCGAGTGCAATCGACAGATCTGAATAGTTCTCGTAGTTTTTCGGTTTTTCGTTTTCTTTCTTCTCGAGTGTAGGGTTGAACCTCCATCATAAGGGATACCCTATAGTTTAGTTGAAAGGAGTGTTTGCCGAAGAACTTTAGGGCGAGATCGGGATCCAGAGGATTAAGCCAGCCCGTGGAAGCAGTGAGAGCAACACGACAACTTTCTCTTTCCTTTTCTTTTCGTTCTTGTGTTACTTTTCCTTTATATGTTATGATTCTGTCTCCTAAGATACTCTTTATCGGATTGATTGAAGATTTATATATTTCCGGAAAGGATACGTTTTAACATACATTGTGAATTGCTTATTGTTTTACGCTTTCGATTTAATTCTCGTATTGAGTTTATGATATGAAACTTAGGTTGATGCATGATACTACAATAGTTAATTGAATCGACGGTTTGTTAATGAGTCCCCACCATAGGAGATTTAACAAATTGCCAGATTATGACTAATAACTTGTAGCCACCATACCGAGGTTAGAAAGCCTAATAATCTCGGGTTTGGAATCAATGCAAATCTTAAGATTATGTTGTTAAATTGACGCCTTAATAACTAATCTAAAAAGGTTTAGGATTACTTGCAACCACCATATTGAGGTAATCATTTCAGACAATTCGAGTATGGTAGTAAAACAATTCGAATTCATAATTGTTTTAGATCTACTTGCAAGCTACACCTTCTAACATTGTTCACCTTAGTTAATCATACGTAGTTCATTAGAGATCTTAGTCAATTATTTTTCATTCTTGTTTTAAATATTCTTCAACAAACATATCTGAATTGAATGGACACCTAGGACTAATTCCCCGATCCTTAAAGATTGTCATAATTAGTAGAAACTAACCAGCCGTCCCCAACGTTCCCAAGGATATGATATTTATAAATTTAAAATCGTGGTACTCATGTGTTACTATCTGCATGCGGTAGGTACTCTGCCTTAGTTGTGTTTGATTATGTGACACTGTTTTGTGAGATTATTTGCCTTATTTGATATTCATTTTTACTCACTCAAAACACACACCAGATTTTTGGCGCCTTTGCCGGGGATGCTAAATTCATAACATTTTTAAAATTCCCGATCAAAAGTTTAGAAACTTTATGATTTGATAACGGTAGTATCTATTCTTTATGACTTGATTAGTGAAATTAGACCTCACTTTCCTAAGTATACAGTTTCCTAAATTGTTAATTTTAGAAATTATCTAGAATTAAATAATTATGGTCATCTAGTTTTAGAAAATTCATTCTAAAACCATACTAGGAAAACTCTAGATATTATCTAGGGTCGGAAAAAAAATTATTTTTCGAACTCTTTTTCTTTGCCTTCTTCTTATCTTATTGAAACATCATGCCTAATCTATCTTTGGTATTATCAAAAACTGAAAATTTTTGACTTCATCGTGCGAGGATCCACCTGAATTGAAATCGAAAGGGCTGGCCAACCTATTTCTACTATGGATTCCTAAGATGAAGGTAAGAACTTCCTTGATTATAATTGCAATTTGAATGAGAAACGAAAGGAAGTTGCAACTGAATGTAGTCAAGAGGTACAAAAAAGCTTTTGTTTATAAAATTATTGATATTCCAGGAACCAATCCTTATCTTTGCTCTCATACATGTTCTAATGTTTTCCGAATAGTTGTCATAGTTATATTATATTCTTAACATGATAAGAGAGTTGATAGATGATTTCCTATGTTTGGTATACATTCATGCATTGCTTGTGAAATCTGGAATCTATGTTATAAAGATGCATGAAAACAACGCATATGCTTAACTGGAAAAGTTATTCCTTTTGTGTTTGATAAGGCATTTTTGCATGAATTTTATTAAAGGAATTCTTTCACTAATGCACCCATTATGACATCCCCCGATTGAAATTGGCTATTTGACATGTGATGTTAGTAATTATGGAGTAGGAGTTGTTTGAGGACGAGGATATGCTATGAAATTCCAAATGATATGCTATGAAATTCCAAATGATATACTATGCTAGCTGTTGTATATACATTTGATATATTTGGTCTTGTCCAACACTATTATGTACACTAATCACCCTGCACTCACTTGTTGAATTATAATGCATTTTGTGTACATTGGATAGAATCCTAAAATTTGATGAATTTGATGAATATGGAAATTCAATGAACTTTAAATTGAAAAATAGGATTTGGCATGATAGACAATTTAGATGAATTTCAACTTGAGACTAAAATGTCATTCACATTTGAGAATGTTTCCATGAAATTTTAAAAGCTATTGGACAAATTCCTTCGTTATTAAACAAGTATCACCATGGGAACTTGTGAAGTAATGAATGAGGATGAAACATCATTCAAAGTGAACAAACAGAAGTTGAAATTTTACAGGGAATTGTTCGAAAAATCGAACATATAGTCCTTGATGAGTTATATTTATATATAAAAATAATATAAATAATTGAATAAAATAATACTAAAAATAATAGGATTTCTCAAGATTAAAATAGAATTGACACTTAGAAAATAAACTCAACTAGGCAAAGAACCTATCGAAATAGTTTAGTAAATAAAGGTAGTATTCACATTTTAATATTTATAAAATCGTTTTCCCCAAGACGTCTATTAATTTTTAGTGTGGAAAATATAATTAAATCAATTATGAATATGATTTGGAAGTATGAATCAATCATCAAGTAATCAAACCTTTATCAAGAATGATAGGATTGAATTCTAATTTCCTAGAAAGCAAAGTAAAGAATATGGATGAGATAATATTGAATATTTGAAGAACTCACTAAAGACATTAGAGAGAGTGGAGGATACACTTCACAATGAAACCAAGTATCATAAATCAACTATCACAATTTCACCAAATCAAGTCTAAAGTAGAATTTCCTCCATACGGATCGTGGCAAGAAATTCTTATATTAAGAACACTCGAATGTTAACACAACTAGATCTCATATCAATCATCCAAGGTCCGGTCCATCAATAGGAAACTAATCACATTAACTTGGCACTAATCGTATATCCAAGGTCCGGCCTAACAATTAGTGTTAACCCGAACCACAAAATCGAATTAGAGCTCAACTCAAGATAAGAATTCAAATCAAAGTCATAATTGAAATTGCAATTCAAGCTAATAAAATCATAACAATCAACTCACAATAGATCAATCTCAAAGTGAAGATGTAACATGAAACCAACCACTTCTACCATAAAGAAATGTAGAAGAAGAGAGTTCCTATTGGGTTGGTAAACTAAATTACAAGAAATATCATCAAAAGTAATAGAAGAAGGTAAGAAAATAATTCCAAAACCAGTTGTCAATTGATACCGGAAAGATCTCTACACTTCAACTCCTCTATTGAATCCTCTTCTTGCACTTTGAAGCTTGAATGATTGAAGTAGATCCAAACACCTCTTGATTAGATTGCACAACTCTACCTTATAGACCGAGGAGAGATTACACTACCTAACTAGAAACAATTATCCCTAAAACAACCTAGGGATTTCTCTAATTGAAAGTAGATCAACAAAGTGATAGAAAATTCCCTAAATTCTATACCAAAATATATGAAATTCAAGTAAACCCAATATGATATTCAATATCTAAAACAATGTGATAATCAAGTCAATCTCAACCTCTAAATAATGGTAAAAATCCTATAAATTATAGATAAACGAAACAGGGGTAAAATTGTCATTTTACACCAAGGAATCTGGAAATTTGGCTCAACACGGGCGTGTTGCACCCGTGTTGTGCCCGTGTTGATGACACGCTGTTGTGCAAAATATGTAACACGAGTGCAAACATACACTGTCAACAAGTAATATAGTACTCAAGTACCGGATATCGATCTCACAGGGATTATTTAGAAAATCATGTGAAATGTACGTAACATAGTGTGGATTAAAAATAGATCAAAAGATTGTTTGTTAACTAAATCTGCTCAGAAGGAGCTGCCTCAGCTGGCTCGGAAACTGGCGGATCGTCAAGCACTGGAGGAGGTGATATCGGAGTAGTGTGTGAATACAACAGACGGCTCATATCGGGACCAGAGATTGTCCCGGTCTCATACTCATCCCGGCTTAAATCTGTAATATATACACCAGCCTTTTGACACAGCTGTGTAATCAAGGAAGGAAAGAAAATATCGCCAGCCTTTTTACTTGCACAATTATGAATCTGCCGAACCAGAATTTTTCCGATGTTGATAGAACGTCTTCCTATGATGGCAGCGAGCGGAAACATCCTCTCTAAATTGACTGAATAGACATGTCCAATTGGCAAAATAGAATGTCGAATGAAATAGAACCAAACTTTGGCGTGATTTGTCAATCGTTGACGTTTACATGTCAACATACCCTTTGTCCGAGATCTGTCCCCAAGTGGTTTCCGCAATTGTGAGATCCCGTAATGTTGCATCACACAACTCATCTGTCACCTCTCGAGCACATAGCCGAATACTCATCATCATCATAATCCACTAAGCCGAATAGTCTGTTAATTGATGAAGAAGAAAGGGAGACCCGTTTTCCCCGAAACCCAAAACTGAGAGACGAATCTGTGGCCGCATAAGTTGGAGTAGAATTCACTGGACTACATCCTCATCCTGGTTTGAACCTTGGAGTGCGAAAACGAGTCCATTGTAAAGCCTCAATGGTCACTCGAATATCATTGGGAATCATATGTTGATCGGGGCCCAAAGAGAAACCTTTGTGCGGTAAAATGGGTTTTCTCCCGGAATAACGTCTCATATCGCTCTTCATCCTAGGCGCGTGAAATTTCTCCAATAAATGAACTTTCCGGGCTATTTTCTTAATGCGAGGCATAGCTGCGAATCAAGTGAACATAATAACTGAATATGAACTTTGAATACTTTAATGCCAAAAATGATTCCTTCCGAAAATAAATCAAAATCTCGGAAATAATTTGGTACTAAATCAAATCAATTTGAGCAAGGTATATTGCTTATAAACACACCACCCCCAAACTGAAATTATACTACCACCGAAAAGCCACAATTGAAATTGACTCAAATTGACATGAATATCAACATGCATGTTAAATATCAATTGATAACAATGGAACCCAAAACAAAATTTCGCTCTATTCAACTCGAGTACAACTCAAAATGGAATATGCCCCCAAATTTAACATTCAATTCAAATGAAACCCACTCAAAATTGAATGTGCATTACAAACAACGACAAAAGAATCCCATCACAATTTCAGCACAATAATTGCAGTTCCATCACAATTTCAGCACAATAATTGCAGTTCCATCACAATTTCAGCACAATAATTTCAGTTCCATCATAATTTCAGCACAATAATTTCAGTTTCATCACAATTTCAGCACAATAATTTCAGTTCAAGAACAATTTCAATTGATAACAATGGAACAAAATTTCGCTCTATTCAACTTGAGTACAATTCAAATGGAATCGCCCCCATTAAAATATCTGTACTATACCCATTTTGCCATTGAAATTTCTCAAACCCTTGCTGAAATTCGAAAAAAAAAAATTAGGGAACATACCTGAATTTTTTTTTTTTAAATTGAACCAAACCCGTACCTTCTGTTGAGATAATTTCCGTAACAGTTGGGTTTCTTCACACAAGCACTCAAGTGACAGTGTGTGCAAGAAATGGAATTATGTCAACCCAAGGAATTTAAAAATTGCAGTTCGTTCATCAATAAGCAGTAGAGAGAATGAGTAAAGTATGTAAGTAGGTGAAGTGTCGGGTAAGGGAGTAATAAGAAATGAAAAACAAAGTCAAAATAAACAAAAAGAATTCTAAGTTATTTATTTATTTATTACTTTTAATATTATTTTATTCTTATTATTTTATTATTATTATTATTATTTTAATATTATTATTATTATTATTATTATTTTTTTATTTTTATTTTTTTTTTTTTTTTTTTTTTTTTTTTTTAACTTAGAAAACTTACTGCCTGGACTTCACATTCTGTCTGCCGATGATATAGCATTGTTGAAGCTTTGCTACGACATCAATTCCAGAATGCTATAAAATTTGCAATCTGTCCTAAAATTCCCTTGACTCTGAACTGAAAAACTCATCCTGCAACAAACACATCTTTTCATCAGCAATTCACCTCATAGATCAAACCATCAAATTCATCAATCAAAGCCCCAATTTATTAAAGACAAACGAAGCTATTAAACTCTAAAAAAAAGAAAAAAAAAAAAAAAAAAAAAAAAAAAAAAACATGCTGCTAAAAATCAAACATTAAAGTATGGCGACGAAACTTCCCTTTTTTATGTATCAATGAACGTGATAGAAGCTCTATCACGCTCCACTGTACCTCCCAAATACATTTTTAGTCGTTGGCCATTAACTTTGAATTCTGCACCATTGTTATCTCGTAAAAGCACAACACCATAAGGAAAAACTTGTGCAATGGTGAATGGTCCGGACCATCTTGACTTGAGCTTACCGGGAAATAATCTAAGTCCTGGAATTAAACAGAGAACACTTTTTGACCTTCTTCAAACTGTTTTGGCTTGATATGTTGATCATGCCATCTCTTGGTCCTTTCTTTGTAAATTCTAGCATTCTCATAAGAAAACAACCTCAATTCATCTAGTTCATTCAACTGAAACTTCCTTAGATCCCCTGTACTGTTCAAATCCATATTCAAATGCTTTAATGCCCAATATGCTCTATGCTCAAGTTCCACGGGAAGATGACATGCTTTTCCAAACACCAATCTGTATGGAGACATTCCTAACGGTGTTTTGAATGCGGTTCGATAAGCCCACAATGCATCTTCCAACCTTTTTGACCAATCCTTTCGACTTGGATTAACAACTTTCTCAAGAATACCCTTTATCTCCCTATTAGATAATTCAGCTTGACCATTAGTTTGAGGATGATAAGGCAGGGCTATCTTATGCTTGACATTGTACTTGGCTAACAAACTTCCCAACCATTTATTCACGAAATGAGTTCCTTCATCACTTATGAGAGCTCTTGGTGTTCCAAAGCGAGTAAAAATATGCCTATGCAAGAATTTCAGCACTACTTTGGAATCATTGGTAGGATACGCAGCAGCTTCAACCCATTTAGAAACATAGTCTACAACCACCAAAATGTACGAATTTCCAAAAGAAGGAGGAAAAGGTCCCATGAAATCTATTCCCCACACATCAAACAATTCTACTTCAAGGATATTAGTTAATGGCATCTCGTTTCTCCTTGAAATATTACCTACCCTTTGACAACGATCACACTTTGCCACATACTCATGAGAGTCTTTAATTACAGTAGGCCAATAAAACCCGGATTGTAGCACCTTTGCTGCAGTTCGAGCACCACCAAAGTGTCCACCATAAGGAGCATTGTGACAATGAAACAGAATTTCAGCCACTTCATTCTCTGCAATGCACCTTCTTATCATTTGGTCAGCACATTGTTTGAACAAATATGGCTCCTCCCAAAGATAACTTTTTACGTCGTGAAAGAACTTCTTCCTCTGCTGCCCTGTTTGCTCAGGAGGAAGAACACCACTTGCCAAAAAATTAGCGAAATCAACAAACCAAGGAAGTGGTTTAGAATTCTGTACCTTTAATACTTGCTCATCTGGGAATGTCTCTTTAATGGGGACAAGAGAGCGAGAATTCCGGTGATGCTCCATTCTTGATAAATGATCTGCGACTTGATTTTCAGCTCCTTTTCGATCTTTAATTTCAACGTCAAACTCTTGGAGAAGGAGTACCCATCTAATAAGTCTTGGTTTTGAATCCTTCTTTGCAATTAAATATTTGATGGCTGAATGATCTGTATATACAATCACCTTTGTACCTATCAAATAAGAACGAAATTTGTCAAAAGCAAATACAACAGATAACAACTCTTTTTCGCATTCTTGTGTAATTTAATTGAGCTCCTGTTAAAGTACGACTAGCATAATAAATAGAATGAAAGATTTTGTTTCTCCTCTGTCCCAAAACAGCTCCTACAAAAAAAATCACTTGCATCACACATGAGCTCAAATGGTAGACTCCAATCAGGCGCAATGATGATTGGAGCTGAAACTAGCTTTTCCTTCAACTCTTCAAATTCTTTTGAACACACTTCATCAAATTTGAAAGGCGTGTCTTTCTCAAGTAAATTGCACAAAGGTTTAGATATTTTGGAAAAATCTTTAATAAACCTTCTATAGAATCCAGCATGTCCAAGGAAGCTTCTAATATGCTTCACCGTAGTCGGAGGAGGAAGTTTTTCAATAACTTCAATTTTTGCTCTATCAACTTCTAATCCATGTTTTGAAATTTTATGGCCTAAGATAATGCCTTCCTTGACCATAAAATGACACTTTTCCCAATTTAAAACAAGATTAGTCTCCTCACATCTTTGTAACACTTTAGCCAAATTCAGCAGACATTCTTCATAGGAATCACCAAAAACGAAAAATCGTCCATGAACATCTCTAAAAAATTTTCCACCATATCAGAAAATATTGCCATCATACATCGTTGAAATGTTGCAGGAGCATTGCACAAACCAAAGGGCATCCTACGGAAAGCAAAGGTTCCATAAGGACAAGTGAAAGTGGTCTTATCTTGATCCTCCTGGTGAAACAACAACTGATTATACCCTGAATACCCATCGAGAAAACAGTAGTACTCCTTCTTGCGAGTCTATCAAGCATTTGATCAACAAAAGGGAGTGGAAAATGATCTTTTCGAGTGGCATTGTTTAATTTTCTGTAGTCCATGCATATTCTCCATCCAAGAATGGCTCGAGTAGGGATTAACTCGTTATTTTCATTCTTTACCACCGTGATCCCACCTTTCTTTGGAACACACTGCACTGGACTAACCCAAGAACTATCCGAAATTGGATATATAATCCCATAATCCAGCCACTTTATTATTTGTTCTTTCACAACTTCCTTCATAATAGGGTTCAATCTTCTCTGCCCCTCAATGGAGTTTTTACTATCTTCTTCCAATAAAATCTTATGCATGCAAAAAGAAGGACTTATACCCCTTATATCTGCAATTGTCCATCCAATAGCCTTCTTGAATTTCTTCAAAACTTCAATGAGTTGATTTTCTTGTTCATCACTTAAGTTAGAAGAAACAATCACAGGTAATGTTGAATTTGAACCCAAGTAGACATATTTCAAATGAGAAGGAAGAGTTTTTAAATCAAGCTTAGGTGGCTCTTTAATGGATGGTTTTGGAACCTTAAATTCCCCCACAAATTCAAATCTACCACATTTTCTTGATGAATCGGCTTCTATCAATGCTGAATTTTCAGTTTCAACAGACCGATGCACAATCGGTTCAGCAGTAACTCTTCCAAAGATTCCTGAACACTCTGTTGCTTAATTTTCTCAGCTGCTGAAGTTTCCACCATTGAGATCCCAAAACATTCTTCAGCTTCATCTGGATATTTCATTGCTCTGAACACATTAAAAGTCACTTCATCATCATTTACTCTCATAGTAAGTTCTCCCTTCTGCACATCAATTAATGTTCTTCCCGTAGCCAAGAACGGACGCCCCAAAAATGATAGGAACTTCCCGTCGGCCTCATAATAATCCAGCCTATAAAATCTGGAAAAATAAAAAAACTTGTCCACCTTGACTAACACATCTTCAATTTTTCCATCGGACGGGCAAGAGATCTGTCTGCAAGTTGCAACGTAACGGTTGTCGGACGAACTTCACCAATTCCAAGTTTCCTGAAAATAGATAAATGCATTAGGTTAATACTTGCTCCAAGATCACACAAAGCCATACCAAAGTAAGAATCACCAATGGAACATGGAATGTTAAAACTTCCTGGATCCTTCATTTTTGGAGGTAATTTGTTTTGCAAGAAAGAGCTGCACTCCTTTGTAAGTGCTACTGTCTCATACTCCCCCAATCTTCTTTTCTTAGTCAAGATGTCCTTCATGAATTTCACATAATTGGGCATTTGTTCCAAGGCTTCAACTAAAGGAATGTTGATATGCAACTGCTTCAATACATCCAAGAACTTTCTGAACCGAGCATCCCGATTTTTCTTCTCAAACCTTTGAGGATAAGGCATTTTCAGCATTTCGGTTCTTTACTGGAATCTGATGTTGTGGTGATGCTGCGGGTAATGCTGTAGCATCAGGAATTCCAGTAGCTATTTTTCCTCCGGATTTGAGTTCTTGTTTTGCAGAATTTTCAGCTTCTGTATTAGAAAGAAGTTCTGCTTCCTTTTCCGATTTTTCTGCAGTTTCCTCTAAATCTTTCCCACTTCGTAATGTAACGGCTTTGCAATGTTCCTTCCCTTCCCTTCTCGGAATTTCTGTGTCACTAGGAAGGGTGCCTTGTGGTCGACTCCTTGATTCATTTGCGAGCTGCCCCATCCGATTTTCCAGATTTCTTATTGAAGAAGACAACCATTGCATTGTTGTATCAGCTCTAGCCATAAATTCCTTCATCATGTTTTCAAATGAGTTTGAAGAATTAATATGTAGAGGTCTCTGCTGCTATACAGGTTAGGAAAAACCAGAGGGATTGTTGGCTGGTCGCATAGGCATACTTGGTCCACTTGAGGTACCTGGATTGCTCCATGAAAAATTAGGATGATGTCTCCAACCAGGATTATAAGTGTTTGAATTCATACCCCCTCTGTTCCGATTTCCTAAATAACAAACTGAACTTGGGTTATGTGGACAATTATCAAAAGCATGTCCTTCATTGCAGTAAACACAAGAAATTCCTTCCACTGAACTTATATTCAAAGAGTTTGTCTGCTTGTCTCTCTTGTTTCTCCATTTGCATATTCATCTTATTTAGCATATTAGACATGGACGAAACTTGAGCTTGCAATGAAGAAATCGTATCCAACTCCAAAACCCCCGCTTTCCTACCAATAGGTAACCTAGAAGTAGGCCACCGATAGTTGTTATTTGCTACATTCTCAATAATCTCAAAAGCTTCATTATAGGATTTAGATAACAAAGCACCACCAGCTGATGCATCCACAACCATACGGGTATGAGCAATCAATCCGTTGTAGAAAGTTTCCATTTGAATCCAATAAGGAATTCCATGATTAGGACACTTCCTAAGCAAGTCTTTAAACCTTTCCCAAGCTTCATACAGTGACTCTTCATCAAGCTGTTGAAACGAAGTAATCTCATTTCTCAACCTTGCATTCTTCTTAGGAGGGAAGTATTTTGCTAGAAACTTCTCTGTCAACTGCTGCCACGAAGTTATTGAGTTTACATGTAGGGAGTTAAGCCATTCCCTTGCCTTGTCTCGTAGAGAAAAAGGAAACAATGTTAATCGTAGTGCATCCGAAGAAACTCCAGGCAACTTGAAGCAATTACCGATTTCCACGATGTATTTTAGGTGCAAATGCGGATTTTCCGATGGCGAGCCACTGAATTGTCCCAGACGATCGCAAGATTTGGAACATCAAGGGCTTCAACTCAAACTACGGAGCTTGAATTTCCTGGTGGCCTTATTCCAAAAGTCGGTTCTTCAAAAAAGGAGCAAAGCATGTTGTCCGATTGCTTGGTTCCTGTCATCTGCCACAACTGCGGGATTCCTTCGACTCCTCGTGGTTGCAAACGTTGTCCTGCATTTTATTGGTCCATAACTACTGGTTTTTTTAATTCGGCGTGGTCACTTGTGTTGGATTCTTCTAATTCACCTTGCGCTTTTCTCCTCCTTCTAAAAAATCTTTCTATTTCAGGTTCTTCCTCCGATAATACTTCACCTTTCTTCTTCTTCAATTTTTTACTCATACAACCTGAATTTATCCTGTAAAAACCAGCAAAGATCCCAGTGAATAACAGTAAAAATAAGCCACACAAAGCTTACTAATTTCACAATAAAAACTAAAAACAGTCCCCGACAACGGCGCCAAAAACTTGTTGTGCAAAATATGTAACACGAGTGCAAGCATACACTGTCAACAAGTAATATAGTACTCAAGTACCGGATATCGATCTCACATGGACTATTTAGAGAATCATGTGAAATGTACGTAACAGAGTGTGGATTAAAAATAGATCAAAAGATTGTTTGTTAACTAAATCTACTCAAAACGTAAATGCAATTAAACAATTAAGAAAATAATAAATAAAAACAATAAAAGTAACGAACAGGCACGCAAACAATCGGATTAGGAATATATATCAAATTAATTGAGCACTAGACTAGTTTTTCCCCTGTTATGTATTAAAGATGACCAATGTTGTATCGATGCTATATCGATGCTATAGCAATGAATCCAGAACTTCTCAAAACATATGTGCTTTTTTCAACATCACATAATTTCAGTCCACAACAATAAACTCATACGTCTATGCAGTTTATAATTATGACTTCATAGTAAATATCCAAAATTCTCAACGGATTATGCAAGGTAATTATATATGTCTATACAATTACAAAGTCGAATTCACAAAATTCAACCAAGCACCAATCAAGTGTTATGTCCGTTAAACTTTAATCCTTTCGGATCCAAGCTTTAACTCATTTATCCACCAAAGATTTATAATCAACGAATAGATATTAAATTGATAAACACTTAAGAGAATTACCAAGCAATTTATAGCTTCAATACCCACAATTTAAGAGTTTACATAACAAGTTCCAACTAGCCTAGTGGGTGGAAATTTAGCTCATAATTCCAGATTCAAAACCCAACAAAACATATTCCATAGACATTCCGTAAATTTCAGCAAAATAAAGCAATTCGATTACAGAATTTTCTAAGAAAAACAGGAGCAGTTTAAATATAATTTCTTAAATTAAACTCTTCCCTCTTTGAATTCAATTGGTCCGCTTCGATCTTGAACTTGAGAATGTCTTCTCGTCGTTCGGCTTAAATCAGAAATCACAGAATGTCTTCCGTGATTTTGTTGTCTCGTACTGCCCACCTCAAACTTGAATTTTAATTACAGAATTTCTTCCGTAAAATATTTTATCTCTCCTCGTTGCTCTCTACGTCTGCTCTCCCGACTGCGTCCAGAATTTTCAGAATTTCTTCTCCCTTTATCGCTGAAACTCACTCCCGAAGAGTAGCACTTACTTCCTGAATTTTCTCCCCCCTTTTCCTCAATTTTCGTTTATTCCTTTTTTCAGAATTAATTCAGCCTCCGGATACATTCTTGACTCCTTCTTTCTTCAATTTCTTGGACTTAACTGGGCTTCTCTTCAATTCTTTTGTTTTAACCCATTGCTTGGTCTTGCAAATAAATGAAGCCCAAAAAGCTTTTATCAATTTAGTCCATCAAATTTGTAGTATCTTCAATTCAGCCTCTCAATTCACTTATCTTCATTAAATTTCAGCTTTTCCCCTAAATAAAATAATCACACAAAAATTAAAAGAAATAAGCACAAAATACCGAAAATAAAAGACATATCACTCCTTTTTAACTTAAATCAAGCTCAAAAGTTTAACAATAACTCTACAAAAAGTAGAGTTATCACACGCGGCACGGCTGTTGCACCCGTGTTGCTCATGCGCGACACGGGCATGTTGTTGCCCGTGTTGGAGACCGTGTTCTTGACCCGATCGTGTATAACTTTCCGGAAATTGCATATTTAGTCCCCGAACTTCACTGTTTTGGTCAATTAGCCTCACGAACTTCCCGAAAACAGAAATATCACAATTAAAATATTTATCTCAATTTACTCTAATAAACTTCAACAATTATGCACAATTACCCTTCCAAAACATTATCAAATTTAGCGTTATCATAATACCCCACAACTTAAACTTTGCTTCTCCTCAAGTAAATTCAAAGAAGGAATTTTGAACAAACAAATCATTGAAGAGAAGTGCATAAAATGTTTTCTCAAAGAATTCAAATTAACTAGTTTACCCTTCAAAGATCTCATAAACAAAATGTTAAGGAATGATTCACTTATTTTGCCTCATCAAGTGCTTTCATGTCTAAATCAAGAAATCAATTTGAACAAATCATTTTCAACTTAAATACAAGAAATGATCATAAAAGCATCATGAGTGAAGTGTGTGCTCTATCTCAATTAGTGATCCAAATAAAAAATTTCTTCCCGAAGCAAACTACTCAAATAGTGGTTCGGTCGATCGAAAACTTCAACAACGAGACATAATCACAATCAAATCTCAAGAAACAAGCCACTTATTCAAAAGTAAATTTTTATTCAAGGTTTTTATTGTTTGCTTAACAATATCAACTTTAACTACCCTTGTAGCGAGTTCCACTTCGATGACTCCCGGATCCCGAGGACCTTAGGGCACCAAGCATTCAATTCTCATAAGGAGTGGTGCTCAAGTAGCAAAGGATACATGCAAAACAACCTTTTATTCAACAATTTTATTCAACGAAAATTAAAAGTGTGGCAAGTCTCTCAAAGAATTTTTCAAGTGAAAATTCAAGTCATTTCCATTCCCAAAAGACTTAATACTATTCAAATAAATGTCCAAAAGTAGTCAACTAATCGGAACAACCAACCAAGAATAGCTGTGTCAAAATAGTTTTTTCAGGATTTTCCTATAATCATGCTCGTATCAAGTATCAACAAGATGAAACAAATCAAATCTCGAGACTTTTAACAATCAACAAATAGTTTATATCATTGGCTAAGAAAATCAAATTCCCACAAAAAGTTCACAAAATAATCTTTTCAAGTAAACTAATCACTTTGAAAAATTTGAAAAAATAAGCAATTTTTTTTTTTGAAAATATTTGTAAATTGAGATAAAACGAGCACACACATACCTCACAACTTGAATATTACACTGTCCTCGGTGTAAAAAGCTAATACCCCACAACTTATTTGAAAAATAAATAAGTGCGAGAAAAACTATAAATACAAAATAACGGAAATAGGTGCGGAAAACTAGAAAAATAAAAACAAGTTTTTTTTTTTCAAAATGGGAAAATAGACTATGAACACAAAAGATAATCATATAAATCCAAATAAATCAATTAGTACATCCCGAGCAAAAATAAATAAGAAAAACAACTAAAAACAAATAAATAAAGCAAATAAACCCTATCCGGAACATCCGGGAACTTAACATAATAAACATAAAAGGTCCTATATTGGAACATCCAGCCACTAATAAAGCGATGTAGACAAATATTGAATGCCAAAAATCAAATATGACTCGATAAAAGCTGTAAAAGGAAAGGAAAGAAGGACAAATCTTGTTTCCGAGCAATCATGCTTGGAACTTATTTGTTCCTTTCTTAGGAGCTTCTTCCTTCTTCAATGACTTTGATAAGGCTCGCTTTGATAGTATGAAGAAGAATGACTTTTTGTTGGATGTACTTTGTTATCCCCCACCTTTTGTTTTGTGTAACTTTTTTTTTTATGTAATGGATTCGAGTCTTACTAGATATGTTCCTTAAACCTTTTTCCTATTTGATGTAACTTGACTTCACTCATTAATGCAACTCCTTCTCTTTTTGAAAAAAAAATAATAAAAAATAAATAAAAATAAAAATAAATTATTATTAAACAAAATTTTATTTTAGTAATAATATGAACAATGAGTCATACATATTGTTTCATTATGGAAACGTGTTAAGGGTTTAAAATTAGGGGATAAATTTTTCTTTCGTTCATCATGTTGTCCAAATAATAGAAACTTTAGAATGAAATACATCATAAATATAAAAATAAAAAGCTTGATTTTTCCTTTCTCGCATTTTGGACTAGTTTCCATTGTCAAAACATAGAAAACGGAATTGAAACTGAACTAGAAAGTGCCTATAGAAGAGATACAAAGAAGCTGAAGAGTTCGAAACTCAAATCAATGAGTATCAATTCAATTTCTCATTCCACTCCGTTTCTTTGTCAATCCCTTATCTGCCCACCTAAATTCTTCCCTACAATTTCTACTCCTACAGTTGAAATCAAAGCCTTATCAAGAAATCAAGGAGCAGCGGAAGAAGTAAGAGTTTGCACAAACAGAACATGCAGGAAACAAGGGTCGTTTGAGACGCTTCATATTCTTTCTGGGATTGCTCCTCCTAATGTTTCTGTAAACTCCTGTGGATGTCTAGGTCGCTGCGGTGCTGGTCCTAATTTAGTCATTTTACCTAATGGAGTCATTGTTGGCCATTGTGGAACACCTTCTAAAGCAGCCCAATTGATGATTTCAGTAGTTGGGAACTCTGATGGTAATAATGATGATAATGATAAGAATAGTAAGTCGTGTTTGGAGGCGCTCGCGTTGAGGAAAAGAGCTGAGGATAAGATGTCTAGTGGTGATTTTGATGAAGCCCATGTTTTGCTTTCGCAGGTATTGTATGAATTTCCAGATTTAATTGTGGGTAACAATTTTTGGGTTGGGGATTTTGCATTTGCATTTAAGTTTTTCAAATTAAAGAATTGTGTGTTTATGTGCAGAAGGATGGATGCCCAAGTTTAGTCCCTAAATAATTTTCAATTACCTGGTTGGTATTATATTTATGAACAAAATAACAGGTCAAAATTTTTACTATGTGCCATGCATATAAGCTAAATTCATTAAGACATGTTCAATTCCTTCTATAAAATTTTGAAATTTGGTTATATGAAATAAAGCTATGGAGGTTGAATGACTTTTTTTTTTTTTTTTTTTGCTGGATTGTTGAATGACTTGAAAGTGCACAAAATTGAAATAAAATTGTCATTTTACCTGTTAATAAAAAATCTAGCAAAAAATTGTTAGTAATAATGATCCATTTGGAAACTCAAAATTAAATAAAAAAAAAATTTTTTTAAAAAAAAAAATATAAATACCAACCCGGTATAAAAAAATTTTAAGAGAATAATTATCCTATGGCAGATTTGGGAAGAATCTGGCAATTTTACTAAGACTTAGATCAGAGGGGGTCTTGCTACTGTTTGATTTTTTTTTTTCTCCCAAGTGATACTAGAAAGAATTTATCATTCCTTAGAGATTTATAATTTTGATCAAGAATCTTTCTGCAGTTTATTTTGCCACATATCAGACTGGCTCATTAAGATTTGAAGTGTTTTTCATCTATGAAAATTATACTTTGGGAAATGGGTTGTGAATTTAACTTTTGTCATTTAATCTTTAAATGTTAGTTTTTGGTAAGGCATAAAAAACCTTGACCATTCCATTTGTTTTCTTGCTTCAGGCTATTGAACTTAAGCCATTTGGAGGTGTCCATATACTGTACAAAGACAGGTGAACTTTTACTAAAAGTGTTTTAGAGTCTTAATAGTTTTGTCCAATTAATTGTGGTGAGAAACTTTGGTTTCTGAAACTGAGATGATAAACCCTATAGCTATTGCAGTTAATTAACAACTTTATGCTTGAAAATCCTTTTAATTCGTTACAAAACTCATGGTTCCTGTCAAATGCTCTTATCGGTTCAAGGTGCCTACTATGGTGTATAGTATTTTTATTGATCTCTTAGAATTCAATTTTTATTGTTTTAAGGGTCTCTTTATGGAAGGAAAAAGGAAAAGAGAGTTTTTAAAAGTAGTACTTCCATTTAGGTCTGCTGCAAGATTGGCGGTTGGAAACATCAATGAAGCCCTTGAAGATGCTAACGAGGCTTTGGCTATTGCACCACGGTATCCTGAGGTTAGCCAGATTGCTATATCTTCTGCAACTTAAGAAACAACCTTTTTGTTCATACTGCCAGCTTGGTGAAGTTTTGTTGTTATCTTCAAAACTGTGGTTGAGGTTTCATTCCTAAGTGTTTCTATATTGGGGGAAAGATTAAAGAAATTTGTAATTTCAATTGCACATTAATAATAACTAGAATTAGTTTTGAACAATTTTTGATTAATGATTTCCTTTTCTAAACTTTAATGCTGCCTATACCCTCCTCCTTCCCCTTAAGTTCACGGGAATAAGCACAACTTTACGTCCTTTCTTTCACGTTGTCGGTTTATTTGTCTCCTCCCCTGATATCCAAACAAGAAATTAATACTTTGAGAACCCCAAACTATTTTCACTTCATAGCAAGGTGGAAAATAATTTCATCATAGAAGAAGAAAAACTCTGAGAAAAATATGAGGTTTCACCATTTTTGAGAAACAAATTGCAACTTCTTGCTTTCAGATCTTACTTGAATATTTTAATCTTGTCGATCAAACAGGCTTATATCTGCCAAGGTGATGCTTTGATGGCTATGGACCAACATGATGCTGCGGAAAATTCTTATTTAACTGCTTTGGACTTAGATCCTTCTCTTCGTCGTTCTAAAACTTTTAAGGTATGTTTCGCCGCTGATGTCTTCTGAAAAAACAATTATATGTCAGAAAACTTTGTGCTTATGATCCAATACATGATCCTCACTTGCCAATAGTTAGACCCAAAACAAAAATATCAGCTGCATTTTTTTTTTTTTTTATGAATTTAATCAAATTATTTTTCTTTCTTGAGATCTTGGAACCCTTCATGTGGGCTTGTCTAAATGTTTAGTTTGTATTTCCTGGAATTCGTCTAGCTTCTCTACCTTGCATAATAATGAGAGTTATCGTGTTGGCATTTTTTTGTTATTTTTAATAATGCAAATTATGTTACTTTTTTGTCTAACATGTCTACCTTGCACACAAATGAGAGTTATTGAGTGAATGTATGATTCTAGGTTGATCTCAGGACCAAATCATCTAAAAGGAATTAAAATTCACCTGAATTCTTCGTTCTGGTCTGCAGCTGGGATGCGTTATTATACCTTAAGAGAACAGTCTGGCTTTTAACAGTGACCAAAATTTCGACATCATGCAAAATATTTGTTAATTAAGATTTATTTATAGACATTTTACTCTTGATAACGTAGAACTAATATGGCAGATATCATATAAAAGATGAAAATATGAAGAAGATTAAATTTTTTTTTTTACTTGATTAGTCACAGAAGAATTGTATAGAATTTATTGAATTTCAGTTCCATACAAGTTAATTTAGATCACAGTGATACTAAATATATATATAATAAAAAGGAAAAAAAAAAAAAAAAAAACCGAAGAAGCAAAGAGAAATATCTTTTCTGAATCATCTTGATAGCAGAAAAACGAATTAGAGAGGTTATAAGAAACTTTAGTTTATCTCTAAAAATCCTCTCAGTGTATTCTTACACTTCTGCAAGTCAAAGAAAAGATGAATAAGAAGAGAAGAAGAAACATTAGTGTTTACGATATAGCTTTTCGTTAATGTAAGGTAACATAGTAGATTGTGTCATTTTAAGATACATGGGAGCGAGTGATCAGGAAAAATCTCAGATGCCTTCTTTTAGTACTGATGTTCAGCAATATGTTGAAAGTTTCCAACTTTTTAATCTATATCATCTCAAATAAGGCATTTTTTTGGATAGATCTTTATTACCTAAATATCAAACATATTTACTATTGTTTTGTTCTTGTTTAGGCTCGAATTACAAAGGTTCAAGATGCAATGGCTCCTGCAGATTTGGCTTGATTTTTTTCCTCATGTTTATGAAGGCATGCTTCAAATGATGACAATGGAGGCAAAATAGGTACCCTTTGGCAAAGCAGCCAAAATAAAAGAACATTCATGTAACTCTTAAAAGGAAAAGCATGGTTAGACTCTTGCTTGGTGCCCCTCACCATCACCTTAAGCCAAGAAAACCCTTCATCATAGATCTTTGAATGACATTAGCTGGCTATATCTGTCATCATGTTTTGCAAAGATGATGGATTTATCAGTGTCTCAAAATCTAATCCTTTGATAGAAAGGAATATGATAAAAGTATTTTCCTTGCTTATCTCCTAATCAAGATTCATTATCCTTCATGGCCTTGATTTGAACCATTGACTTTATGAAACTTGTAGTTGTGATACTCATCCCACATTGTAAGTATATAAGTATATAATAAGAATGTGATATTGAATATAAGAATGGGCCTAAGTAATTGTAGTCAACCCGGATAACCTTTTGGCATAGTAAGGATGGTGTCAAGTACCTCGTCACATGTAAGGAAGTGATATAAAATATAAAAATGAGTTTAAATAATCATAGTCAATTCGGGATTTCAAGTAGGTAGATATCTTTATGCTGAAAAATAAGTGTTTGATTTTATTTAGCTTCTTATTGTTTATATACTGATTTCTGGATCCATTTCATGATGTTAGCAATACATTAGTGCAGAAAAAGCAGGGTAGGAGCCCCTTTATTCAGCTTGGTAGAAATAGAGAGGAGAGAGATAATCTCTTCAACGTTTATGCAGGTTTATAGGGCAGAAATTCAATCTGAGAGAGTGCTTTCTTCAAGTATCTAAAGTTATAAATCAGTAATTAGCCTTACGGTACTGAACTAAATGGTAATTGTTATAGTTCATCATTGCATGCTTTTACATACTATTTCAAGTTCATAATTTTCTAGTATTGCTTGCTCGAAAATGATTTGACTGTTCTCTCGTTAGTTGCAACTTTCAGATGCTTCCTCTCCTCGATGAACTCCGAATCGATCCTCTGGTCCAGTGATTGTCTTGATTTGATATTGCTCGGAGCATCGGGAGCAGCAAGGATTTCTGGAAGTAACCTTAAACGTCTCTCTCACTGCTATTTTTAAACAAACTAAACAATGCTGTACGCTACTCAAATGCCCATGGTTGTTTGGTGGTTCTGTATAGTGCAAAATTGCTATTCTTCTCCAATTATTATTAATTATTATTATTAGGGTAAATTATTTTTGTGACACCTCTTAGATCTCATAATTCAACTTTAGTATCAAGGTTCTCCAACTTTTTAAAAAAGTCCCACTACAGAATATTTTTCTTTAGATCATCATCCCCTACGCCCACCAGAGTTTCTCCGTATCCTCTCCTCTTTTCTTTCGCTAAACTCTCTGGTTCTGTACAACCACCAGCACCAGATCTTCCTCCTTTGACTCTTCCCCAAAAATGAGTTGGCTTGCAAATTGGGTTCGGTACCGTGGCCCCACTGAATCTTCCATGGGTGGAAGAAGAAGAAGAATGAGAAAGAGAAAAATTAGGGTTATTTTAATAATGGACAAAAACAATAAAAAGAGGGAACAGCAAAAATTGAGGGAAATACATGTAATATGACTTTAAAAAGCTGGTGGAAAGTCCCGATGGCTGAGTTGGTGGAGTGGTTAGGGGGGGACTGCTCATTTAATAACTAAAGACTACATATGACTTAAAAAGGCTGGTGGAAAACTGTGAACAAAATTCATTTAGATGCTGAAGTTAAATTTTGGTATGTAAACGTGTCAACATGATATTTCACCTTATTATCGTTTAGAGGAATCTATTAGGGATTTATTAAGAAATATTATCAGGTGAGCAGTTAAAGTGCAGCTTTTTTTTTTCTTTTTCATAGTTTTTAAATATCTAATGCTTAGGATTCCAGAATTTTTGGTTTGACTTAGAGATGAAGATTTTCACCTCAGTAACATTTTTTTTTTTATATATATAAATACATGAATTGAAGAAAAAGGTACCGCAGCACTGGATAATCCATATCTCTAATAAGCTTCTTCTCATAATCTGGATAGCACTGGATAACTTACCTGTGATTAATTATATTTATACGTAGTAGAGTTGTTGATCTGAGGAACACAAGTAAAAATGTCCAACTTCTTCTTCATCCTATACCACAAATTAGACTCTTCCTTCTTCCCATTGTTGTACTCACCACCAAATTGCAGACAACCCTTTTTTTTGGAACTACCAAAGCAAGAAACAGCTTCTTCAGGTACTCGAAAGCAATCGTCCAAAGCCACCGCTCCTCCTCCTCGTACTTTCTTCTGTTTCTCCTCTTCGTTCTTGACAAGTTGTTCATAATACTCCTTATTCCTTCTCTCCAACCCATATATCTGTCCCTGAAGATCCTCAATCTTTTGACTAAGAATACAAACTCTGTGATCTTCTCTCAACTTTAACACACACCTTGCAAGATCAGCAGCTTTCCTTTTCATGAACAGTGATTCTGAAGCCAAAACTTTGTTCTCATCCAACAACGCATTCACTCTGAAACTCAAGCTCGCATTCTCATTCAACAGTATCAGTCTCTCCGATTCCAACACATCCAATAAACTCTTCTGCAAATCTGCCTTCCTCCACGACTCTCCCCACTTCCTTTCCACTATACTCATCTCGTTCATAACAATATCGTAATCAACTGATTTCATTACAATGTCAGCCACAATCGTATCAGCACTCACAATCTGTTTGGATTGCCCAGATGCTGGAGGAAATGGAATCTGTGTCTGTGTCTGTGTACGACAAGGAACTCTCCACATCTGAATCAATAACTGTTACCCCACAATCCTCTTCCTCCTCTTCTTCTTCTTCTTCTTCCTCGAACTGTTCATTTTCATAGAAATGGAAAGGTGATATTGGGGACGAATACCTTCTGTGGTGCTGGTGAGTTTTGGCCAGGGCTTGACAGTAACGATCGGCTAAGGAGACGTAGCTGTTGTACAGATCTTGAAGTAAGGCCAGTAGCTGAGGGCGTTTCTGGAAATACGCATCAGCTCGATCTGCAAAACTATCGTCGCCATTCCCGACTCCTCCATCTGATGACATGTTTGCCGTTATCATCTTCATTCTCTCATCTAAATCTGCCCACACAAACCCAATTTTTTTTAAAATTGAAGCAATATTTTTGTCACTAATTTAAATTGATATATATATATATATATATATTAATAAACATAGCTTAAAAATAGATGTATTACGCATAACTTCGGTGTTAACAGACATTTTTTGAAAATACTTTTCAAAGTTCAAATTTTATTCCCACCAAAATAAATATATTTATCCTTCATGAATGGCCGGCCCCCGCTTCTCAATTATTTGCACATGTCGTATATTCTCAATTGCCGATAACGACTCTATTACTTGTATTTCAATTATTTGAAATTCAAAATTCCACCATTTATTTCCATTTTGTTGCTGAGAAATTCGGTCATTTTCACAGGAATAGTGTCACATAATTTGTTTGACCATTTTAATTTTGGCCCCTGCTCTGTTAATTTCTTAGATATTTAAATACAAACATATATATATATATATATATAAATCTGGACAAATGGACCTCAGTCTCATTAAATCATTTTCATTAAACAAACTTCAAATATAAATTTATAAAAAATTTTAAGACATCAATATTATATTATTATTACATTTATAGTAATATAATTAATATATTAAAGAATGTAAAGAAATTCAAAGGAAACAAAATAAATCATTATTTTAGTTGAAAAGGACTAATCCTATTTTCTATATATATATATATATATTTTTTTTTTTTTTTTTCTTACTGGTAAATCTTAGGATGCCCAAAAAGTGGCAGCAGCTTAAAATCTAAGCCGACAAAGAAAGAAACGAAAAATAACCTATGCAGAATGTAATAAAACAAAAAGAAGAAACCATATGTAATAAAAGAACCAATCTGATCCTATCAGCTACTGCAACACGACATCTACATAAAGAAGGCTTTTTCATTTTCCTGGAATTTGAATTTTGAAAAGTCTTTTTGCAGACTTTTTTTTTTTGAATTTTGAAAAAAAAAAAATTCTTTATTTAAAATTTAAAAAACAAAAAAAAAAAAAAAAAAGAAACGTCGCTTTTTTTTCCAGTTTATGATTAAAAATATGAACCAATTTTTCAAATTTGAAATATGGCGGACAATTTATAATAATCTACACAAGGATTTATAATATTCTTTTTCTGATTTTTCAAATAAAAAAATGTAAAATGATAAGGGTTTTTTAAGGTTATAAATGGTGAATTTAGTTACTAATATTCATGTCTTTTGGTGCAATTAATCTATATATATATATATATAATTGAATTATTTCCTTCATAATATCTATTGTTTGGACAAGTCAAATAATAAAATTTTTATTAGCTCAAATAATGAATTTCATGAAAAACGAGATCAATCTACTTCTTATATATATATATATATATATTAAAAACCTACTATATATAAAACAACAAGAACACCACCAAAAATTGGGAAAAAAACTTCAGTAATCTTTTTTTTTTTTTTTAATAAAATTGTTCAATTAATATGTATTTACAATCATCATTACTAACATATCAACAATAACTTTTGATGAAAAAATAGATATACTATATAGTTTAAAAATATTCAAAAATAAATAAATAAATAAATAAATAAAACCAATATCATGAAATAGTAGAAATTGTGTGGGGACCAAATATAAGAATTTTTGCCGGTTTAAGCAATGAGAGAGGAGAAAGATTGATGGCACAGAATAGAAATAGAAATATGAAAAAGCTTTTAAAAAGATGGATGGATGGGGTAAGTTTTTGCAGGCATTTTTTTGGTAAGAAAAAATTGACATGTTATTATCCAATCTGACACTTTTCCTCTCACTGCTGCAACTAAAAGCCAAACAAGTCATAGAAACTGAAGCAGTAGGTAAAAACTTTTTACCCATCTCTACAAATATACATTTTCATGTCAAGCATCCATCATGGCCCCCATCACTTCTACCAAATTCTTACCTCTGGAACATATTAACACTCTCTACTTTTTACTTTTACTACATCCATAGCTGTAAAAATATGTATCTATATATATCCATGAACCAAAAACAAAGGTAATAATAATGGTCACACTTAAATTTACTCCACAAAGTTAAATTTAGTTTTTTTAGTTTTTATTTTATATAATAAATAGGGATGGAGGGAAAAAATTTACACAATCTCTCTTTTTTTTTGTGAAAACTTTATTATTTGTTGAAATCAAATATTAAAGTGTAGTTTTGGACCACCAAAACAGCTTTTAAATTTTTTTACATACATATATATATATAAAACTTCAAAAATTTTTTTGCTTGACTCAGAAGTCATTACACACATAAATATTTAATTTTTTAAATGATAAGTACTATTAAATAAGACGAGGTTGATTAGCAACTAGCAAACCAATGGTGGGATATGGGAACGAATATATCATACCAGCAATGGTGAAGAGAAGCCAAGAGGGTCTGCCAAAGCTTCTCCGACGAGAATGCTTACCACCACCGCCACCGCCACCACCACCGGTTTTCTCCACCAACTTCTTATTCATCTTCTTACCTTCCATATCTGATACCCTACACATTATTTTTTTTTTTTTTTTACCGCACACAAGAAAAATTACCTTTGCATTAAAAATCTAAAACAGCGCTTTTGGATGAAAAAAAGTAAAATAAAATAAAAATGTTATACCAAATAATGCAAGGCAATAAATGATATAGCTCCGTACGTGTATAAATAGCACCTCCATGATTCAACATTACAAGCAAGGAAAAAAAATTAAGAAAATATAAAATTACACAGATCTCGAGGTAAGTAATTTGTTTCTTTCTTTCTTCTCCTTCTTCTTGTATAATAACATCATTAAAAACCATTATTTCAATTTTACAAATTTCTTCTCTTTTTTTTTTTTTTTTTTTTTTGTGCATAAAGAAAAGTTGTGATCATGAGATTAATCTACATTCGAACAAAGAACGCATTCTAACATAGAACACAAACAGAGAGGAGAAAAAGCTAGGAAACTTAGTAGAAGAAGCAGAATTATTCGCACCTGAGAATGCTTTTCTCCACCTCCTGAAAAACTACAGGAGAGAGAGGTGTAAGCAAAGGGGTTGAAGTTTTTATAGAGGGGATTGGGGTGTGGGGAGACAGGCTTCTTTAAGAAGAGAAGAGAAGTGAAATGCTTATAGAGAGAGTGCCAAAATCGATTTGAGTTTAAACCAATTAAAATACAACGCGTGGCAAGTTTGGCAGTACTAAATTAAATGTAAGGGGAAATAAGGGTGACCCGGGAAGTATGATCTATTAAGGTAGGGAAGAAGTAGCCTTTTTTCATAGACTATACATATATATATATATATATATATATATAGACCATTTCTTTTCTTTTTTTTGAATTTGTATAGACAATATAATTTTTTTTTTTTTTTTTGCTAATTTTGTATAGACAATATTTATTTATTGATTAATTCCTCTATTAAATTTAGAAAAATTGGGTTGTATGCATATAACTTTTTTTTCCCTATTAAACTAAATTTAAACTTTTTGTATTTCAAAAATTTTTTTTTGATATGTGAAATTTCATTAAATTAAAATATTCTACAAATAAATGACTAAAGTCATTCATGGTAATAAAACAAAATACCAACCTAAAACTAGGTGGAACGAACATACTCGACCTAAAAGTTTATGTGAGTCAAAGAAAGTTGTAAACATAAAATAAACACACTACAAACATCATATTTTTTTTTTTCCTTTTGGCTCCAGGTGCCGGACTTCATATGTAAAGAGAATTCAATTTTGCCTTCTTTTTTCAATGAAAGTCTAATCCATATTGGGCATATCATAAATTTCATAGAATACTTAAAAAGAGGACAAAACACGAATAAAGGGTTCAAATCTAGTATAAGTTTAACAAATTTTTATTCTAAAAAAATAGAAAAATTGATATAAAAGTATGAGTTGAAATATTTGCATATGAGATTCAAAAGGTAGTACTAAAACCAAAGAAATAAATAGAAAATAAACAAAAACAAAACACAACAAAGAAGAAAATAGAAAAAGAACCCACAAAAATCGGTTAAAAAAAAGAAAGAAAGGATACTGAAATAAAAGAAAAAGAAACCAAAGAAGAAGGGAAACACAATGAGGAAAGGATCTTCGGTCAAGAGAAACTCTAATCGGAGCTAAGATTCCCTTGATAGGGAGAGAAGCTGAAAAAAATTGAGGAGCGACCTTGAGGTGAAAGTTAGGGTTAAAGAAAAAAAGGGGGGAAGCATTTATGCATCACAATAGCTATAAATAAAGAGAGTTTTGTATTAACCCAACAACTTAGGAGAGTTGGTAAGCGGACTTCTAAAGCTTCTCCTCGGGGTGAATGACCTCGAGTAAGAGTTGGACTATGCGAGCGCACACCAGGCCGAATTCGGATTAATCGGCCCGTGTGGGTTCGAATACTAGATGTTTAAGGGAAAAAAAGAGAGTTTTGTATTTGAATAAACTTCTTACACATGTTAAATATAGTCAATCATCAATTTCTTTTATTAAATGCGAACTTTATTATTTTTGGTGCATTGTGCTCGTAGCTTTTCTCAAATACATCTTCAATAACTCAATAATTATATCAACAGGTATAAAAATTCATTTTACTAAAAATAAAATATTATTCAAATAACTATTTATCAGACTTTTTTTTTAAAAAAAAAAATAAATAAATTCTCTATTTTAGTCTCATAACTATTTTAAATTCTCACACTTAGTGTTAAGTCTTAAATCTTGATTATTTTTTTTTTAAGTTTAATTGGTGTGTGCAAAGTGTTTGATTATTATAGCATAATTCAATTTAAGTAAATCACATAACTAAGGCAAAATACATATTGCATACGAGATAATAACATGGAAGTATAACGATTTTACATTTATAAATATTATATTTCCTAAGAACGTGGTAAAAGTTTTTTAGTATCTATCAATTATGACAAAGTTTTGATTAATGACAATTAGTCTTAGGCATTAGTTAAATTCATATCGAGTGATGTGAAAAGGAAAAACAAAACAAAGAAAGTATACTACGGGAGAACATTGTTTTAGAGACGAACCATTTGAGTCACTCATCATTTGTCTCCGAATAGAGACAAACAAGAGACATATTTGAGACAATTAAAAATTTATGAAATTTTGAACAATATTAGAGTTTATTTAGAGTCCAAATACCTCGTCTCTAAATTATTTGTCTCTACAACGTCTCTAGTTGAATACAAAATGGAGACAAATCCACTATTGTCTCAATTTCAACTCTATGTAGAGTCAACATAGCTATTAAAAAAAAGTTGTCTCAAATAATCGTGACTAAATGGAGTTTAATAAAATTTGTCTTCTTTTATTTTTAATATTAGAGACATTTTAGAGATAAACTATTTTTCGTCTCTATGATTGGAAAAATATTATAGACAAATGCGTGTCTAACGATATCGTCTCTATGCTAATTTGTCTTTACAACTCTCTAATTGACAAAATGGAGACAAATCCACTATGTCTCGATCTCAACTCTATGTAGAGTTAATCTTGCTATTAAAAAAAAATTATCTCACATAATGGTGACTAAATGGAGTCTAATAAAAATTTGTCTTCTTTTATTTTTAATATTAAAAACATGATAGAAACAAACTATTTTTTTGTCTCTATGATTGAAAATGTGTTAGAGACAAATGCAAGTCTAACGATGTCGTCTCTATGCTATTTCTCTCTAAAATGTCTCTAGTTGAATACAAAAGAAGACAAATCAACTTTTGTTTCGATCTCAACTCACTACAACAAATTTAGCTTATAACAACATTTTATTTGCAACACTTTTAATTAAGTAATGTCAAATCACACAAGTAAAAATACTTCAATTAATATGTTTTTAAATATAAATACTGATGCATGATGTAGTTATATTTTTAATAACTGTTGCTTAAATATACTAATAACTAATTTTTTTAGCCACATATAACATAAGTGTTACCATAAAGGTTTTTTATAACAAACCTAATTACACTTTTCATAATTATTTAATAAAACAATACATAATATTGAAATACTTTTTATAACTGTTTTAATATATATTTATTTAAAGTATAATATTTTTTGGACATAAAAGAAAAATGTAATTTAATATATAAACGTAATCTTCTTCTAATATATATATATATATATATATATATATATATATATATATTATATAAAATATCTTAAAAAAATAATATAAAATTTTGAACAAAGATGATATATATGAATATTATTTATATTTTTTAACTTTTGAATTTAGTCATTATTTTTATTTATTACATTGTATTAATTATTATTTTTGTAATTTTTTAAAAAAATTTAAAGACTTCAAATATCTCAAAAACTCTTATGTAAAAATAGTTTAAGGAGAAAAACTTTGATGATATATTTCTTTTATTTATTAAACTATTCTGTAGATAAAAATTGTTGTTGTAACGAAAAAATTTAAATTTATTTTATATATATTAAAAACAAAGTTTATTATATATATATATATATATATATAAATTTCATTTTAAATTTCGCTTGAAAAAAAGTAAAGAATCTAAGTAGATTATGTGAAATTTACAAAAGCAAAGCTAATTCAATTATGGAAAAAATAATATTATAATTCTATTTTTTCGCAATTCTAAAAAAAATTATTTTAAAAATACTAATAAAAAGTGTATATTTAAAACATTTTATTGAATATTATCTAAAACAATAAAAAAAAAAAAAAAGGGCAAGCATAAGAAATTCAAAAGAAAAGTGCATTACCGGACGACAAGAAGCTACCTCCTCTGCCGCCGCCTCAAGAGAAAAAGGATCAGGTATACTTATTATCCTCTTTTATTCATTACCATGCATTAATTTTTCTTTTTCTTCCATGATTTTGTAATGTATATCATCACATAATGGAGGTGTTTATTTTTTTCTATTATTCCTGCCATGAATACTACTTGGAAAAATTTTGTGATTACTGAAGAGTTGAATGGATTGGCTGTTGTTTTTTATTAGAGGAGGGTAATGTAGTTAGAATTTTGACTGAATTATAAATAACAGAGGAGAAATGGGTGAGTCGGTAGCTGTGATTACTGGTTTTGCTTTGTTGGTAGGCTTGGCGCTCACAAAGTGTTTGATATTTGGTGTCTGTTGTCTGTGTGTTCGTTGTTTGCCTTGTTTGCTCGATATTGGTGGTTTTTTTCTTTTTTCCAATTGTTTGCTTGATTCTTGTAGCTTCTTTTTCCATTGTCTGCCTTGTTTGCTTGATTCTCGTATGGAAGGCCTTTATAACTCAAGGTCTTGATGACCGGGACTTGCTTTTTGGCAAATTGAAGCCGTTTAATGTTCCCATTATAAATCATGATGGTAATGAAAGCAGTCATGAGGTTCCTTTTCAAGTAACTCAGGAGATGAAAGTGCTTGGCATCAAGTCCAGGCTAGACCAAGTGTTTGATGCTCCTGCTGCTGTCAGAGAAGTTTTAATCAGCCAGTTTGCATTGGACCATTCTGTATGTATTCTCTGAATCTTATTTTCCAGTTTTTGTGGATGATGTCTGGAAAGTTGATTGTACTTTTGGCAACTTCTTAAGTAGAGTCCTAGAGAGGCAAGCCCTTAGTGATAACTTAAAATGGAATTCCTTAGAAGCTAAACTTCCAAACCAACTGGATAGCTTCTCTAGAATGTACTTCCCGAAAACAAAAAAAAAAAAAATTTTAAATTCTCAATTTTTATCCCAAAAGAAGATTTTTCAGATACATTTTTTGCTAAATATTTGAGAAAAATTTTCTTTTTTAATTAAATATGGATGATTGTTGGGGATTTTCGTAACAGGTAATATTTTGGTAGAAATTTAGCTAATTTAGTCCCAAAAACATTTTACGTACATCATAGATAATTTGTGTGATCTTTTCACTAATTCACGCAGTATTGCATGGTATTCTATCTTTTCTTGTGACATTTCAGTGAGGGAATTCATGTCAATTACTCAGGGTCAAGAAAAAGTTAAAAACAAAGACTAAGGACAAAAGTGCCTAAAAGAAAATAATTTAGGGACTATACTATTAAATTTTTTGTTTTAAAGAAATAATTCCTGCTAGAGGATCAGAAGGAACAACTTTTGCCTTAATTGGAGGCATTATTTTAATTGGAAATTAGATGTTTCCTTGGCAGCAATTTTGTCAAATATTTGAGATCTTTCAGCTTCTTGTGAATTTTGAGAAAGCATTTAATTAGGCTAAAGGAAAATGTGCTCTCTTGGTATCTTTAATAAGTTGATACATGCACGCTGTACAAAATATATATATATATATATATATAAATAAAATGGTTATACAGTTCAAAAGTTTAATCAGATTTAGTTTAACTCACACAGCAATATATATAATACATAGCTAGATAGATTTTGTGTTGTTAGGAAAAATTTCTATATGCAATTTATAAGGTTTATATCTTGAGTAATGAGATCTAATTACTTCTATTATCTGTTTTCTGTAAATTTCATTTATTATTCATATCATTCTTTCAAGGTTGTTGCTATGTGTCACTCTCAAGATGGAGAAATCGTTTCTGGTATGTTTTCTGTTTTTCCAACATCCACCAGAAGTTTTGTGCAGACTACTTTTCTATTATTGTCTCTATTATTGTTTGTTGGCACCCTGTGGTGCATAGGTCAGATTGGAGGAGTTACTTGTGGCTAGATTTGATTTATCTTACTACTTCCTCCCCAAAATTCCTAAAAAAATATATTCTTTTAGTAGGGTGAAGATTGTGATTTTTTAGATATCATCATGGTGATGAAATAATTCATTTATGCTTCTTGCTTCCTTTATTTTTATTTATTTAATTAGTTTATAATGGATATGCTTTCTTCTTTGATTTTATATTAATCAGATGCTATAAGAACCTGAACAAAATGCATTTGGTTTTCCTGGCATGTGTCTTGTTGCTATGAACTTTGTTAACAACCATTACTAAAAGATGAGTTTATTTCATAATTCTTGTTATGGAATAATTTATTCAACTCTTCGAATTAGTTGCTTTACTTATTGGATCTTCTATTGCTATTTATTTTCATTGTGTTAGGAACATACTTGGGCAGCTTGCTACTGCAATGCCACGGGAAAATACAAGTGACTCTTGAAGAGCATGAAGCCATTGAACGAGTAAATGTCTTCATCATTTAGTTATATAAATTCATTTTGTTCACATGAGATATCTCAATATTTTATTATTATTTTTTTTTTCTTTTTTCCCAAATTATGGACAAGAAAAATGATGAATATGTATAACTCAGGTACGGTGAGGTCGACCCAACCGATTCTCGAAGTTAATTTAGATTTAATCTACTTTACTTGTCATTTCAATTTTCTAAAATTTAGAAACACCTCATTGAATTGAATTGAACTTGAGGACTAATTTCTTCTAAATTGAACTTTGAGCTCTTGCATAATTGATAATCATTATTAAGCCGTAACTAACGTTCTTGGGACATTACGATATTATAAATGTAAAATCGTTGTTACTTTCACGTTACTATTTGCATCGATAGGTACTCTGTCTTAGGTTTTGGTTAATTAAGTGACAATCTATTTGCTCTTATTTGCTACACTTAAGTTAATCTTAATCATAATCTATGCATTTTATATAGTAACTAAAATGCACACCATAAATATATTAATCAATCTTAAAATTAATTCATATATAAATAGTTAATTTGATTGATATTGTTATAAACTTTTAACTTTTAAATATAAATCTTATTATTTTTTAGTGATAAATTTACATGTTTGAATATCAATTTTATCCTTTAGAGATTTTTGACTTTTTTTTGGCCTCAAAATACTCTCTCAAATAATGACCAATATACTTTGAAAACAATCAAAATTACACTAATTTAGAATCAAATATTTACAAAATTTAAAAATATAATATAGAGTAAAAACCAACCATATTGAAAATATATATATTTTTGTAAATTTTTATTTTTTTATTTAGGAAAATTGTATTTTTGCAAAATAAAAATGTCAAAAGTTACAAATAAAATTTAAAATATATTATGTAAAATATAATAGAATAATAACTAATATTCATTTTAAATTAAAAAAATCAAAGAGATATATTTTACATTAGATATAATATTTAGTTCATAAATTCCTCTGTTCTATATAATTCTGATCTCCCAAACCTTTGGAATGACGACTCTATTTATATGAGTGAGTATAGAGGCCTTTTAGATATTTTTGCAGCTGAAAGTCTTGGGAATCGAGCTTCAGACAGGAGAACGGTCGTTCTGATTCTTGTAAATCACGGTATTGATATAATGACCGTTATCTTTCTTGATAATAGCTATTTTGATTTTCTGAAATTGCAATTTTACCCCTGATTTTCTCCATACTTTCAATTTAGCTCATAAAACTTTCTTGAAACCAAAATAATGCAATTTAGTATCATTCTCAATCAATTAGGTCAAAATACTTTCAAAATCAACTCAAATCAATCCCAATTTACCCCTAAAAACATGATATAATTTTGCGTTATCATTAATCTTCTTGATTATTTTATTTTACTAACTTAGTCATACTCGCCAAATTTGTAGAATGTTTTGACCATTTTAAATACATGAGAAACACATATTCAATAGGTAAACTGTAAAAAATACCTTCAAATAGTTAGTCATACACCCAAAAAATTAAGTTATTTGATTGTTAGAAGCGCCATTGATATGATTGTATAGTAATTATAAAAAATAACACAAAAAAATTACAGTTTGATTGATTAACAAATTAGACACGCTACTCAATTTACCCCGCCACGGTAAAGTTAGTTTTTCTTAAATTGGCCGCCCAATTAATCATTTTTACATGTGTCAAACTCCTGTCCAAAACACAAAAATTTTTAATTTAATTTTAAGTTCAAAAATTAAATAATATTGGCTATCTAAATACAATATTAAATTCTTGGGTAGGTCTAACATATGACATTTTAGTTGATCAATATAAAATAGACATTCCAAGTTCTCTTAATAAAAAAGAAATAATTGTTGTGATTTGGTGTCTCGCTCACTTATGAGATCTATTGAGTGGTTATTAAGCATAAGTCTCAAACTCTTTACTTAATAAGGCTTCTAAACTCATGAGGTCCACCTATGCTCGCGATGGGAGGGTGATAACACAAATTTATGATAGTATAAATATAGCATTTAGGAAAATTCTCTTAAAAATAATAACAATTAAAATGCCACTTAGTCATAAAATTCGTAAGGCAGAGAACTTAGAATGAATATATGAATCTAAGGCGTTTGTGAATTAACAACCATTTTGCTATTCGTACCTAAATTGTCTTATTTGATTACCCCAATGCAGTTTGTTGCAAGTAATCTTAAATCCTTTAGACTCATTATTGAGTCGTCAATTCAATAATTAGCCCTAAGATTTGCATTAATATAAAATTTGGGATTATTAGGACAATTATTCCAAGGTCCAAACATATCAATTATCCTAATCCGACACTTAATCATTCATCCTAGGTCTAGTCCAACAACTAAAATGTCAATCCAAAGTCCTTACATCAATTCATGCATGCAATTAAAGACTAGCCACAACCATAAACATTAATCAACAAAACATCCTTTGAATTGAAATCTTAAAACAATTGAATAATTCCCAAAGTATAATCCAATATCCATTCATGCAAAATAACACTATTCTAAACATCCTAAATGTCATGCCCCAAATCCGGGCCTAATTTTAAAATTAGAAAATCCCAAATCTCAAGACGTAACACAACTACATCTTATAAGTTATTACCCAAAGAATGCAAAGTCTCGAAACAATATCAATAAAATACATAAAAAATTCTTTAACAAAAATACTAGAAATCCAATATTTGAGAAAAATACATAATTCTAAAAATAATCTCTTACAAATATTACTATTCTAACTCCAACACATCAACTCGGATATCCAAAACTCATAACATCAACCCACCAGTTAGAAAAATTCAAAAGCACAAGATGATCTCAACAATCTATCAAAACCTGCAAAAACATTTAAACATTGGTGATATGAGCATATAAAGCCCAATAAGCAATTTTACCCTCTTCAAAAAAAATATTTTGGGCATTTAAGATCATATTCAAACTAATTACAATTTCAGAAAACTTTCGAACATAACAGATAAAAATCTTTTTAACGAATATCTAAAAATCAAAAACTTCCCACAAAGACTTTCAAAACAGAACAAAAAGGGATAAGAATCCCAAATCATATTACTTAATTCTTTTTCAATGGGCTCAAGCATCATAGTTATTCGTCGGTTTAATCGAATTTGATCCTAACTATTTATCCCGCTAGGGAGGCTAGAACTTATGACAGTGGGGTTTTTCACCATGCTCCATTGGTTCGGAACTTATAAATTTGGAACATGTTTCCCCAACTTATTTCTAACTAACTTGAGCCAAAACTTTTCTTTACTTTACTTTTTAGGGAATGTTTTACATAAATTTAACAAACAAAAATATCTTCAAAAAAGATAAAAATAAAAATTAGATCAAAGAAATTAAAATCTTTTAATTAAATGTAAAATCAGAAAGTTAATATCTTTTATCAAAATTTAAAATCAGAAAACTATATTTTTTTATGAAAATCTAAAGTCAGAAAAATATATCTTTTTATCAAAATCTAAAATGAGAAAACTATATTTTTTTATCAAAATTTAAAATCATAAAACTATATCTTTTTAATAAATTGTAAAATCAGAAAACTAAAATATAAAAGAATAAAATGAAAATATAAATTTAACAAATAAATACAATTTTAGAAAATTTGAAAGTCTTTATATAAAATAATAATAGTAATAAATAAATAAGTTTGAAAAAAAAAAACTTTTGAGAAAAGAAAAAAAATTAGAGAGTCAAGTTAAGTTCTGAAATCTCAAATCTTTCAAACAAAAAAAAATCTAAATTTTAATAATATAATAACAATAATATTTAATAATGAAATCAATTTCAAAAACATTCAATACATACTGAAATTTGATTTCTAAAGAAGGCAAAATAATAATATAATATTATTGAAACAAATCATTTGTAAAATACAATTCAAAATTATAAAAATAAATTTCCATAAAATTCAATTCAAAATAATAACGTGCCCAAAAAATATAATTTTTATTCAAAACATATATAAACGGGTCAAACCACTTACCATCAAAATCCACAACTTTCGGTCATCCAAATCCCAAAACGATTCTTTACCTAAAATTATTCAAAAATTAATATAAAAAACTTAAAAACTTAATAAATTTAATCACAAACTTAATTGCCTCTTAAACTTATCAAATTCTAAAAACCTAATTAATCAAACATATAATTCTAAACCAAATAATTAAAAATATAGTCAATGTTACGAAAGTTAATTGCAATTGACAACACAAATTCTCCAATTTCAAAACCCTCACG
Source organism: Cynanchum wilfordii (assembly GCA_025388415.1). Lineage (NCBI taxonomy): Eukaryota > Viridiplantae > Streptophyta > Magnoliopsida > Gentianales > Apocynaceae > Cynanchum > Cynanchum wilfordii. The sequence continues at coordinate 205,619 of JAHSUH010000312.1, read as the reverse complement.
TTCGGATCTTCTTAATAATACCCATTTATCGGAATATCACACGTGTTAAACAATATCTTAAATTATATCTTTTAGGGTTTTAAGTCTAAAAAGAATATATAATTTTTTTTTGATAAAAGAATATATAATTTAATAAAGGGTAAATCATCCCAACTGCACTCGAACTTTTGAAAATTCCGAGTTTTGCACCTGAACTTTTTTTTTCACTTTTTTTGCACTCAAACTTTAAAAAGTCCATTCTTTTGCCCTTCCCTCCAAAAATTCCGTCTGTCTTTAATTTCCGTCAATTTTTCAGGGGTATTTTGGTCTTTCCACCTTAGAAATATATATTAAAAATTTGTAATTTTTATTTAAGGGTATTTTTGTCTTTTCACCTTGAATATATATTATTATGGAAAATTAAAAAAATTTTGCCACCGACGAGGGTCAAACCCGTGCCCTCACCGCGTTTAACTGCTGAGCTACAGATGATTGTTTGCTAATTTTTTACATAATTTAAATATATATTTAACTTCTCCACTTCACTTTTTTCCCAAAATGGATTTCTTGTTTTTATCATTCTATTTCTTCTTCTCCTCTTCCTCTTCCTCCTCCTCAACACCACCTCCCACCAAAATAGATTTTCATTTTTTTTAATAAAATATTGAGAGTCTACTTTGCCAAAGTAGACTCTCAATTTTTTTAATAAAATATTTAAATTCTACTTTTTTTTCCTTTTTTATTTATTTATAAATTTTAATTTTTATAATTTTCTAATAATAGTAATTCATAAATTTATTTTTTATAATTTTCATAAACATTAATTATTATTATACTTGTATTATATTTAACAAAGTGACGTAAAAATCAATTGAAATTATAATATATTATAATATTAAAATAATATTTTATGTATTAATGTAAAGTAAATTTTTTTTTGTTGGAGGTGATGTTGAGGAGGAGGAAGAGGAAGAGGAGAAGAAGAAATAGAATGATAAAAACAAGAAACCCATTTTGGAAAAAAAGTGAAGTGGAGAGGTTAAGTATATATTTAAATTATGTTAAAAGATAGCAAACAATCATCTGTAGCTCAGCGGTTAAACGTCACGGTTAAACTCCAATTTTCCATAATAAAATATATCCAAGGTGAAAAGACAAAAATACCCTTAAATAAAAATTACAAATTTTTAATATATATTTCTAAGGTGAAAAGACCAAAATACCCCTGAAAAATTGACGGAAATTAAAGACAGACGGAATTTTTGGACGGAAGGGCAAAAGAAGGGACTTTTTAAAGTTGGAGTGCAAAAAAAGTGAAAAAAAAAGTTCATGTGCAAAACTCAGAATTTTCAAAAGTTCGAATACAGTTGAAATGATTTACCCTTTAATAAATTGCAAAATAGATTCTCTAATATTTAAGTACCTAAATAAGGCCATAAATTCTGTACTATTTTTGTACTATTTCTAAATTTTATATATTGTATATGTATAATTTATTGGCAAATTGGTATAAATAGTCCCCAAACCATGAAAGTTTGGTGACATTGGTCCCCAAACTATTGTTTTGGTGGGATTGGTCCCAAAACTATAAAAAAATTGTGACATTGGTCCTTCCGTTAAAAATTCCGTTAAATCACCGTTAAGTTTAAAAAAAAAAAAACTCCATGGGCATTTATGTCATTATACTATTTAAATATAAGAAAAATTGGTATAAATAGTCCACATACTATAGACTTTTGGTGACATTGGTCCCCAAATTATTTTTTTGGTGGGATTGATCCCCAAACTATGAAAAAATTGTGATATTGGTCATTCCATTAAAAATTATATTAAATCACAAGTTAAGTTTAAAAAAAAAATTAAATAATAGTAGAGTTTGTAAACTTTAATTTATTGACATTCTTCAAGATTTTTTCTTTGAATAGGAATTTTGTTTTACTGTAAAAATGTTGAAATTGTTATCATATAAAACTTTTGACTATTTTTTCTACTCTAATTTCATCTAAAAATCCCCCCAAAAAAAATGAAAAAGACAAATATATTTTTACAAAGCACAAAATAAGAAATAAAATAAGAAAAATTGATATAAAATATATAATATATAATTTATTCCAGTAATTTGCAATAAAGTTTTAGAAAATGTAAAATAATGTTTATTTTGTATATTTCCTTTTTTTTCTTTTGTTGATATTTTGAGTTATAAAAATGATTTTTAATAATTATCAATGATTTACGCATTAATATTTTGGGCATAAAAATAATATATTAATTGTTTATATTTTTTAAAAATGATATATGTTATTAATTTTTTTTTTAAACTTAACTTGTGATTTAATATAATTTTTAATGGAATGACCAATATCACAATTTTTTCATAGTTTGGGGACCAATCCCACCAAAAAAATAATTTGGGGACCAATGTCACCAAAAGTCTATAGTATGAGGACTATTTATACCAATTTTTCTTATATTTAAATAGTATAATGACATAAATGTCCATGAAGTTTTTTTTTTAAACTTAACGGTGATTTAACGGAATTTTTAACGAAAGGACCAATGTCACAATTTTTTTATAGTTTGGGGACCAATCCCACCAAAAAAATAGTTTGGGGACCAATGTCACCAAACCTTCAGAGTTTGAGGACTATTTATACCAATTTGCCTAATTTATTTATAACCAGTTTTTCTTATGTATCGGAAAGACAAAATTTTTAAAAATATGTATGGTAAAGAAAGTGACTTTTTTTTTATGTATAGTTAATCTAAAATATAAGAATTTATCTTTTTATTCAAATTTGAATAGTTTGATGATTTTAAATAGAATAATTGGTGAGTTTGGTCTCAAACAAATTTACTTTTAGTAGCCTCAATCCCATTTTTTTTTTTTAACTTTTAAAGTCTCAAAACTTTTTATTAAAGAAAAATAAAGTCTTTTTTTACGGAATCCGTCAAAAACCCTAAAAAGTTAACGGTTTATATTGTTTAGGTAATTAAACAAAAGAGTAAAAATGTGAAAAGAAAGAAAAAAAAAATCTCCGAGAAATGGAAATCGCAGTACGAGCTCCAGACTTATCAGTTCAGCAAACCCCAACATCTTCCTAAGCAGACTGGTTAAGGAAAATGCATCAACGGTATCGCCAATGACGGTGATCTCATCTCCTTGCAAAGAAACTGCTTCAACACCTACAGTGCAAAATCAATGCAAAAAAATTGCAGAGATTGAAGCGGAAAAAAAAACAGAGCTCTTTTCAATATATATTTATGTATACCTTGAGCTCGTACTGCGATTTCCATTGCTTGGGAGATTTCTTTTTTTTTTTTTTTTTTTTTTTTTTTCACATTTTTACTCTTTTGTTTAATTACCTAAACAATATAAACCGTTAACTTTTTAGGGTTTTTGACGGATTCCGTAAAAAAAGACTTTATTTTTCTTTAATAAAAAGTTTGAGACTTTAAAAGTTAAAAAAAAAAAAATTGGGATTGAGGCTACTAAAAGTAAATTTGTTTGAGACCAAACTCACCAATTATTCTATTTAAAATCATCAAACTATTCAAATTTGAATAAAAAGATAAATTCTTATATTTTAGATTAACTATACATAAAAAAAAAAGTCACTTTCTTTACCATACATATTTTTAAAAATTTTGTCTTTCCGATACATAAGAAAAACTGGATATAAATAAATTATACATATACAATATATAAAATTTAGAAATAGTACAAAAATAGTACGAATTTTGGGCCTTATTTAGGTACTTAAATTTTAAAGAATCTATTGTGCAATTTATTAAAGGGTAAATCATCCCCATGCACTCGAACTTTTGAAAATTCTGAGTTTTCCCGGATTTTTTTTTTTACTTTTTTGCACTCAAACTTTAAAAAGTCCCTTCTTTTGCCCTTCCGTCCAAAAATTCCGTCTGTCTTTAATTTCCGTCCATTTTTCGGGGGTATTTTGGTCTTTTCACCTTAGAAATATATATTAAAAATTTGTAATTTTTATTTAAGGGGTATTTTTGTCTTTTCACCTTGGATATATTTTATTATGGAAAATTGGAGTTTAACCATGACGTTTAACGCCGAGCTACAGATGATTGTTTGCTAATTTTTTACATAATTTAAATATATATTTAACTTCTCCACTTCATTTTTTTCCCAAAATGGGTTTCTTTTTTTTATCATTCTATTTCTTCTTCTCCTCTTCCTCTTCCTCTTCCTCTCCTCTTATTTTTATTGTGGGAGGTGACGTTGAGGAGGAGGAAGAGGAAGAGGAAGAGGAGGAGGAAGAGGAAGAGGAGAAGAAGAAATAGAATGATAAAAACAAGAAATCCATTTTGGGAAAAAAGTGAAGTGGAGAAGTTAAATATATATTTAAATTATGTAAAAAATTAGCAAACAATCATCTGTAGCTCAGCGGTTAAACGCCGCGGTTAAACTCCAATTTTCCATAATAAAATATATCCAAGGTGAAAAGACAAAAATACCCTTAAATAAAAATTACAAATTTTTAATATATATTTCTAAGGTGAAAAGACCAAAATACCCCTGAAAAATGGACGGAAATTAAAGACAGACGGAATTTTTGGATGGAAGGGCAAAAGAAGGGACTTTTTAAAGTTTGAGTGCAAAAAAGTTGAAAAAAAAAGTTCAGGTGCAAAACTCAGAATTTTCAAAAGTTCGAGTGCGGTTGGGATGATTTACCCTTTAATAAATTGCACAATAGATTCTCTAATATTTAAGTACCTAAATAAGGCCCTAAATTCTGTACTATTTTTGTACTATTTCTAAATTTTATATATTGTATATGTATAATTTATTTATAACCAGTTTTTCTTATGTATCAGAAAGACAAAATTTTTAAAAATATGTATGGTAAAGAAAGTGATTTTTTTTATGTATAGTTAATCTAAAATATAAGAATTTATCTTTTTATTCAAATTTGAATAGTTTGATGATTTTAAATAGAATAATTGGTGAGTTTGGTCCCAAATAAATTTACTTTTAGTAGCCTCAATCCCAATTTTTTTTTTAACTTTTAAAGTCTCAAACTTTTTATTAAAGAAAAATAAAGTATTTTTTTACGGAATCCGTCAAAAACCCTAAAAAGTTAACGGTTTATATTGTTTAGGTAATTAAACAAAAGAGTAAAAATGTGAAAAGAACAAAAAAAAAAAAGAAATCTCCGAGCAATGGAAATCGCAGTACGAGCTTGATAACTCTACTTTCTGTAGAGTTATTATGATTTCTTAGACTTGATTTCATGTAAGAATGAGTGATGAAGCTTTTATTTTGAGGAATTTTGTGTCTATTCTTATTAATTGTTGTGCCTTTGTTTTATTTAGGGAAATTGCTGAATTCAAGATTATCAAGTGAGAAACAAAACGAAATTGAGGGACTAAGTTGGAAATCAAGGAATGATGCAAAGTGAAAATAAAGGTATTGGGCTTTAAAATTTGTAAGTAGAAGTAATGAGTTGAAAGAAAAATAAAAAGAAAATTGAAGAAGCCCAATTACTTAAGAAAAGGAAGAAAAAGATAAAATTGGGGGTGATCCTGGCAATTAAAGGGGAACATGGGAATGAACGGAAAAGAAGGAGAAAAAGTGAAAGAATAATCTGGAAAGGTATGTGGTGGACTGAAAAGCAGGCAGCTCGGCAGAGAGAGAAAATGGAGAGAAAATTCCAAAAGAAATTCTGCAATTAAAAAGCAAGGAGCTAGGCGAAGGGAAAAATTCGGTCTGGGGAGAGAAAAAAAGGAGAAAAAAATTCCGAGAAGAAATTCGGAATTAAAGAGCAGATCCGAGGGAAGAAAAGAGAGGAAGAAGCTTGAACATGCAAGGAATTCATTGATCATCAAAGATTGAAGAAGTTGGAGTTCATCTAGCTAAGAGATTAGTGAACCAAACTCTAGCGATCATCGTTTGTATTTCTTTTAAATCTTGTTTTTGAGAATTAACTAGATTTTGAGAATGTATACATTTGCATACTTGAGAGAGTCCGCTTTTTGCACCATGAGCTAAGTTTTTATTTACTAGGCTAGTTTCAACTTTGGGTATGAATATCTTTTGAGATGTGGTATTGATGTAAGGCATGTTTTGACAATTCATTCAAGTATTTATAATGTTATTTGTCACTATTGATTGATTATCATTGGTTGCAATTGAGTTAGTCTTTGAATCGAAAGGATTGAGATTAATGGACAAAATACTTGAATGGTGCTTGATTGATCTTGTTGGATTCAATTATGTGGTAGTATAGACATATACTATTGCCTTGCATAGTCCATAGGAGTTCATGAGCTTGAATTGGATGCCTCTTATATGAATTGCATAGACATATGAATTGATATTTGTGGACTGGAATTATGGGATGTTGAAAAACATGCATATACTTTAGGAATTCTGGATTAATTGTCGTAGCAATGCTATAGCATCGAGACAACATTGGCCATTTTTAATGCATACCCGAAATGGAAGCTAGCCTAGTACTCATTTTCTCTGTGTTTGTTCAGTACTTCCTCATCTTTTTATCTGCAGTGTAATTGCTAATTTACAGTATTCCTCTGCTTATGGTTGTTTGCATTTATTTGTTATTTTCGACTTAAATTACATTCTTTCCTAGTAGACTTAATCAACCATTCATCTATTTGACCACCTTTTGTTCCACAACTCATCACACACACTTCATAGTCTTCACTAAGCAATCTCCGAGGGATCGATATCTAGTACATCGTACTATACTACTTGTTGATAGTGTACACTTGCACTTGTGTTTCATAATTATCACAACAAGTTTTTGGGCGCTCCGTGGGGATTGTTCTTAGTTTAATTGTGAAGTTGGTGATATTTGTGTGGTTCATTTTTATTTGTATTCACTTGGATCTTTTGTTGGTCTTTATAGAACAAAATTCAGTTTTGCATGATTACAAGATACAATAACAAGGAAGCTGAATTATTACTTGAAGATCCTGAAATTGAAAGAACTTTTAGAGCGGCAAGAAGAGAACAAGAGAAATTAAAGAAAGCAATAACCATGGAGCAACAGAATGAGGCTCATCAATTACAGCGAAGAATTGAACAAAATCCTGTAGTGCTTGCAGATGACAGAAATCAGTCCATTAGGCAATATGCTACTCCAGTTTTTCCCGAGCTAAATTCTGGAATTGCACCACCGGAAATTCAGGCACCCCTGGTTTGAACTAAAACCAGTGATGTTTCAAATGCTACAATCTGGTCAGTCAGAAAATGGGTTACCAGCAGAGGATCCGCATTTGCATCTCGATATTTTATGGAAGTTAGCGACTGTTTCAAGCTGCCCGGAATTTCAGAGATGTTTTAAGACCGAAACTGTTCCCATTTTCCTTACGAGACAAGGCAAGGGAATGGTTGAATTCTCTACGGCTCGGATCGGCAAACAGTTGGCGGCAATTAACAGAGAGGTTTTTGATGAAGTATTTTCCTCCAACAAAGAATGCTAAGCTGAGAAATGAAATTACTTCTTTCCAACAACTTGATGATGAATCTTTGTATGAAGCGTGGGAAAGGTTCAAAGATTTACTTAGAAAGTGTCCACATCATGGAATCCCGTATTGTATTCAAATGGAAACTTTCTATAATGGTTTAAATGCTCACACTCGAATGATTGTAGATGCTTCAGCCAGCGGAGCTTTACTGTCCAAGTCATACAATGAGGCCTATGAAATTATTGAAAGAATAGCGAATAACAATTATCAATGGCCCACTTCAAGGCTGCCAATGGGAAGGAAAGTTGCGGGAATGTTAGAGCTGGATGCTATTTCTTCATTGGCATCCCAAGTTTCATCCATGTCACATATGTTGAAGAATATGAACATGCAAATGGGTAAGCACGATGGACATCAATCAAGCCTTTCAAACGCAGTCCAGGTGGAAGAGGTTTCTTGTGTCTATTGTAATGAAGGACACATTTTTGATAGCTGCCCATTCAATCCAGATCCACCCGGTGTGTTATATGGGAAACCAGGAGCAGAGGAGGCATAAATTCAAACACCTACAATCCAACATGGAGGCAACATCCTAATTTTTCATGGAGTAATCAAGGAGCCTCCAGTGGATCTATGATGCCTGCAAGACCAGCTTATCCTCCTGGATTTTCACAGCCAATGCAGCAACAACGATTTCCACAAAACAATCCTACGAATTCACTTGAAAATATGATGAAAGAGTTTATGGCCAAAACTGATACAACGATTCAAGGATTGTCTTCTACAGTAAGGAACTTGGAGAATCAAATGGGACAACTTGCTAATGAGATACGAACTAGACCTCAAGGCACTCTTCCTAGTGATACGGAAATTCCCAAGAGAGACGGGAAGGAATATTGTAAAGCAGTCACTTTGAGGAGTGGAAAAATTTTGGAAGAAACTGCTGAAAAATCAGAAAAGAAGATAGAGCTACCGTCTGATCCAAAAGATGAAAACTCCGAAAAACAGGAACTGCAATCTAAAGAGAAAGTAGCTACTGGAATTTCGGATGCTATAGCATCGCACACGAAGATTCCATGAAAGGTCCGAAATGCTGAAAATGCCTCAATCAAGAGAAAGTAGCTACTGGAATTCCCGATGCTACATAAGATTACCCGCATCATCACCACGCACCGATGGAGGTCAAATCCGAAATGCCTCAATCAAGAGAAAGTAGCTATTGGAAATTCTCGAATGCTAAAATGCCCTTATCCTCAAAGGTTTGAGCAGAGAAATGCAAAAAGCTTTGCCTCAAAGGTTTGAGAAAAAGCAGGATGTTCTATAAAAATCTGGATGTTCTAAAGCGCACATAAATATTCCACTTGTTGAAGCCTTGGAACAAATGCCAAATTATGTGAAATTCATGAAGGACATCTTGACTAAGAAAAGAAGATTGGGGGAGTATGAGACAGTAGCACTAACAAAGGAGTGCGGTTCTTTCTTGCAAAACAAACTACCTCCAAAAATGAAGGATCCAGGAAGTTTTAACATTCCATGTTCCATTGGCGATTCTTACTTTGGTATGGCTTTGTGTGATCTTGGAGCAAGTATTAACCTAATGCCTTTATCTATATTCAGGAAGCTTGGAATTGGTGAAGTTCGTCCAACAACTGTTACTTTGCAACTTGCAGATAGATCACTTGCACATCCCGATGGAAAAATTGAAGATGTGTTAGTCAAGGTGGACAAGTTTATTTTTCCAGCAGATTTTATAGTGCTTGGATTATGAGGCTGACATGGAAGTTCCTATCATTTTGGGGCTTCCGTTCTTGGCTACGGGAAGAACATTAATTGATGTGCAGAAGGGAGAACTTACTATGAGAGTAAATGATGATGAAGTGACTTTTAATGTGTTCAGAGCAATGAAATTTCCAGATGAAGTCAAGAATGTTTTGAGATCTCAATGGTGGAATCTTCAGGAACTGAGGAAATTAAGCAACAGAGTGTTTCATGAATCTTTAGAAGAGTTACTGCTGAAACCGATTGTGACATGGGTGCTGAATTTGAAAATTCAACATTGATGGAAGCTGATTCAAGTAAAAAGGAACTCTGTGGTAGATTTGAATCTCTAGAATTATCATCAAGGGAGTTCAAGGTTCCAAAACCATCCATTGAAGAGCCACCTAAGCTTGATTTTAAAAACTCTTCCTTCTCATTTGAAATATGTATACTTAGGTTCAAATTCAACATTACCTGTGATTGTTTCTTCTAACCTAAGTGATGAACAGGAAAGTCAACTCATTGATGTTTTGAAGAAATTCAAGAAGGCTATTAGATGGAGTATTGCGGATATCGGAGGTATAAGTCCTTCTTTTTGCATGCATAAGATTTTACTTGGAAGATGAAAGCAAAAACTCCATTGGAGGACAACGAAGATTAAATCCAATCATGAAAGAAGTTGTAAAAGAACAAGTCATTAAGTGGCTGGATTTTGGAATTATCTATCCAATTTCGGACAGTTCTTGGGTTAGTCCAAGTGCAGTGTGTTCCAAAGAAAGGTGGGATAACAGGGGGTAAAGAATAAAAATAATGAGCTAATCCCTACTCGAACAGGTCTTTGGATGGAGGATCTGCATGGACTACAGAAAATTGAACAACGCCACTAGAAAGGATCATTTCCCGCTCCCTTTTGTTGACCGGATGCTTGATAGACTAGCAGGGAAGGAGTACTACTGTTTTCTCGATGGGTATTCGAGATACAATCAGATTGCTGTTGCACCGGAGGATCAAGACAAGACCACTTTCACTTGTCCTTATGGTACTTTTGCATTCCGTAGGATGCCCTTTGGGTTGTGCAATGCTCCTGCAACATTTCAGCGTTGTATGATGGCAATATTCTCCCGATATGGTGGAAAAATTCTTAGAGATTTTTATGGATGATTTTTCAGTTTTCGGTGATTCTTATAATGAATGTTTGTTGAATCCGGCCAAAGTTTTACAAAGATGTGAGGAGACAAATCTTGTTTTAAACTGGGAGAAGTGTCACTTTATGGTCAAGGAAGGTATTGTCTTAGGTCATAAAATTTCAAAACATGGACTTGAAGTGGACAACGCAAAAATTGAAGTTATTGAAAAACTGCCCCCTCCTACTACAGTGAAACATATTAGAAGTTTCCTTGGGCATGCTGGATTCTATCGAAGATTTATCAAAGATTTCTCCAAGATAGCAAAGCCGTTGTGTACTCTCTTGGAGAAAGATGCCGTTTTTCAGTTTACCAAAGAATGTTTAAAAGCATTTGCAGAGTTAAAGGAGCGATTGATTTCAGCTCCAATCATGGTTACTCCAGATTGGAATTCACCATTTGAGCTTATGTGTGACGCAAGCAATTTTGCTGTTGGAGTTGTTTTGGGACAGAGAAGGAACAAAATCTTTCATCCCATCTATTATGCTAGTCGAACTCTAAATGGTGCCCAGCTGAATTATACGGTGACTGAAAAAGAATTGTTGGCCATTGTCTTTGCTTGTTGACAAATTTAGATCTTATTTGGTGGGTACTAAAGTAATTGTGTTTACGGATCATTCCGCCATTAAGTATCTCATTGCAAAGAAAGATTCAAAGCCAAGGCTAATAAGATGGGTCTTGTTACTTCAAGAGTTTGATATGGAAATTCCGGATAGAAGAGGAACTGAAAATCGGGTGGCGGACCATCTATCCGGACTTGAGCAGAATTTGGAGTCTCATTCAGCCCTTCATTCCAATTCAAGAATCGTTTCCAGATGAACAAGTCCTTAAGGTACAAAATTTACAACCACTTCCTTGGTTTGTTGATTTTGCTAACTTTTTGGCAAGTGGTGTTCTTCCTCCTAATCATACAGGGCAGCAGAGGAAGAAGTTTTTTCACGATGTAAAAAGCTATTTTTGGGAGGAACCATACTTGTTCAAACATTGTGCTGACCAAATGATAAGAAGATGCATTGCAGAAAATGAAGTGGCTGAAATTTTATTTCACTGTCACAATGCTCCTTATGGTGGACACTTTGGAGGTGCTCGAACTGCAGCTAAGGTGCTACAATCGGGTTTTTATTGGCCTTCACTAATCAAAGATGCTCATGCCTATGTAGCTCAATGTGATCGATGTCAAAGGGTTGGAAATATATCTAGAAGAAATAAAATGCCTTTGACTAACATTTTGGAGGTAGAGTTATTTGATGTGTGGGGAATAGATTTCATGGGACCCTTTCCTCCTTCTTTTGGAAATTTATACATTCCGGTAGCAGTTGATTATGTTTCTAAATGGGTTGAGGCATTGCATGTCCTACCAATGATTCTAAAGTGGTCTTGAAGTTTTTGCATAAGCACATATTCACTCGTTTTGGAACACCAAGGGCTCTCATAAGTGATGAAGGTACTCATTTTGTGAATAAATGGTTAGGAAGTTTGTTAGCCAAGTACAATGTCAAGCATAAGATAGCCCTACCTTACCATCCTCAAACCAATGGTCAAGCTGAATTATCAAATAGGGAGATAAAGGGTATTCTTGAGAAAGTGGTTAATCCAAATCGAAAGGACTGGTCAAAGAGGTTGGAAGATGCCTTGTGGGCTTATCGAACTGCATTCAAAACACCTTTAGGAATGTCTCCGTACAGATTGGTGTTTGGAAAGGTATGTCATCTTCCTGTAGAACTTGAGCATAAAGCATTTTGGGCATTAAAGCATTTGAATATGGATTTGAATAGTGCAGGAGATCTAAGGAAGTTTCAAGGATTTGAATAGATGAATTGAGGTTGTTTTCTTATGAGAATGCTAGAATTTACAAAGAAAGAACCAAGAGATGGCATGATCAACATATCAGCCCAAAACAGTTTGAAGAAGGTCAAAAGGTACTGTTGTTCAATTCTAGACTCAGATTGTTTCCTGGAAAGCTCAAGTCAAGATGGTCCGGACCATTCACCATTGCAAAAGTTTTTCCTTATGGTGCTGTGCTTTTACGAGATAACAATGGTGTAGAGTTTAAAGTCAATGGTCAACGATTGAAAATTTACTTGGACGGTGCAGTGGAGCGTGATAGAGCTTCTATCACTTTAATTGATGCATAATCGAAAAAGGGAAGTTCTAGCTGCTGTACTTTAATGTTTGATTTTTAGAGCAGCATGTTTATTTTTATTTTTCAATTCTTCGTTTGTTATTTTTGTTGATTATTGGATGTTTATGCTTTAGTGTTTGTTTTTCAATTTCTATTTCTTTAATCTGTGCATAGTTGCTGTATTTTTTGCTTTCTTGAGATTTGATAGTTTTATTCTTTTAGTCATGATGCTTGGGTTTTGGATTTGTGACTTTTCTTGAAAATTTTAGAGGTGTTAAATGATGATTTGAGATAACAGCTTGCTAATTCCAGAATGCTTGTGCTTGATTTTATGTTCAGGAAATTGCAGAAAATTGTACTGGTTTTCATCAATTCTGGAATTTGATGCTGTCTTGATGCCGCCTTGATGCTGTAGCATTATTGCCACACACTGCCCATATCACTTCACTGCTCTTCAACAACTTAAGCCTTTGCGGCGCAGTTTTACACTTCCCAATCCAGCTTTTGCCCCTTCAAAAAGTGAAGGGAGTTTCTATTCCTTAATAACCTTCTTGTGGCTTAGTTGTTCCTTATTTATGAATTATTTTGGATGATTTCAGCTGTTTTTCATTTTTCTGTTTGAGGCTGTTTTCGTTTTTTTTTTTTTTTATTTTTTTGTGTTTGCAATGAGGACATTGCTCTCTCTTAAGTTTGGGGGGGTCTTGCCTTCTTTGTTTCGTTTCAGTGTTGTCTTTCGTGCTTGTGGAAGAATCTAATGATGAGTTTTGTGAGAATTGGGGGAAGCTTCATGATACTACTTTTCTGTTGTTGTTGATATGATTATTTGTACGTGTTTATAATCCATAAGTACTTGTAGTTTGTGAATTTAACTAAACCATAGTGAGAGTGTAACTTCATGATTTTGCACATTAGTCTATCCCTGAACATGCTGAATCTTTAGAAAAGGTTGAAATTGCATGAGACTTCAAGTTTTCAGAATTAGCTTGTTAATTCCCTTGAGGCGAAATCCTAGGCGGTTTAGCATTTTGGAAAGGATCTAGGCACTTTAGTTGACTCGTTTGAGCCTTTCAAGCCTACCCTTCGGATATTTCCATAGTTTAGCCACTTTGAGCCGTTATGCCTATTTGTGTTTTTGGTACCTACACATGTATGATAGCCTAATGACCACTCTTTTGCATATCATTCTTTTTCTTGGCACCAAACTTCAATTCTAGTATGTTGTGGACATGGCATGATGAAAGTTTGGGGGGTGACTTTTGGGTTATATGTTGGCTTGTTACACATATTTGCAAACTAAGCATATCTCTCATTTCTATTCATGTTCTAAAAAAAAAAAAAAAAAAAAAAAGATGATGAGGATGAGTACAAAAGAGCGAAAATAGTTTATATCCTCAATCAAAAAAAAAAAAAAATAAATGGAAAAAAAAATGCAGCAGCAAGTTTGTTCTTGAATAAATTCTTTTAATATATATTATGTTTACACAAGGGAGCTTATGTTTGGTATTTATTATATTGGGAGTGTGTTGAGATCAATTGCTTGTTGGCTTGGAGGGTTTAATTTAAAAAAAAAAAAAAGGAAACATTGTGCTTCAGTTTTTATGTCCATGACAGGCTAGGTTGAGGTATTAGCTCACTTGTATCCATATTTATCCTACCTTAAACCAAGCCTACATTATAACCAAAAGGGAAGACCTATTGATCTAAGATGCTAAGCCAACTACATTAGTGGAGAGGGGTTAGCAAGTTAACTTATGATTACATGTATTGAATTCTAGGAATACATTTTTGACTTGACCTTTGAATTAAGTGTTAAAGGGAGATGACTAAGCACACACACACAAGGGAGAAACACTTGAACTTGGTTTTGTTAAATTTTCAAAACTTGGGGAAGTTGGTTTTTAAGCATGTCTAGATGATTTATCACATTCTTGATTTGAAAGCATGAACCCGATTCGTACCTCACTTTGATTGGATGATTCTACTCTGTTTTGATTGTCCTGTAGACTTTCTTCGTTTTTCTTGGCTGTTGTAGTATTTTGTGTCTTTCCTTGATCTCTTAGAGACATCACTCGGGACGAGTAATGTATTAAGTTTGGGGGCTTGATAACTCTACTTTTTGTAGAGTTATTATGATTTCTTAGACTTGATTTCATGTAAGAATGAGTGATGAAGCTTTTATTTTGAGGAATTTTGTGTCTATTCTTATTAATTGTTGTGCCTTTGTTTTATTTAGGGAAATTGCTGAATTCAAGATTATCAAGTGAGAAACAAAACGAAATTGAGGGACTAAGTTGGAAATCAAGGAATGATGCAAAGTGAAAATAAAGGTATTGGGCTTTAAAATTTGTAAGTAGAAGTAATGGGTTGAAAGAAAAATAAAAGAAAATTGAAGAAGCCCAATTACTTAAGAAAAGGAAGAAAAAGATAAAATTGGAGGTGATCCGGGAATTAAAGGGGAACATGGGAATGAACGGAAAAGAAGGAGAAAAAGTGAAAGAATAATCTGGAAAGGTATGTGGTGGACTGAAAAGCAGGCAGCTCGGCAGAGAGAGAAAATGGAGAGAAAATTCCAAAAGAAATTCTGCAATTAAAAAGCAAGGAGCTAGGCAGAAGGGAAAAATTCTGGACTGGGCAGAGAGAAAAAGAGGAGAAAAATTCCGGAAGAAATTCTGGAATTAAAGAGCAGATCCGAGGGAAGAAAAGAGAGGAAGAAGCTTGAACATGCAAGGAATTCATTGATCATCAAAGATTGAAGAAGTTGGAGTTCATCTAGCTAAGAGATTAGTGAACCAAACTCTAGCGATCATCGTTTGTATTTCTTTTAAATCTTGTTTTTGAGAATTAACTAGATTTTGAGAATGTATACATTTGCATACTTGAGAGAGTCTGCTTTTTGCACCATGAGCTAAGTTTTTATTTACTAGGCTAGTTTCAACTTTGGGTATGAATATCTTTTGAGATGTGGTATTGATGTAAGGCATGTTTTGACAATTCATTCAAGTATTTATAATGTTATTTGTCACTATTGATTGATTATCATTGGTTGCAATTGAGTTAGTCTTTGAATCGAAAGGATTGAGATTAATGGACAAAATACTTGAATGGTGCTTGATTGATCTTGTTGGATTCAATTATGTGGTAGTATAGACATATACTATTGCCTTGCATAGTCCATAGGAGTTCATGAGCTTGAATTGGATGCCTCTTATATGAATTGCATAGACATATGAATTGATATTTGTGGACTGGAATTATGGGATGTTGAAAAACATGCATATACTTTAGGAATTCTGGATTAATTGTCGTAGCAATGCTATAGCATCAGTACAACATTGGCCATTTTTAATGCATACCCGAAATGGAAGCTAGCCTAGTACTCATTTTCTCTGTGTTTGTTCAGTACTTCCTCATCTTTTTATCTGCAGTGTAATTGCTAATTTACAGTATTCCTCTGCTTATGGTTGTTTGCATTTATTTGTTATTTTCGACTTAAATTACATTCTTTCCTAGTAGACTTAATCAACCATTCATCTATTTGACCACCTTTTGTTCCACAACTCATCACACACACTTCATAGTCTTCACTAAGCAATCTCCGAGGGATCGATATCTAGTACATCGTACTATACTACTTGTTGATAGTGTACACTTGCACTTGTGTTTCATAATTATCACAACAGAGCTCAAGGTATACATAAATATATATTGAAAAGAGCTTTGTTTTTTTCCCCCTTCAATCTCTGTAATTTTTTTTGCATTGATTTTGCAATGTAGGTGTTGAAGCAGTTTCTTTGCAAGGAGATGAGATCACCGTCGTTGGCGATACCGTTGATGCATTTTCCTTAACCAGTCTGCTTAGGAAGATGCTGGGGTTTGCTGAACTGATAAGTCTGGAGCTCGTACTGCAATTTTCATTGCTCGGCGGCTTTTTTTTTTTAATTAGCTAAACAACATAAACTGTTAACTTTTTAAGGTTTTTGACGGATTCTATCAAAAAGATCTTATTTTTCTTTAATAAAAAATTTTGGGACTTTAAAAGTTAAAAGAATATATTAGTTTTAATTAAAGTTATTGACATGGTGTTTTAAATTTAGTCTTGAAATTAATTACGGACAGTTTATATTTATATATTTTTTTGGTAAACTATAATTTTAAAATAAAAGGATAAATTGATTTCTTTCAAAATATTCCAGTAAGGCTTTTTTTTTTTTTTTTTTTTTTTTTTTAAGTACTGCGTACTACTTTCCTAATTATTATTTATAGTTATATTTTTTATTTATTTATGTTATTTCGTGATTAGAAAATTTAGAAAATTTGTATTTTAAATTATTTTATGTCCAATATCTTAAAATATATTATATTTTTGAATTATTTTCGTAACCTTAGATATTGGATATTGAATCGTTTTATTACATAGTATAGAAAATGTTTTATGTTGAATTATGATATAATCAACAAATTAAATAGTAAATTTCTATTTGATTAATAGTCAGTAAATGATGATTTTATACTTTCTAATGTTAGTGAGGATTAACCTGATGAATTAACAATGAGAGAAACATGTTCCACCACAAATGAAATGTTTCCATTGGCATGGTCAAAAAGCCACTCAAACGTAAATATAATGCCTCTCTCCTAACAGGTATAAAGTTAGGAATTGAATTTATGAATTTAGTTAATGACCAATTAACAAAACATCTAAATTATCCCCCAATAGTCAAAGAAAAGTCAAGAAGGAATTGAATGATTTATTGTATTTCATTATCTCTGGATATTGCCATTTTGAATGATTTACCATGAAAGATTTATTCTTTCTTACCTTACTGATTTGTTGATAAAAATGTTTTTGAAAATTATTATTATTATTGTTACTACAATTATTATTTTTATAAGGATAATTTTTAAGGAAATGAATTTTCTACCTAGTGAGTAGTTTGTACTTAAACTCCTATGTCTCTCACCCCTTACAGATGACAACGAATATTATGAAGTAGAGGATGATGATTTTGAATAAGAGAGAGTTGGAGTTTATATATATATATATATATATATATATATATATATATATATATATATATATATATATATATTTTATTTGGAATAAATTCCTATTGTATGAGAAACATACAATTAGTGATTTGAGTACTTGTTATTAAATAAGTTTGAAACTTTTGGACACTATTTTATGGAATTTGTTAGAGTTTAATGGCTTTATTGGAAGTTTTAATTAATTGTATGTAAGAGGCTTGACATTCTTTGGGAACCCTAAGAAATGTTGCCGTGTTACCTCCCATAAAAAGGGCGTGACAAATAGTTTTATAATATTTTAAGATTTTTAATCAATGTAGTCCCTAATTTAACAATGGCCAACTTAATAATTTTTAGCTATTTCATACTCTAAATGAAATTCTTTGAACAATTTCATCTTTTTGTGAACAATAAATTTTTTTTCGATTATTATTATCTGCAAAATAAATAATCAAAAATATAAACATCACAAGATAATCAATATTTGATATTGGGCTCGAATCTTTATATTTCTCCGTCGATTCTTTTCGTCGTGGATCCGAGGGCATTTTGGGCTTGTCTCGATCGAATGGATTTTGATTTCTTCCGAGGGGCGTTTTGGGTTGGATCTCGTAATGGATTTGAAACTATGGATGATCCCTGAAGGGAATCGTCGGAGTTTCCTTTCTTCTCTGCCACCACTAATTTTACCCTTGATTTCCACCTTACTTGAATGCTTCTCTTGTATCTATTTATAGATGAAAAGAGTGACAATCAATGACTATTATTTTGCTTTGTGTCATTCATCCAAGAGCAAAATCTTTCAATATCTTAAATATATATATTTATATATAAAAATAAAATTTCAGTGTCTACACTTTTAACTATTTTAAAATAAATAATCGGCCATATTCGGATAATCTGCTAGGCACGTTTAAACTCTTAAAAGCATAATTTGAAAATAACATTAAAGTACAAATTAAATAGAGGTATAAAAAGGTAAAAAAATGTTCAAGGTTAATTTGAAGAATTATTACGTGGACAAGTTTCAAAGTATCTCATAAATATCGAATCGTATTTGAGTCTTTCTTGAATTTGGCTCGTAGATAAATATGATTTTTTTTTGACTTTTTTTTTTTTTTTTTTTTTTTTTTTTTTTTTTTTTTTTTTTTTTTTTTTTTTTTTTTTTTTTTTTTTTTTTTTTTTTTTTTTTTTTTTTTTTTTTTTTAATACTTAGAATTTTATGTTCTAAGCTTCCTCCGGTATCCCTACCTTTTAGGAATCAAGTCTAACGTAGTTCAGTATCATAGATAGTTTATACTCGTATCAAGGAGTCCTTTTTATATTCTAGACAGTTTACACTCGTATCAAGGAGTCTTTTTTTTATTTTAGACAGTTTACACACGTATCAAAGAGTCTTTTTATATGTAGACATTTACACTCGTATCAAAGAGTCTTTGTATCAATATGAGTTTTCACTCGTGTCAATGAGTCTTTATATGAATATGGACAGTTTTCACTCGTGTCAATGAGTTTTTGACAAGCCCCCTTGAGTTTGAATTTTTTTTTTTCATTTGAAGGTTGATTCGCTGGTCTCTTTTTTTTTTTCAAATCTGCAAACACATTCCTTCTGCTCCATGATATTTGACGGAAAAGGGATGGACAGTAAAGATGGTCCCACTGGGCGTAAATTTTTTTTTCGATTATTATTATCTGCAAAATAAATAATCAAAAATATATATGTCACAAGATAATATATATTTGATATTGGGCTCGAATCTTTATATTTCTCCGCCGATTCTTTTCGTCGTGGATCCGAGGGCATTTTGGGCTTGTCTCGATCCAATAGATTTTGATTTCTTCCGAGGGGCGTTTTGGGCTGGATCTCGTAATGGATTTGAACTTCAAGGGCCTTTGGACTTCTCGGAATGGTCTTTGGATTTGACTTCTCGGAATGGGCTTGATCTCGAAGGGAGGATGCGTCGGAAACTATGGACGATCCCCGAAGGGGATCGTCGGAGTTTTCTTTCTTCTCCGCCACCACCGATTTTACCTCTGATTTCCACCTTACTTGAATGCTTCTCTTGGTATCTATTTATAGATGAAGAGAGTGACAATCAATGACTATTATTTTGCCATGTGTCATTCATCCAAGAGCAAAATCTTTCAATATGTTCAATATATATTTAAATATATAAATAAAATTTCAGTATCTACACTTTTTACTATTTTAAAATAAATAATCGGCCATATTCAGATAATCTGCTAGGCACGTTTAAACACTTAAGAGCATAATTTGAAAATAACATTAAAGTACAAATTAAATAGAGGTATAAAAAGGTAAAAAAACACACCAACTGTAAAATGAAACCTGTTTGGCATTTCAGAATTTCTTATGGTCCATTTGGACAGTTTTCTTTCTATAAAATTATAATTGTTTTTTAGAAAATATAATTTTTATATTTAAATAGAGTTGGAGAGAGTTTTGGAGGGAAAAAAATTGTTATGATTCATGTAACATAAAATTATATGTATATTTATATTTTTTTAAAGTGGTAATTGATTATCATGTCTATACAAAATATAATAGTTTTTTTTTTTTCAAAAATTGAGATATTTTTCCTTCAAAAAAAAAATTGAGATATTTAAATTAAAAAATTACACTCTTGTATTTTTGTGAACCAAAATAAAAAATTAATGATAATAATAATAATAAAAAGAAATAAAAATCTTGAATAACTTAACTAAACTTTTATTTTTTCAAAAAAAAAAAAATGTTATGACTTAGGGTCTTATATCACTCGTTTATGAAGTTTACTAAATGGTTATTAAGTAGGATTTGAGGCCTCTAACTGGATGACATGTAAAACTTGTGAGGACCACCTCAAGTATCCAAAGGAGACAATATTATTAGGTGGTTTATAACAAGATGGGAGACCCACCTTAACATCTCCAATTTTTGTATAAAAAAAAAATATATTTTCCCAAATACACCCTTTATATTTCCAAAAGACAAATGATCATTTTTACCATTTATAATTATATTAATTAATCCATATAAATAAAATATAGAAAAATAGACAAATTAAAAAAAAAAATGTATGAGATTGAAAAAAAGACACGAAAATTCGATTAAAATAAATATAAATTAATTAATATGATTTTAAATGAAAAATGTTTCCACAACACTTATACATTGTTGGAAGTGAATGTCATTATCTCAAAATTGATAAAAATTCGACAAATAAACACTCTTTTATTGAATTGTAAATAAAAATAGCCATTTGATAATTCAATTAAAAAAAAAAAATTCATACAAAAATAAAAATAATATGGATTAAAAGGGCCAATTTTTGAAAAGGGAAAATGTGTAATTGCTAATTTTTTTTAAAAAAAAAATTTGAGTTAATTCTTTTTCTACCATGAAATTGTAATACCACGTCCCTAATTTAGGTAATTAAATTATATATATATATATATATATTTTAATTTAAAAAGTAAATAAAATATATATTATTCTTGGTTTAATTAAATATGTTGAAGATATTAGGGGGCTAAATAATAAATAGTTAATAGTTTTTTTTCCCTTATGTACTTTAATTATTCTTAAAAGTCAATTGTGGGAGAGGAATGAAATAGTGGTAGCGATAAAAAAAAAATGAGGGTTAGTGATACGTATCCAGACAATGAGGCTTATGACTAAGTATCTAAGAAGGCAATGATGATAAGGATTAAGTTTGAGACCAATGAAAAGGTTATGGTGATTTCAAATTCTGATGTATTTTAATAGTTAATAGATAAATGTTATTTAGATTATTACAATTAATTAGGGTTTATGATAATTAGTATTTATCCGATAGACTTTAATTGTTAAGATTCAATATATTATATATATATATATATATATATATATATATATATATATATATTTAAAGTAGTAAATAGTTTAAAGATTTTTATTATAAAAGTATTTCAAATTAAAAATGAATGTATTGGTAGTTTATTTTTGAAAATTATTTTTTGAATACAAATTGAAGTAATTGAAAAGTTAGTTTCATTATTTGAAATTGAATTATTTTGAATGAGGTTCTCACTAATATATACATATATATATATATAAAGTAATTTTCGAGATTATCATTTTAGTAGTTTATTTTGAATTAAGATTTATTGAAAATATATAATTTTTTTAAAAAAATTGAATCAAATTAATTTTTAAAAGTCATTTTGAACTAAAAACGAGTTATGATTTACTTTTAATATTTTAGATAGTTTGTGAGATACTGATTAATATTTAGAAATTGAAAATTTTGAATTATTTTGATACAATTAAGTATTTTGAATCATTTTAAGTTATTGAAGACAAGTAATGAAAATGAATGAATGCATATAATGTTGGATGAGACTATTTAATATATTTGTTGTGGGAGGAATATGTTCCACCTCAATGAAATGAATCCATTGGCATGAACAAAAAACCACCCAAATGTAAATATAATTACCTTTTATTAACGGGTATAAAGTTAGGAATTGAATTCAGTAAATGACTCATTAGCTTTGCAATTATTTATGTCCCAACATATCAAAAGGAAATGAAATGATTGGTTTTGATTTAGTACTAATGTTACTGTTTAATGGAAATTTTGGTATTTTAAAGTATAAAGTAATTTGGTATTTGAAAGGAATTTGTGTGGCTTTGAAAATGCTATTAAATGTTTTATACAAATACGAGTTTTATATTGTTTAACAATATGATATTGTACCAGTTTAGTAAAGTTCTAAAAGTTTTTTTTTTTTAGGGAAAGTTCTAAAATTTAATTATTTATTTGTTTTTATTATACTTAAATGGTTAGAAAGGAAAGTTACTACTAATTGAGTTGTAGACTCACCCCCTCCTGTTCCATCCTTTTACATATGACCAATTGATGAATGCAAATATGAATTTGAAGAGGATGGTGTAGGACAAAAGGGTGTCTATTGAAGAAATTAGTAGAATGATATTGAATTTAAGTTATCGTATATGTTTATTAGATTATTTTAAGTTTGTTAATTAATTGTTGAATATATGTTGATAATTTTATTTTCCATTGGATATTGAATTATTTTACTATTTTTAAGAAATAAAGAATTTGTATAAGTATTTTATTGATAGGACGGATGTATGAGGCTTTTAAAAAAAAAAATTAGAGGATGTTGTTGTGTTATGTCTTGAATTTTGGATTTTAGGCCATGAACTAGGCATAAATTCAAAGCGTGATAGAAATAAAATCTCATTTATTCATTAAATTAACGTATGAATTTGTTCAAACAATACAAGAACAAAAATAGGTTCAAAATAAAATAAAATAAAACTAATTTGAGAAATAACATTATCCATTTCCTCTAAAAACTAGTCCAATTTGACCAATCTTAAATTATTTA
This sequence comes from Cynanchum wilfordii, assembly GCA_025388415.1. Classification (NCBI taxonomy): domain Eukaryota; kingdom Viridiplantae; phylum Streptophyta; class Magnoliopsida; order Gentianales; family Apocynaceae; genus Cynanchum; species Cynanchum wilfordii. The sequence goes on along the minus strand of JAHSUH010000312.1, from coordinate 182,690 downwards.
CTAACCAATAATCTATAACTTTTTTTTTTTATTAATGATAATTATTATTCTTATTTTATATTTTGAAAAAAAAATAATACAGTCTTGAGACTAATATTTAATAGAGAGACGGTTTAAAAAATATATATATATATTTAATAGAGACACTATTGTATTGAAAAGGATATCTTTTGATACAAAATTTAGCAGCTTCCAAAATCGGTAGAGATTTTATCACTTTACATTCACGTTTGATTTTTTTTTTTTTTTTTTTTGGAAAATCCTATTCTTATTTGAGACTAATATATATTTTTTTTTTAAAAAAAAGTAATAATAGAGACTAATTTGAGAAATAATATTATCCATTTTCCTCTTAAAAAAATAGTATAAGTAACTAAATGACCAATAATCTATATATCTTTTTATTATTGATATATATATATATATATTTTAAAAAAAGTATTGACAAAATATTAAAAATTATTTTCTAAATACATATTTATTCAAGGTCATTCAATTTATATATATATATATATATATATATATATATATCATAAAATAAAATAAATTATACATTTCATCTAATAAAATTAAAATTAAAAATCAATTATTTCAACCAAAAAAAAAAAAAAAAAATTATCTTTGATACAAAATTTAGCAGCTTCCAAAAAATCTTCCGCACAACTACGTTTTTAGCCACTTTCCATTTACGTTTGATTTACATTTTTGGCAACCTTATTACACTTTCTTAAACATGAATCCTTTATTTTCAAGGAAACCAAGGTGCATCCAAATCCAATATATATTTATTCTACCGTGGAGAATTTCAATTACTTGATCATAAAACCAAAAGCAGCAGCAAATTAATTGCATCCCTCATAAAAGCCAAAATGCTGAGTTTGAAGAAAAGAAAAGCTTGCATTAAGAAGAAAACGATGGAGCTCTCTGTGCTTTGTGATGTAGAATGCTGTGTAGTAATGGTTGATGACGATGGATCAGTGGAGACATGGCCAGAAAACCAGAAAGATGTGATAAAGATTATCGAGAAGTACGATGATGTAGACGATAATAACATGAAGAAAAAGAAGAAGAAAATTGGTGAATCACTTGAAGAATTGTTGAGAATGGTGGAAACAAAACTTGAGGCATTAGATAGGAGAATTGAAGTAGTGAAGAATCCTCCTAATGACAATCACAAGGGCAAAGACAACATATTGATAAGGGATGCAAAGCAGGGATTTTTGAGCATTCAGACATTTCATCAAACACCTTGTGAGCAAGATTTATTAAATCAGCAACAACTTGCAACATGGGATAATAACTCATCATCTGCATCTACTTCTGAGCAGGGATTCTTAAGTATGCAGACACTTCTTTGTGAAAAAGAATCATCAAATCAAGATCAACATGTTTTCGACAATAATAACCCATCTGCATCGTCTGAACAGATATTATTCAATTATTATATGCAACCTCTGCAAATTAATAACATCCAACCTGCACTTCTTCAAACACCTTTTCTTTCTGGACAAGAATCAAATCATCAAATTATGTACTACTTCCCGGTTGGAGTGTACCAGCTACCACTTCATCAGTTTACTGCAAATGGATTGTTCCCGGGAAGATCATCTAATTAACTCGCCAAAAACAGAACAGAGTATTTAATATTATTATTTCAGTTCTTCAATTTTCTCTCTGAATAATTTATGTTAGCAACATTTGTGTAGTTCATTAATTATTTCTTTACCCAGAAATTCCAATTACCATTTTTCTGTACAGCGTTTTTTTCAAAAATTTACGACTGTGTATGAATATTTTCATATGTTGCTGAAAAAATAACTAAAAAACACCGAAAATAAACTAGAAAAAATCGAAACCCGTGAAGAATAAGCGGGAAAAGTAAAATTGGCGGAGCAATCAAAAGAAGACGAATTTGAAACCCCATATCGTCAAAGTAATTGATGAAATATATATATTAAAAAACTTATAAAGTCTAATAATTTTAGAAAAAACAAAATAATTCAGTTTATCGAAATTTTATTTGCATTCAAAATATATAGATTAATAAAATATTTTCATAGGATGCTCTTTGTTGCATCCTGGACACTTGCAAAAATTACCCACTTGCATCCTTTAGTAGTGCACACTGCCCTCACTCTTTTTGGCTCAGATGGTCTAAATCTACATCTTTTGCCATCGTTAATACAATCGTTTTTGACAGCTTCTTTGAACTCCTTATCTTTACTAAATCTCATACCTAATTCAAAGGAAGGTTTGCCCATATCCCTTCCCGAGTCAAAAAAATTTATACCTACTCCTCAATTCAGAATTCTCTTCGGAGTTGTCGCTGCCACTGACAAGTGTTTCTAGTACAAATTCATCATCAATATGGTCATGTTCTTCATATCCATGTTGTTCATGCTCATGGGCAGTTCCTTCTTCATTTCCCTCCTCTTCATTCACGTGGACAGTTTCTTCTTCATTTCCATATTGTTCATTGACATACCCAGTTTCATCTTCATCACCCTCTTGTGCATTCAGATGGACAGTTTCTCCTACATCACCATTCTGTTCATTAACATTTGCAGCACTTCCATCTTCATCTTCTCGATCTTCATTTATAAAAAGATTATCATCTTTGCAGTACTCATCATCATCAATAAAATGCTCTTGATAATCGGATTCTTCACTGTCATGAAGTTCCTTCCCAATACGCACATCACCACTTCCACCATGTCTCTAATAACATCTTCCACTTGCCCCGTTATGTCATCATTTTCATTTTCACCTCCTCGCACATTATGAAACTCAGGTTCATATGACAGTTGAACCCGAGTCTCATCATTTTCAGTTGCACAATGGAATCTAATTCCAGGCTCAATTTCTCCTCCTTCCATTTCAACCATTTCAGGAGCTGTCACATAGCTCGCATCATCTGCTTCATCCTCTTTTTCATTCACATGTGCAGTTCCTTCTTCATCACCACTATCCTAATCATGTAAATTTGCAGTTTCTACTTCATCACCTTGATTATTCGGATTTGCATTTTCTACTTCATCACCCTCATGTTATTCACCGTGCCATTCCTACTTTTGGCTCTTCTATTTCCTCTATAACTACCGAGCTTTTAACTTCCGGTTTTTTCATGTATGGCTGACTTTTAAAAATAGATATGATACTCTCAACATCTCTCTTTACTGCATAAAATTCTATAACCTTGAACCTAGGAACCCAACTACACATATCCACCAAATCTTCATCCCTCGCAACTAACCGCAAACCATCCTTAAATGTACCTATTGGTTCTAGGTAAGCATACACCAATAGTTCTTTGGTGTGTGTTTTGAGTGAGTAAAATATAGTATCATATAAAGGAAATAATCTCACAAAGCGGTGTCACATAATCAAACACAACTAAGGCAGAGTACATATCGCACGCAAATAGTAACACGGGAGTACCACGATTTTAAATTTATAAATATCGTATCTTCGGGAATGCTGGTAACGACTAGTTAGTTTCTACCAATTATGACAATCTTTAAGGTTCAGGGAATTAGTCCTATGTGTCCATTCAATTCAGATATGTTTGTTTAAAGAATATTTAAAACAAGAATGGAAAGATAATTAGCTAAGATCTTTAATGAAGTATGTATGATTAACTAAGGTGAACAATGTTCGAAAGTGTAGCTTGCAAGCGGATCTAAGGCAATTATGAATTCGAATTATCTTACTACCATACCCGAGTTGTCTAGAATGATTACCTCAATACTGGTCGTTGTAAGTAATCCTAAACTTTTTTAGATTAGTTATTAAGGCGTCAATTTAATAACATAACATTAAGATTTGCATTAATTCCAAACCCAAGATTATTAGGATGCCTAACCTCAGTACGGTCACTGTAAGTTATTAGTCCTAATCCGGCAACTCATTAAATCTCCTACAGTCGGGATTCATTGACAAATCGTCAATTTAATTAACTATTGTAGTATCATGCATCAACCTAAGTTTCATAGCATAAACTCAATATGAGAATCAAATTGAAAGCATAAGACAATAAGCAATTCATAATGTAAATTAAAACGTATCCAATCAAAATAAAGAGTATCTTAGGACACATAATCATAACATATAAAGGAAAAGTAACACAAGGGATATTCCTTACGGTCGAGGTTCAACCCCTACACTCGAGAAGAAAGAAAAAAAATGAAAACTGAAAACTCGATTGGAGCTTATCACGAAATTTCTATTAGCTAAAAACTCGGAAGTGCTCCTGTTCCGAGTGATTCCGGTGTGTCAAAGCTTGCACATGATGCCTCTATTTATAGGGGTGAGTTGGGCTAGAAAACAGAAATTTTCCAATGTGGGACATTTACTAGGCCATAGCGGCACGATCTTGCAGGCGTTGCGGCACGGTGCTGCGCATTGTGGCACGACACTTGTGTGGCATAGTGCTTCGCATGTGTGGCACGATGTTGCACGCGTTACTCTTATATTTTGGTCCTTGATTTCTTCCTTTCTTCAATTTTGGTCCCTGGAACTTTTGAAATCGAAAACTAAAAGAATTTGGGTAATTTCCATTCAATTAAGTCCAATTAACTCGAATTGAACACAATTAATGTATAAAAACACGATATAAAATCGAGTTATCATCCGGCTATTTGTTGTACCATACTATTTATATCCAACACACTCAAACAATCTTTATTACAATAATCTACATATTTCTATTTTCCCCGATTAAATGATTTGCAACCTCGTTCTTCCAACCATTCACCATCATAAAAGAACTTAATTGTAAACAAATCATCATCAGGCTTTGAAATTGAAACAAAATTGAACAAATTTGTTTTTCAATGAAAGCAATTTCACATACAAGACCCACATATTCATGCACTGTAACTTCATCAATACAATTGCAATATACAATACAGTCACAAACATCAAAGCATATGCAAACATAATTCCAGCAAGCATCTCCATCAATACAATTTCAATATACAATACAATCCCAAACATCAGCAAATGCATTCATAGACCCAACATGCACAATATATTATATTCAGAAATTATCAGTAAATAAACCCAACATGTACATTACAGTTACATTCAAATTTCTAAGATTCATAAATAACCCAACATGCATAGTCTATTTTCATTCAAATTTCTTAGATTAGTACAAAAATAAACCTTAAAATAGAATGCTCATACTCTATTATACAAAAAAAAGAACTAGAAAAAATTATTCAAACTTACAGTATAAATTGTATGGATCGACATAATTGAGGTTTGATTTTCTGACTTTCCAACTCATTTTTTGTCAGCTGCACTTCTAAAAAGGCCCAAATTGTAAACTTAAAATTCAAAAAAATTCAAACTTTTCTCAAGATGAAGGTCTAAGTCGTTTATTTTTCTTGAAGAAAAGCTTTGGTCTTTCTTTAACTGAATACGATGGGTTCTATGTGCACTTAAACTTCAAAAAAATTCAAACTTTTGTCCAAAAGATTGTAACTTGCAAACATAAATTTACAGAAATTCTTGAACGCTAGTATCGAAATCGAGTTGTTTTTTCCCTTACAGAAAAGCTTTTTCTGTCGTTAATGGTAGTCGATGGGTTATTCAATCCGTCCGTTCACTTGAAGTTTGGAGGGAATTTTTTTTTTTTTAATATATAATTATTTTAAAATAAAAAGATGAAAATGCCCTTGAGAAATTGACGGATTTGGAGTTTGGACGTAATATTTGGACGAAATTTTTGGACAGAGGAGCAGATTAGGCGATTTTTTTTAGTTGGAGTGCAAAAGCTGGAAAAAAAAAATTTAGATGCAAAACCCAGAATCTCGAAAAGTTGAGGTGTTATCGGGATAATTTACCTAATAATATAATACTTGTATATTTCTTGTTCTTGTACCAAAACATATAAATTATCCCATATTTATAGGGATGAAATATGTGTAACCTATATACACATATATACAAATATAAATGTATACATAACTCTCCAATATTCTTAAGAAGTTACAAACCTAAATATTTAGCTTGGCAACTGGAGCAAATATCTTGGTATAGTTAATACGAAAAGTTTGTCTAAATCCCTTGGCAACCAGCTAAGCTTTGCATCTTTCAAAAGTCCCATCATCATTAAATTTCAGTGAACAAACCGAATTACAACCCATGGTTGGAGTTCCCTTAGGGAGTTCTTTACTTTCCATGTTTGATTCTTCTCCAAGGCCCTCATCTCCTCAAAAACAACCTCCTTCCACTCTGGAACAAGTAAAGCTTTTTGGAATCTGAACACTTGAAACATTATTGTTAAAAGGGATGAAAGAAGATGAGAGTTTTGAGTTAGAAACAAACTCAGAGATAGGATACGTAACACAAGAATGCTTTCCTTTTCTTATGGCTATTGGATGTTCTATCTCGGGTATTGGAAATTCTACTTAATGAGTAGAATCAAAAGAGATTTAATCATAAAGAATGAAATTAGAATTTTTACCCGATTCAATCTCTGGTGTTGGTTAATGCTTGGCAGGGAGTTGATGATGTTGTGACTTCCATGCTTCGATGAGGGAAGTTTCTTGCATATACCCAACCATATTTACATATGTTCTAGTTTTTTCCCCCTAGAATATGATCAAAACACTTATATCCCTTTTGGTGTGGAGCAAAACCAAGGAAAACACATTTTTTTTCCTTTTGGGTCAAGTTTATTAGCAATCCTATTTGGATTCCTAATAAAAACTGTGCAACCAATATTTTTATAGACATTTCACAAAATAAACGAGTTTGGAAAACAATTTTGTAGTACTGAAATAGGAGTTTTGAACTTTAAAAGTTTAGAAAGAATTTTTTTTATCAAACAGGTAGCATGTAAAATAGAATCCCCCCAAGATATTTAGGTTCATTATTTGAAAATAATAAAGCACAACTTATCTCAATAAGGTGACTATTTTTTTTTTCTTTCAGCAATTCCATTTTGTGGAGGAGTGTCTTTACAATAACTTTGGTGAACAATTCCCTTTTTTTAGCAAAGAAGGTACCAAAAACTTTTGCAAAATATTCTCGCTCATTATCACTTCATAAAATCTTAATACTCTCTTGAAATTGGTTTTGAATCATGTTATAAAATTTTTGAAAACATTTTTCACTTCTAATTTGTCTTTTAGCAAATACACCCAACTCACCCTAATATGATCCTCAATAAGAGTAATAAAGCAGTAGTTATCATTACATGTAGAGACCCTTGATGGCCCCCACAGGTCACTATGCACAATGAAAACTGTTGTGAAGGTGTATACACACATGAAAGATATGTACTCTTATGATGCTTAGATATGACACAAATTTCATATTGAAAAGAAGGATTTTTATTTTGAAACAAAACATGAAACAAATGTTTTTAATAATGAAAATTCGCATGACCTAACCAAAAATATCATAAATAGATCTCATCATCTTTGAAATTAGATGCAGCTTGTAGGCAAGAACTTAGTTGGGTCTCTTTATTCACAAGCGTTCCCTCATCTATAATATAAAGGCCACCACACTCCCTAGCACAACCAATCATTGTCCCTAAGTATTGATTTTGAAATACACAGTAAGAGGAAAATAATTTTGCAATGCAATTTAGAGTAGAAGTTAGTTTACTAATACAAATGAGAGTGCAAGACAATTTAGGAACTTGTAGAACGTTAGACAAGGCTAGTGTATCGAAGAGTTTCACATTTCGTATATCAACAATAGTAGAAAATGAACCATTTGCTATTCAAATTTTATTATTTCCTACACAAGGTTTATATTAGAAGAAAATACTAGATCTGCTAATCATTTGATCAAAAGCTCCTGAATCAATAATCCAGGAGGTCTTAGATTGAATATAAGCAAGAGATGAAGAGAAAAAATTAATATTACCATGTTGAACAAGAGAACATGAAGGTTTATTAGATTTAGAATGTAACAAATTCAATAGTTGCTCAACCTTGTTCCTTTGTGAATGGAGTTTGCCCCAAGTTCATGCTTGGTCCTAAAGTTGAATCAACCACGGATTGCAATGCTCCTAGTCAAGTTGGCTTTCCTATAGCTGGTTTGTCATGTATCTTCCAAGAGGTATCTCGGGTGTGTCAATATTTTATGTAAAAATCGCACCATGGCTTTAGCTTCTTCTTATCACTATTGGATTCAGCCCGTAGGCTAAAACCTCATTACTAGATATGAATTCATCCTTGCAGGACATGACTTTTCGGCGACTCTCCTTCACCCTTATATCGGAAAAAACCTCCCCGATTGATGGTAGTGCTCTGCGGCCAGGAATCCACCCTTTTACCTCATCCATATTCTAGTTAATCTAGCAAGTAGCATGAAGACTCGGTCATAAGGAAGAAAGGAAGGATCTAACCTAAATATAAGTAAGAGAAGAGGACTCTTCCCAAGGTTATATTCATCCAATAGAAGTTCAAAGTAGAGTCTCCCTTTATTTCCACATGATTTCTATTCCATCTCACTCTTACATGTGAGTCTTTTTCTCGAAGGATTAGAAAAGAAAAACGGGCTTGGATCTCGTACAGGAATGATTTGGAAGATCTACAACCAAAAACAGTGGTAGTTGCTAGAAATCGGTGGTATTTGCTAGAAACAACATAATGGAGGCAATCAATCAATATAGACTGATCCGAAATCCGATTCAAATTCCATATAGTACCTCCAGTACATAAGAAATGTATTGAATCGAATCTTTTTAATGAATAGATCCGATCACAACTTCGAATATGGAATTCAAAGGGATCAAATAGGAAATTATACTCTAAATCATAGAACTATAATGAAATATAGGATCAACCAACATTTATTGAATTTGAAAAAGAGTCAGAAGAAATGGTCCGATCACTTTATTTGGATTTCTAATGCTTAAATATACAAATGGTCCAATGGGAGCAATAATTTCCATGAACATTTCGTTTCTGAGCAGAGGAGTAGCATTTCAAGTAATATTTGTTCGATTATGTATTTATCAATATTTGATTGATTGGTGAGGTTATCGACAAAAAAGATTTGTCCCATGAACTTACTTTCCTTTTCCCGTTCAGCATTTACAAGAATTGCTTTCCTAACCATTCAAGAAAATCCTATTTAACTCCCTTTCAAACTCTTAAATCTATCTTCTCTCCATAACAGAGCCGCCACTACTATTTATCTCCCCCTTCACTGCCATGCTACTCCGCAAGAAGATGGAAACTCAAAACTCACATATGTGAACGTGTGAACAAGTTGTGTTAGTCAAGAGAGTCCCCATAGTTGGACTTCCAGTGAAATTAGTTACATTGGAACAATTTGAAAAAATTTAGAGGTATTTCATGAAATATACAAGATTTAATAATTTATTGAGGGTCATATAAAAAATGTTAAACTAGCATGTCATAACTTTTAAGAGTAGGAGATTTGGGGGAGGGGGGGGGGCATCATACCTTATTCTAGTGCGCCTCCCTCTCAAAAACCCTAGTTGTCCCCTCCTCTTTCTCCAGCCGCCACCCCTAGCTTCCTCTTCCCTCTCCCAAAGAAAGGGAGAGATTTTAGCTCCGGCTAAAGCTCTCCCTTGGCGGAAGATCACCATTTTCTGTCGTTTTTTCTTTATTTTTTTACTTTTTGTGTGATTGTCTTGTGTTCTTGCTTCATCATCGTTGTTTCAATCTGTGGTTTTTTTGTTTTTTTTTTTTTTTTGTTGTTGTTTGAGTCTATTCTTTCTTCTTCTATAGTTTTCTTGCTTCCTTTCACTTCTCAAATGCATAGTTCTTTAATGATATCTTAATATCGGTTCTTCTCTCTTCTTTTAGAAGAAAAATTTGTCAAACCCGGTCGTTTAGATCAAGGCCTTTTGTTGGATTTTTATCTTCTTTTTAAGCATCTTATGAAATTTTTTATATGCACAAAAAGGAGTAGGTTGCTGTTGAAGGAAGAGGTGAAATCGAACCCTCAATGCAGCTGATTTTCGTGTTTGACAATTGAAATATTGAAGATTTAGATAAAATATCTTTTGTGTTTTTGTTGTTTAGTTTTATATTTAGTGATTGTCGATTCACCTAATTTTTTAGGTTGAGTATTTTAATTCCAACTATTTTTAAGTTGGTGTATTATACTATTACCGTGAATAATTTTAATCATTCATCCATGTAATATTTTTTTTTAATGAAATTTCACTCATAAAAAAAATAAAAAATAAAAAATAATGTAAGAGATGGGGACCGTGGAGAAGAGGGGTAGAGGGGAGTCAAAAAGTACATGTAACATTCTAGTGAAATTTAAAAGAAAAAATTCCTACTTTAGTCCCATAACTATTTTATTTTCTCAAACTTCTTTTTTCATTTTTTCTTTTTTTTTTTTTTTTTTTTTGGTAAATAGTTTCTCAAACATTTTTTTTTTTTAATTTTTAAAATTTGATCCTCTAACTATTTTTATTTTTCTAACTTATATTTTTGGTCAAATTTGTAAAATTTTTTTACTTTTTAAGTCGCGTGATAAACACATAATTAACATGTAAACTATCAAAAAAATACCTTCAAATAGTAGCAAATGTAAGTCTCATGTGATTAAAATAATCTAAAAATTACATATATTTGACCAAAAAGACTTGGACAACAAAATTAGTTAATTAACCAATTTTTTTTAAAAAAAATTAATAATAGTTAAAATGTATGATAAAGTCTAAAATAATTATGAGATTGAAACTAGAAATTTTCAATTCAAAAAGGCTAAATTTAAAACTCACATATAAAGCTATAGCCAACAATCATACGAATTTGTTGCCATCATATATTATTACTAAGTAGATTTCGTGGAATGAAGCTATTCAAGCAAGCCCCTATTTCAGAAAGTGGGTAATATAATCAAGGTCAGTTACAGTGCAGCCATCATATCAATGACAATGGAGAATTTTTGCAACTATTTTATGACTGTCCAAATGATGGGGGGAAAAATAAATAATAAAAGGTAAAGTTGTACAGTGGGTACTGCTGGTAAGGTGCAGTCATCGGTTATCATTTCTACTGGGAAGCTCCATATCTGCATTTAACTTGTTCCCCTTCTATAAGCTTCTCTACAGCATCTGATGGAAGTCCAATCAGGTCTAAGGTCTTCTCCCATACTTTGTAAGAAGTTTCAGCGCTATGAGCTTCTTCAGAAGGATTGGTTGGACGACAGTCTTGAGATATGAAAGCACATACTGGCCATTCGTCTGCTTTTAGCATCTCGGTGTATTCAGGAACTTGTGGATCTGTGGCAGCGAAAAGAGCACTTCTAGAACCTGCAATAGCAGGATGAGAGATTCACATACCAATTATTATTTTTAAACCAAAACGTGCATAGCCATGTTATATAATTTATAGTCATCCAAGAAAAAAAGAAAATCACATGCAGTTTATATAATCAAGCAAGAAGTAGAAATCAAACGTCCCGATCTTTAGGTAAAAATTTGGATAAAAATAGAAATAGTACTTCTTACGCAGCTCTTCAAAAAAGCTGAAGTTGTCAAATTTGTTAAAAAGAAGATAAATAAAGGTTAAATGTGGAAGCAACCAGTACATAAATGGCAGATCTCAGAGGGATGAACTTGACGTTTTGCTGCAGGAACTTGCATATGTAGGGAGATATTTGCAAAAACCATATAAGATGTCATACGCTAAGGCATTCCAAAAAAGGTAACTATCTTCAGTTGTATACCAAGTTTCAAGATGCGCGCTTTGCAGGGGTGATAAATTTCTGACTACACAGCTATGCCAAAACTACTCAATCTTAAAGATTGTGAAAGTGGTTAGACTATCTAAAAGGCATTCCAAAAAAGGTAACTATCTTCAGATGTATACCAAGTTTCAAGATGCACGCTTTGCAGGGGTGATAAATTTCTGACTACACAGCTATGCCAAAACTACTCAATCCTAAAGATTGTGAAAGTGGTTAGACTATCTAAAAGGCATTCCAAAAAAGGTAACTATCTTCATATGTATACCAAGTTTCAAGATGATCGCTTTGCATGGGGTGATAAATTTCTGACTACACAGCTATGCCAAGACTACTCAATCCTAAAGATTGTGAAAGTGGTTAGACTATCTAATAGGCATTCCAAAAAAGGTAACTATCTTCAGATGTATACCAAGTTTCAAAGATGCTCGCTTTGCAGGGGTGATAAATTTCTGACTACACAGCTATGCCAAGACTACTCAATCCTAAAGATTGTGAAAGTGGTTAGACTATCTAAAAGGCATTCCAAAAGTAACTATCTTCAGATGTATACCAAGTTTCAAGATGCTCGCTTTGCTTTGCAGGGGTGATAAATTTCTGACTACACAGCTATGCCGAGACTACTCAATCCTAAAGATTGTGAAAGTGGTTAGACTATCTAATAGGCATTCCAAAAAAGGTAACTATCTTCATATGTATACCAAGTTTCAAGATGATCGCTTTGCATGGGGTGATAAATTTCTGACTACACAGCTATGCCAGGACTACTCAATCCTAAAGATTGTGAAAGTGGTTAGACTATCTAATAGGCATTCCAAAAAAGGTAACTATCTTCAGATGTATACCAAGTTTCAAAGATGCTCGCTTTGCAGGGGTGATAAATTTCTGACTACACAGCTATGCCAAGACTACTCAATCCTAAAGATTGTGAAAGTGGTTAGACTATCTAAAAGGCATTCCAAAAGTAACTATCTTCAGATGTATACCAAGTTTCAAGATGCTCGCTTTGCTTTGCAGGGGTGATAAATTTCTGACTACACAGCTATGCCGAGACTACTCAATCCTAAAGATTGTGAAAGTGGTTAGACTATCTAAAAGGATTGTATGTGACTTCTGTTTGATATATTTTACCTTATTTGTAAAGTGCAGAGGAGAAAGAACTAAGGAATAAGTATCTCAACCATCTAGTTTCCTCCATACTCATGCCATGTGTACGTATGCCTATCTTTTTTTAATTGGGTTTTAACGAAAAAAAGAGAATTGATAGACTTAAGTTCCAAAACCTCTGCAGCAGACATGATCAAATATATCTCAGTAGCAGGACTGTCATAGAGAAAATAAACTAACTAAAACCAAATGTTCAGGAAGTTGTACAGGAGCATGGAAACCCTACAATGTACCAAGTGATTCATTTCTTCACTGTAACTTTGAAGCCAAATTTTTCATTTAAAAAATAGTCCATAATCAATAGCTTTCAAGCAAACATAGAAGAGGTACTCTGGTATTAACATAATACAAAGAAATGTCACAAAAGAAGGAAAACAAATATATACAAGAGGTTAAGAAGGCGCACCTTCTTCAGGACTAAAAATAAAATAAGGTATTAGATGATAAGCAGCTTGAACAAACCTTGAAAGATCCCTGGCCTGCATTTATTAAAACATTGATCAGATTGCACATATAAAATGATTACAATAAAGATATGAAAAACAGAAACTTTTTGATGGCTTGAAATAGCAACGAATACATGAATTCAGAATCAAATGTTATATCAATTTTATAATAAATGTGAAGAGCAGAAATAAACTTTACACGTTAACCAAGATCATACAAGGGAATATCTTGCATATAAGCTCCTCTAACCCCTCGAAGAAGCATAAGAAACCCATTAGATTCCCAATCCTATATCCATCAGATAATTCCAGAAAAAAGAAAACATAATAATAACAATAATAATAATACGTCAAATCTTTTCTAAAATTTTCATATAAACAGAAGCAATAAAACCTCTAGGGAATATCTTGCATTCAAGTTCCCCAGTCCCAACACCTCGAATCTCTTAAAGAAGAATGCGAAAACTTTGATGTCAATCCTATTTCCAAGTTCGTGTGCTATTCATCAGATAGATCCAAAAAAAATATGTGAAATCTTTTGTAAAATTGTCATAGAAACAGAGGGACTAAAACCTGACTTTGAGGTATCTGAGTATTTGAACCATCATTGTTTTAAATACGTTAATGCAGCAAAATTGTGATAACATTTTGGCCAGGTGCCGGAACTAGAATTTTGTAATGTTTTCCACATCATGTCGACAACGATTATCAAAATTTTAGGCCTTAGATATTAGCTGCTTTTTTCCTTTTAGTCAGGGATTTTTATATAAATGTATGTATTACACATATTCTAATAAATTGAGATTCACGGATGTAGAAAAGAAACTACAACCCTATTTCACACAAATTCCTTTTGTCCTAACATTCACATTTCATGTTTCGAATACCCATCAAGATCTCAGCTTCAAATATGAAAATTCTTCTCTTGTTTCTAGATATATTCATTTAACAGTAGGTCATAACAAAGTATAATGCCAGTTTTTAAAGTGGACAAGGAAATTATAAGAAAATTTCCATACTGGACCAGGTTCACAGAAACATGTAATATAAATCAGAGCCTTCTTGCAGATAATTTATGATATCAATCTTCTAAAATTGCCAGTGCAGAACTTTTAATTTGGAGTAAAATTCTTTTATTAAGTTGGATTTCCACATTAAGGTTAGCATGACATTAAGAGTTACATTATTGGATGAGAACATAGTACATATATATTACATCATAACTAAATTTAGCTCTATTTACTGCTTAAAGTTGTTCATGATTAATTCTTGAATTCTCTGGCATGTTTTAATAAACCATAGCAATTATAAACATTTCTCACTCAGAAAGCAACTACTCTTCCTTTGTCACCCTTATTTTGACCTATTCACAATTTGGAGATTTATGAAATACTTGAAACTTGTCATAAAAGTAAACTTTTATTATATTTTCATAATGTAAAGGAATGTAATGTTCATAGCTTGTACTCTATCCATCCAAATTATGTCTACTTTCAATTAGATGAAAAGATTTAGGAGATCTCTTAGATATAACTAGTTTCTCATCCATCATTATTTTCAATGTGAAGCTAATAATGGAAGTGTAGATAGAAGGATTTTGGCATTCTTACTGCGACAACTAGATGGGGAGAATATTAATTTCAGTACTCTTTGTTCCTCATGTCCTCCAGTGTTTCCGACACATCATCACATTTTCGATACTTAAATATACTATCATGCCAAGTATAACAAAACTATCAAAATGAGTGGGATGGAAAAGTACCAGATATTACTACTTTAAAGCCAATGATAGATTCCCGAGGGAAAAGTTATAATCCTATAAAGGAAATAACAGCATTACAAATATAAACAAATGTCTGTCTTTTGTTTGACTCGAGAATGTGCTTGCCAAACCAGCCTGCTAAGTAACTTAAGTTCTTTATTTTCTCTAAAGTATAGATTAATAATACTCTTACTCGGTTCTTTCATTTATCTCATGTCTATTCTCAGCAATGTAAAATAATTAATTTTTCTGTTCAAGCCTTTATTTTTCCTTTTCTAAAGATAAAACTTCAAATGCATATTGTGTGATTTGTTTGATTTTAAAGCAGATAAAAATGAGCTTTACCCAACTAACAACTAATACTACAAAGGGTTCATCTTTATTTGAGAACTTTATACATATCTAGCTGGCAGTCTACTAAGCTTACCTTGTCTGAGATCAAGAAAAGAAACTTTCATCTGCACCTAATTCTAATATTCTGGAAACAGATAATCCCATCTTGCAAGAATGCACCAAACTTAACTGGTGATAATGAATATAGTTTAAATGCATACCACATTTGTGTGGACAATTCCTGGTGATACACATAGTACACTTATGCCAGATTCAGCAGGCAACCGCTTGTGTAGAACACTACTAAACATCACCTGCACTTGGAATCCAGAAGACAGTTTCCATTTAGAAAGACAACATTGCAAAGCAAGAAATTACTACATAACACTTCAAAGTGACTACCATAACCAAAATAAAAAGGCAGGAATGCCAACATCAGAAATTTTAACCAAACATCTTCCCGAAGAACAAGAAATGAAGGATTCCAAGAAAGGCAACCACCAAGAAAATTACATAAATCAAAACTATATTTCACTATACCTCAGAAAAGTCAAATTTACAACACACAGAAGGATAATATAAATTTGGTCTCACAGCATAAAGAATACTGAGATCCTAGAGCTCTGGTAGCAGCAATGAAGAAGGTTTATGAAATCTTAGGGGACAAAAATACCCTACTAATGAGAACATTGATAAAGGAGTTCTTGTTGCCTTAGAATATTGACATTACTGCATTAAAAATCGGCTTCATGGCTTCCATCTTTAATGTCCTAATATGACAATTAGAAGAAATATAAAAGCAAAAGTGAATGTCAACTTAGCTACCATATATCGGAGAAATCATGTATACAGTAGAAACAAACTGCATCCGCCTTCGTAAACCCAATTAATTCTCAATGTATCAAACTATCCTTTTGTTAATATATAAACATCATATACACCATTAATTCAATATACAGTAGATGTCTTCTCATCTTGCCCTCCATTTTGGTAGCATGATCACTTGAGAATGGATGCTTGTTAATTCAAAACAGATTCTATTCTGGATTCCATAACAGTACTTAGCAATGATCTTATGTCATCATTTTTTTTTTTTTTTTTGCTACATGTGAACTGATGAAATGCAGCGATATACTACAATGAACTGCTCAATCTAATTGTTCCTCTGCTAAAGGATATTGTGTTTCCTTCTCTACTCAATCAGAAACCTTTTGCTTGAATCAAGACCTTAATTTTAACCACACTTCAACATATATTTTTAAACATGTAAAACACTCAAAAAGAAATATGCATACCAGGAGATCATGTTTCCTCTCCAAATAAACATGCCCAATCCAATTACCTCCTTGTGTGTATTATGATGTCCATAACATTATACCTCCATACAAAATAAAATATCTAGACTACTATTTTAGGATCTTCAGAATTAAATATCAATTTTCCCCAATCTCAAGTTTCACACCTAACCTCTTTAATTTAAAGTGTAAGTTCTACTGACAATCCCAATTACTGATCAATTGAATTAACAAAAGTTAAGGTTTGTGCTCATAGGGATATTTGTGCCAAGGAAAAAGGAGACACTAAATTCTAGATGGAATGGGTATACTAAAAGACTTAAAGAGAAAAAAAAAATATAAAACAGAGAATCCCTCAAATCTATCATGTTGTCATACACGAACACAATCAGTTAGTTCTAACATGACAATGTCTCTGTCAGACATCCAGTTCCAAAGTACATACACCAGACATACAAAATGCCTCATAGAAAATAAAATCTCGGAGCAGAATATGTAATATATTCTTTGTCCATATCATTGAAGACATCTTGGCAAAGTTTACCGATTGTTGCCTTAGTAAACTCAAGAGTTTATATTACAAAATCTAAATGGAATGTGCTTTATAAGTAATTACCAAAAAGATTGTCCACGTTTTACAAGTTTCTTTTTTGTACTATTATTGCCATGCAGTAGTTCTGATCCCTAAAGAAAATATCATAATCCTTCATCATACCAAATGTTGCCTCCACTAAATCAGCTAGAGTCAACCATAATGAATATAACTAATCAATACACAAATTCTAGGAACAAACAAAAGCGGAAAGAGAAAAATGAAGTTCACAAATTTTTATGACCCAAATTCAAAACGGTCATTTTACTTTTCCAGAATATTGATAAAACTCAATTACGTAGTCCTTTTCAGATTTCAACACTCTACTTCCCTCTCTAGCTGTTAGTATTTTGCCATCTTAATATGGATACTATATACCTTGAAGGTATTGAGGCATCTTGACAACAAATTAACATATACAAATTGCCAGATAAGAAAAGCAAAACTTGCCCCCAGGATTCCTTGATAGATGGATTTATCAACCTAGATAAGTCAGGCACAATGGAATTAATGGAACTTTGTTTGTACATGAATTAAGATTGACACCTGAAGGATAGTGGGGTAACTCCATATCTCATAAGCACAACATAATAATCCTAAATGAAAGAACATAAAGGAAATTAAATATGGAGCTCACCTCTGCCAGTTTGCTGCCAGAGTATCCAACTAAACTTGAATACCTTCTTTTCCCAGATGTTACATTCATATCTTCAGTATCAACAAATCCAACATAATGCATCTACATGAAAATAGAGAGGTTTTGAAAGAGACAAGTTACACTTATTCAAGACTGATCAGAAAATGTGTGCACAACTGCAAACATAGCAAACATACATTATATAAAAAGAATTCCCCTCAAAACAGCCATCAACGACATTTCTTCATGTATGATACATTTATAAATGAACTGATTATTCCAACCAGACAATAAATGGAACTTTTCTTTTTCCTTCACATAGAACATATTAATTACAGACTAAAGGTTTGAGAAAAAAAGATTGAAGCTTTCATGCAAAGAATTTACAACTGTCACCATATATTGAGCCAGTGAAAATAATGCTAAATGCCAGGTGTAACTGAAGCAAATGAGGTAGTAGACGAAAGTCTAGAAAATAATGGAATATATCCCATTATAAAGTGCTAAAACTAAATGTCCAAATGTGCCTTTTTCAAATACTTCTAACTGGGTTCCGCAAGAAAAATATAAGGAACTATCTGGCACATTAGAGAAGTTCACAAGTTAAACTTAGCTTCTTATATTTAACATCTTTCTAATGTATATCACGATTTTCCTTTTGAAGATACCCATTGGGAATATTGATTTTGTCCACATCTAACGAATGAAAAATAATTCAAGGATAATAATTTTTGAAGAATATTGGAGTAAAGAATGTTACAACATTATATATATATATAGTTGTACATGGAGTAAACAAGCTCAATATATTTTGTGTTATTGGAAAAAAAAAAAAAAAGAAAAAAAAAAGAGTATATATAGTTGTACAAAACTAGGAAATGTTACACATGTTTCATGCCATATTTACATATACATAATATTCCCCCTCAAGTTGGTGCATAGATATTAATCATGTCCAACTTGTTATGAATATAAATCAATCCGAACCACATTGAGAGTCTTGGCGAAGATATCTCTAAGTTGTACTCTAGTCTTCATATATTAACAATTAAATTCAGTTGAATTTTTTCAAGAATAAAACGACAATCAATCGCAATATATTTAGTTCACTCATGAAACATAGGATTGGAGGCAATATAAAGAGCAGTTTGATTATCACACCATAATTCAGCTAGAATTGATGTTTTAAGGCCAACCTCAGGCAATAATTGATAAATCCACATTACTTCACAAGCAAACTGTGTCATAACTCTATATTCAGACTATGTGCTGGAACGAGATACTACATTTTGTTTCATATTCCTCCAAGATACCAAGTCTCCCCTAATAAACACATAATAACCTATAGTGGATCGCTTATCTACTTTTGAACCAACCCAATCAGCATCAGAAAAAATTCAATGCAATCATGATCATGTTTTCTATACAGTATGCCATGTCTAGAGCCCCTTTTAAGTAGCATAATATCTGATTGAATGCTACCCAGTGATGAATTGTGGGGGAAGCCATACGCTGTCTCACCACACTAACAGAATAGGTAAGATATGGACAAGGTAGAAGAAAAGGATTGAGTATATTGAGTATATATAATTGTACAAAGGTTACAAACTAGGAAATGTTACACTAATTATTAATAAAATTAAACTCCTATTACTGGCCTGAGACTAGGATATATACAACTAACATATTTCATGCCATATGTATTAATTTATAACAAAAATGAAATTAAAGGTCCTTCATAATCTCTTTCTTTCTTTTTATTTAGAGGGTAATTCAGAACATTAAATAAAGTTATTGTTTAGAATATTCTAGCAAAATCTTACAAACCTAATATGGTAACAAAATGCAAGAGCATTTCCATCTAAGCTTATTAATTTAATTTTTCTATTAAAAAAAAAAGGGAAAAAAAAAAAAACTAATAGGAGAAACATAAATAACCTCTCTAACCTTTTTCATTTTTGTCAGTCAAATAGTAACTTAGTTGTATTATAAGTTTTTCCATCATGTACTATACTCCAATCCGTCAGGGAAGCAAATTGAACATTAATAAGAATATTTAAATGGTAGTCTTAGAAATAAAATAACAAGAACAAAATAAGAAATAGGAAATACACTGGTAAAAACCAGGAAACTTACAATAGAGTTCACATTAACTATTCGGCTTGGAGAGCCTCTAATAAGAGATGGCAAGAGCAATATTGACAACAATGCAGGACCAAGATGGTTTACTTGCAGGTGCTCTTCATACCCGTCCTTTGAAAATCTCTGTGGTTCTGGGACAAAGCAAGAAAATTTTAGATTTATAAATTAGGAAATAATACATAAGCACTATCCAATTTCCATTTTTCTGTCAACAACTTAATCATTCTAAACGATAAAAGGGGAAAAAAGGAAATAAAGCTGTGATAGATTAAAATCCATCTTGTCCAATATATATCTCTAAGAAAATCCACCCAGTTTAAAAATAAACAATGCATTCTGAGGATAAGTCTACACCTAGGTATTGTGAATAGCTAATACATTGTACAGAAGAAATACCTATAAAAATACTGTCAGAATAACTCAGGATTGCCAATCCTTCAGGAATTTTTTTCACTACATATACGAACTGTGCAGTCATATAACATGAAATTGTTTGGTTTTGATCAATTCAGCAGTATAATTGATAGTATAGGTTCACCAATAGCCACTGCTATGTATGAAATCCTTGTCACAGTAAAGTAAAAGTTTTGCAAATCAATATATATCATTTATTGTTTACTTTTTGTTTGTTTTATTTGTCAGAAAATAAGGATTAGAAAATTGAAAAATATCACTACCAACCTTCATTACTTTGAGACATAACTTGACCTTCCATCTCCTACTCTACTTGCATTTGTTTGTGTAAGCAATAGTGATTAGAAGGACAAAGGACCCTGTTTATAGAATTAAGTGTGATCCTTTCCACCATAGTCATAAGTAGACACACACTACTACCTCCATTCAAATATATCTGAAATTACCTGTCCATTTAATCAAATTCACAAGTATAAAGAAAATTAGATTTTTTAGTTAAAAGAACACCTTTTCCTCCAAATTTACCCTTATCTCTTATGTCTGTTTCTTTCCATTAAATACATTAAATATACTTTTTGATTTTTAACTTAAAAACAAGCACTAGTCCTGGTTATCCCTTGAACTCAAGTTTTATGAAGAATAAATAAGGGTATATTTGAAAAAGAAGTGAGCTTATTCCTTCATGGAATTGTTACAAAATGTGGCTAAGAAACAGGAGATATAAATTGGAATTGAGGTAGTACATAATGTAAGAGAATGGAATGTTGTTTAATTGATCATCATAATGCACATATTTCTACATAAATAAAGTAGTTCTGGAAAACAGTTTATCTAACTAACCTCTAATTGCAAATATGCCAGCGTTGTTGATGAGTACATTTAAAGGTCCCAAACGCGCATTAAATGCTTCTGCAAACCTTACAACCGATTCTAGTGATAGAAGATCCAGCTCCATCACCTTACCAAAAAAGAGAAAAAAATGAAAAAATTTCAAAAGCACTATAAAAACTTTCAGACTGTTGGAACATTTTCAAAATGTTATAACAGTAATAATGATGATAGTTCTGGTGGTTAAATAAACCAAAATTCATAAGATTTTTTTTATTCTTAAAGATACCTATTCAGAGTTTACAAAGTTATTTTTCAAGTTTATAAATATTTCTAATATTGATTCTGCAGATCAATATCAACAACACCTTATATGAAGTTATCAAAAGAATTCTGCAAACTATCAAACAATATATCTTCATTGTATCATAAAGGCACATTGTATATTACAAATATTGTCTTTAGGAAATAACATCTGATACACATATTATTCTTATGTTTCTTTCTTTTCTATTTTCTTTAACACAGACTACAAACAAATTTCCACTGGTTAAGACACAATAGTCAATATAATGTAACTATATTCCTCAACAAAGTTTAAGATATCAAAATTAATTAAATTTAGTTTTCTGTTCACCATTCCTGCGAAAAGAAGTTTTAAGTTAACAAAGATCACTAAAAATTTACTACAGAAACTACCTCGATATTAAGAGGCAAACCGTGACCAGACCATTCCTCTTGCCATTTTCGAATTAATTCTGTTGCTGCCTTGGTATTTCTGACAGCCATAATCACATGTCCGCCGGCCTCAGCCAATTGGCGAGCGATTTCACGGCCAATTCCACTAGTAGACCCAGTGACGATAAAAGTCAAATCATTCAGAGGCGGAATCGGCATTGGATTCGGTAAGTGGCTAGCCATAATCCGCTGAAATAGCATTTCATAAACTACATACAACCATCCCCTCAGCCATTCCAACCATCCTAACGCTTCTTTCTTCTTTACCTTCTTATCGTCGCCTTTACCACCAGCAGCTTTTGCCTTCGACGGCGACGGTGGCGGCGACAACGACGACGATGGCGAGGAAGAGGAAGAAGACGACATCCTCCTACTCTCACTATACCTGAGTAATTCTCTGTGGGTAACTAGTGTGTGTGCGCGAGAGAGTAAAAAACTGAATTACAGCCGCTTGCAGAGAAAGATCCAACCTCGAGGATTGTGTGAGTTAGCAATTAGTGGCAGTATTTAGAAATTAGGAAAAAGGTTCGTTTGCAAAAGATATTGGCGGTATTTGAAAAAAGTATGTCCCGAGTTTTGTCCTAATTTGAAAATAACTTTTCAACTATTTTACACGATATAAAAGTAAATAAAACTTTTAATATAATTATTTTTGTGAATAGAGACATTCACTTAATTACAACAAAAAAAAATTAATATTAAAATAAAATAAAATAAAAATAGAGATTCCGTTCCTATAGAGTATCAAGAAAATGGCATCCCCACTACTGGATAACTTTTCTTCAACTATTTGGCAGCTTTTGGAAAGTTTTAATAACCCTATTTAATTGTTTTTATTGTAACATATATTTTAAATAAGACTCAATTATAAATAGTATATGATAAAACATTAAGTAAAATATTCTAATAACATCTCTTAAATTTTAAAATTTAAATTTTGCACCTGAAATGATTTTCGTTCATTGGTCATTCTCTAAATTTTAAAAAGTCTCACTACATACCCTTCAGTCAGATTTTTGTCGTTAGTAACTCTTTTTATTTTTTTAGACAAGAGCATTTTTGTCCATTACTTAAAAAAATAAACACAATTTTAATAAAAGGGTAATTTTGTAATTTTTAATAAAATAGAACTAAAATCCTAAATTTTATATCTATTCTTCTTCTTCCACCATCGATACATAGAGGTATTCGCGAACAAAGCTCGTTCGAGCTCGTTTGTTTATTAATCGAACCGAACTCAAAAAAATTTTTAGGCTCGATTAATTTTGGAGCTTACTCGAACATTGTTCGCGAACATATTATTAATTTAACGAGCTCAAATTTCCGATATTCGATTTGGCTCGGTTTGTTTATAGCTCTATCGATACACCAACAACAATGGCGGCAACGACATAGTGGCAGAGGCAACGACGTCTTTCTACTGCTTCTCTTCTTCTTCTCTTTGGAATTTCATCGTTGAGACCAGTACAATCTTGAAGTGTGCAAATCGAGAGGATAAGCCGATGAAATCCGGTCGAAGGTGTCGAAGAAGAAATTAGGTATTATTATGTTAGTTGATTTTTTCTCACAAATTTTATTTTATTATATCCATTGTTCTTAGGTTTCTTGTTTTAGTGGAATAGTATGTTTATTTTTAAAATTCCTATTAATTTGGTATGTGTTTGAGTCGCCACCATCGCTTTTGTTTATGTGCCGCTGCCGTCATCGTTGTATTGTTGTTGGTGTTGTTACTGTTGGATTTTTTTATTTGGGCTTATGAATAAGTATGAGTCTACTTATGTAGATACCCTTATTACTAGACTATAATGGGTTGGTTAGAAATAATATATTATATATTGGTTATGATCCCGAGAGACTTGTGTAGAACAAAACTTCAATAGACTCCAATAGATCTCTTGGAAGATTACTAAAGAACTTCAAGATTAATTCAGGTACGTTTCCGCAAACTTAATTAGTTGGTTAATTTTTTGATAATCCGACATATTGGTCTTGGATTTAATTAAGGAATAGATTTGTAATCTATATTTATTAACAAAAAAAAGTGGTATGAGAGTCTACTTATGTTGGATTATTAAGGACTCAAATTACTTGCGTTAAAGATGAAAATTTTTTAGTTTCAATTTAGTTTTGATAAAATTATAAATTGATTTTAAAAGATTTTTCCGTTTCTTGAAAATTCAAAATCATCATAATTTGCGTCTTAAATGTATAATGGTTAGGGTTTACATTTGTACTTCTTCTTTCAAAATCCATACGAGGGGCACCATATTTATATACTCTTTAGAATCTGGAATCAATTGCTGCAGTATATATACATTTAAATTGAATTATTCTGTTGTAGCGATATTGTTTTTTTTGGGGTTATTATGAATTTCAATTTATGTGTATATACTGTATCATATTTTGGCTTTCTGTTTTGGGAGCTTTGTTTTGTTCAATTAATGGATTTTCAAAGGATATGGCTGAATCTTGTTTAATTTTGTGTCAATATATATATACATGGACATACATAATTCAACCTTATATATTGTTTTTGTAGGGTCCACGTTTCTTTGGTTATTTATGTATCTATATTTAAATATTACGTGGCCGGAGTTTAATGTTAGAAAATGTGTATATATATTTTCACAAAATTAATATATATTATTCTACTATATATTATTCTACTTTAAATTTCAAATACAAAACAGATTGACAACAACTATTACATAACAAATCAGCAGTAGATATATATATATATATATATATATATATATATATATATATATATATATATATATATATATATATATATTCAATATTATCATAATATAAACCAATGATTTACTGCATTTTCAGACTCATATTGTGCAATTTCAGATTCATTCCCTACATCTTCATTCTAATTTCCTGCAATTACATATTGATATGCTGCAATTTCAGACTCATTTCCTGCATTTTCAGACTCATTTGCTGTAATGTGAGACTCATTCCCTACATTTTCAGACATATCCACGACATGTTCAAACTGATTTGTTGCAGTTTCTGATGGTACCAATTCATCCACATCAGGGTCACACTCATTGGCTAAATTTTCAGATGATAGCAATTCATCCACTGCAGGTTCAATCTCATTTGTTACAGTGTCCGATGGTATCACTTCATTCATAATAGGTTCAACATCTTTTTTTCACTCTAGTAACAAAGGTTTAGAAGCAACTTTTTTCTTTTTTGGTTTAGCAATATTTCTATTCCTATGTGAACTCTCTTATTCAATCTCTTCTATCATAACAGAACTTTTCACCTCAATTTTTTGGAATACAGGTTGTTTTTTCAAGAAATCTATTACACTTTGCTTGCCTCCTCTAACCTCTATATAGAATTCAATTACTTTAAATCTTGATACTCATTCACACATAGCTAATATGTCTTCATCTTTCATCACTAACTTTAATCCATTTTTGAAATCCCCTACAGGTTCTAGATAAAAGTAAACCATACACTTTTCACTTTTAGTCATCTTCTTCAACATCGATTTATCTCCAATATGCTCATTTTATCCTTAACACAGTAATCAACATACTTACATCGTCCATCTTTATAACTTCTATATCCCTTTTCCTCCCAAAACATCCCACCAAAGAAAAATTTCAAAGTAAAATAATCATCATCAACATCCGAAACAGTAAATAAAGACAAAAAATTATCAAACTAATAGAAATTAAGTAAGTAAACCAAAATAAACGACAACCAAAGCAACATTCACCCTCCATTTCCAACGATTAACAGAGCACAAAAATAACCCTCTATTTCCAGTAAATAAAGCACAGAAGAAAAAAAAAATCCCAATATATACACAAGTAAGAAAGTATCATCTTTACATTACATTAGAAAGAAAAGTTCGAATCTTAACCGTAAAGCGAGTAATGATCGATGTACTTGTTCGAACTTCGCCTGATTACCCATTCATTAAACGTCTCTGTCATTTTGATGGTTAACACAATCGACAACCTAGGACACGAACAAATTTGCAGTTGCAATTTCAGTCGTTTCTAGAAATTTGCAGTAGATATTACAAGCTTGTTGTGATTTTTGCATGAAATTCTCGAAGTGCTTTGATTTGAAAAAGTTCCCTTTTTGGATGTTTGAAAACGACAATCCTTTTGTCCGAAAACGACAAGGAATAAACAATTAAAAAAAAAATTACCGCGCACATAGTCATGTGTGCGAACAAAAATACCCTTGTCCGACATAGTGAAAAAGGTGATTTGACAGAAAAATTATTGACCTAACAGTCAAACTGGATGGAAGGACAAGTTCCGGACGTTTTAAAAGATTGAGTGTCGCTATGGCGACGAAAATAGTTCAGATGTTAAACTTGGATTCCGGGATATTAAAGGTGTTGAAAAAATCCTTTACCCAAAAAATTAATAAAAATTAAAATTAGTAAAGAGAAAGTGAAAAGTTATTTTAGAAAAAAACTAAAAAGTTGAGGGAAAAAAAGAACTCAAAACTCATTAAACATAAAATGAGACAAAAAGACCAAATAAGATTAAACAAATTATAGTAATGTCATCATGATGATTTACAAAAAAAAAAAAAAAAAAGAAATAACAAAGACAACAAAGTCCAAAAAGTTCAATAAAATTACAAAATATATGATATTAGAAACTTACAATCTTATATATATAAGATATATATCCAAGAATTAAGTGTTGTGCTATATATATAAGATATATATATATATATATATATATATATATATATATATATATTGGGATAAATAGAAGAAAGTGAAAAGACATAATATAAATGAAATAAAAAAAATTAAAAGTCATAATTATTGAATTTTTTTTTAAAAAAAAAACTTAAGAATTCAACTTAATTATAGTAAAACCATTAAAAATTAAATAACCTAATAGTTCGACTTAATTAGCCATTAGAAAAAATTGTAATTGATAGTGGTATCATAAAATGATTATTTCCAATTGACGAGAGGAAGAGAATATTGATAAATCAATAACAAATAAAATTAACAAAATAGTAATATATTCTATAAAAATAAAATAGATAAAACATGCTTAAATTTGAAGATAGGAGAGGGTTCAATTTTGTTTTCTTCCTTCAATGACAACTTAATCCATCCTAAGCGCGTAAAAAATTTTATAGAATACCTAAAAGAAGGCAAAAAACAAACAAAAGACCAAGATCTAGTATGAGTTTAACAAAATTTTTTTAGAAGAAGAAAAAAAAAACTAATATTTAAATGGTAGTTGACATATTTGCATATGGGATGTAAAAAGTAATAAGAAATTCCAAAAATAACTAAATAGAAGGATCTGCTAAACAAAAGAGAAAATAAAAAACACAATACAATAAATTGAAAATATAGAAAAAAAAGTAAAGAGAAGGATCTCCGGCCAATAGTATTTACTATTAGAGACATTTTTTTTTTCCTTCGCTATTAGAGACATTATATGTGTGATTTGAATCGTTGAAACTTTAATTTACAATATATGAGAAATATAATGATTGCAACTTATGACACACATGGTTAATTATTCGGTATCGACTTTATTGTTCAAAAAAAAAAATTAAATTGATAATGAATATGTAAGCTTATACTTATATTTCATGTCATATTCTTACAAGAGTTATTAATTTTACAATAGTAAATGACAGTTGTAGCAACTGATTTCTTATGAAAACTTAAAGAAAGTCAAAAGATGCTGCATATGTATCATCACCATTTAGGTAAAAAATCAGTTGTAAGACGAGAACAAATTCTCTCTTATTCAAACTAGGTAACTGTTACCCAGTAAATGCGAGTACAATTTTTTTCTTCCATTCTTTAAGTGTGTTAGATGGTTAGAGATTACTAAAAATGCCATAAAAAATTAGGCACGTGATAATCATATAATTAAAATAATACAAATAATTTTAAAATTTTGGCTTGAATGACTAAATTAAGAACTCGTAAATAGGAGTATCAATTAAGTTTTCATAATTTTATAAGAAGAAATTAGAGAATTTTCTTAATTTATACAAAGTGAGCTATATGTGATTGTGTGTATACCATTGTTAGTAGAAGGGCATTGCTTTGAATTGAATCCAAATTGATTAGCAAGAAGATATCTAATCACTTTAGTCTTATCCATATTAAATCTGATGATATAATAAATATGTTGAACTAATAAATTAACTAAATCCTAACTATCATCCTTGATCTTCATGATTAGGCTGTTGGAACAAGTGAAATCTCCTCACGTACAACACGAACTATAAAAAAAAAAAAAAGTTGTAAGAAGTTCACATTGAAATTTTTATCTCCAGGAGAACCAACGATGATCTAGTTAGAAGAAAATTTTGTTTTTGTTTTATCCACTATGGGAGAACATTGATTTAGAGACAAAAAATTTGAGTCGACCATCATTTGTCTCCGAATAGAGATAAATGAGTGACATATTTGAGACAATTAAATATATATGAAATTTTGAACAATATTAGAGTTTATTTAGAGTCAAAATTCATGGTCTCTAAATTATTTGTTTCTACAACGTCTCCAATTGAATACAAAATGGAGACAAATCCATTGTTGTCTCGATCTCAACTCTATGTAGAATCAACCAACCAATTAAAAAAAATTGTCTCAAATAATGGTGACTGGAAGAGCTCTCCTACTAAATTGTCTCTAATTTTTTGTCTCCAATTGGAAATCATAAATCTACTCTCTAATTTATCTCTAACATATTGTCTCTAATTTTGTCTCTAATATTTTGACACTAAATTGTCTCTATATTATTTCAAAATAGAGGCTACATGGTGACAACAACTCATCTCTATAACAGAGACAAAATTTCTTAAAATATAATATTGAGTCACGATAGAGATAAATTAATGAAGTCTCTAACATAGAGATGAAATTTCATATTTTTGTCTCTAAGTTAAAAAGGGAATTATGACAAAACAAAATGACTCCATGTCATATTATATCATCAAAATAATTTAAAAATATTTAGAGACAAACTAAAATAAAATGGATATAAAATATTTTTGTCTCTATTAGTTAGAGACAAATCAAAAGTTTGTCTCGCATTTAGAGACGAATAACATGTTAGTCTCTACTTCGTCTCTAGTAATAATTTAGAGACAAAGTTGTGCCGTCTCTAAAATGATGTTCTCATGTAGTGTGTTTGTCTCTTTTAAGTGGATCTTGAGGGTCTAAAAACCAATTTATGCCTTTTGAATCCCACATCTAATTCCACTTAATATTTTCAAACTCTCGAAAACCTATGAAAGTTTTCAATGTACTTCTCTCGTTATAACAATAATATTAAAGTTTAAATTAATTAAAAGACATATCAACTTGTACACAACTTGTCTAGTCAAGATATAGAATCATCATATAAATAGCTGGTTGTTGCTTGTAAATAAATATAAAAAAAAAAAAACCTATTGACCAATGTATCTCTTTCCCAAATTAATAACTATTTAAACCCTTCTTCTCTTCAAATTCCTGACTTTGATATCATCCATCTGGCTTAATGTAGCTTTGATTTTGACAGAATTGGCTCTTTCCATCTTGCTCCACTTGCAACAACTTGGCTTTACTGATCAATAGGTTATAACAATATTCTCATACCACTTGTTAAAGGTTATAATAACCTTGTTCGGCCCAGTATTTCCTTTCATAACCTCAACTCATAAGCATAAGATTATATTGTTGCATTTAGCTCTCAATGTTTTTTATTTTTAATTAGTTTTCATCACACAAAGCTCTTTTTTCTTGAGAATATATATAATCATATTGATCGGGGGCAAACTCTCGATTCTTCCACACGTGTTCGGTGGGGCCCGTTTCCAACTGTCAAGTCCTGCAAAAAAGGCCAAGTGTTAGGGTGTGTTCTCGGCGTTGACTCTTCTACGGTCAAGTCAGTCACAAGTAATGAAAGAAAGGGGTTAGACGATAGGTCGGAAAGTATGTGCCTGACGGACTAGACTAAACACCCCGAGTGTATTAGAGTAGGACTGAACATTTAAAGTATATTCTGTGTATTTGGCTTTCACTTGTTTATGTGTGAGTATGTTACTATTTTATTTAGATGCATAGCCAATCGGGAGGTGACACATGGAATGGTACCTTTCCTGACAATTATGAAATGGTGACTCCAAATAGTACATGTCAGGTCAAGTGCATTTAATGTGGAGTTCAGTGAGAATCTCCTTGTCGGAGATCATGTCATGAGTCGTCAGCCGGATCTCGAAGACTCCTATTTGGAACCACGTGGGTCCTTTGTGGAATCCACCTCGAATAGCCCAACCTACGTGGACTTTCATAGGACTTCGATTACTCTCATATATATATATATATATATATATATTTTATTGATAATTCATCCGTGTTGGATAACCAAAAGTCGTTACCGGACACAATAAAATTTTCAAAACCAAGATTATATTTCGTGAAAACAAATATTAAAATGATTAAGGAAAAGAAAAACATACACAATTGGAAAAAGTCATGGTAATAAGAGCACAAAACATTGTTAAATAAACTAATATATATATATATATATATATATATATATATATTATATTATATGAAATACATGAAATGCTTTACATAAATAGTCGTCGTGCTTGTAACTTTATTGGCTATAATTAGATTTTTCTAATATTTATTACTATCGATTGATTAAATCTTAAAAGCTAATTTAAATTAGTTTATTGATAAGAGATTAATTATTGAGCATTAATTAATCTAAC
Source organism: Cynanchum wilfordii (assembly GCA_025388415.1). Classification (NCBI taxonomy): domain Eukaryota; kingdom Viridiplantae; phylum Streptophyta; class Magnoliopsida; order Gentianales; family Apocynaceae; genus Cynanchum; species Cynanchum wilfordii. Next base: position 151,888 of record JAHSUH010000312.1, on the reverse strand, counting down.
TATTAAGTAAGAAAATATTAGTTTTTAGAGTTTGTTGATAAATATAATTAATTTAAACAATTGGCTTGATATACTTTGGAAAATCGCATTGTAAATGATACATTGAGTTTAACACTCATTATGAGCTTAGAGTCAGTGAGACCTTCTCCTAAACAAGAGTTAGTTAGACTCTACGGTACAATCTACTAAAAATTTGGATTAAAAGAAACAGTAATTCCGCATACTAAACAATATAACTAATATATATATATATATGTATATATAAATAACTAATTTATCACTAATATGTCTAGAAGGGATAACACATTTTATATCACTCTTACTTATGATCATATAGGTCATAAGTTTGACACATGTTAGAAGCAAAATTATTTTAAAAAAAAAAAAAATTTATCACTAATATAATTGAATACAAACATTTTATTACCATCACTGTTTATTTTTTAAATCAATTTTTGTCCTTGAAAAATTGATAAAACTTTTTCAAATCTCGTTGAATTGGTCCTACTAACCACTATTTTGCATGAATAATTTTTTGGGTAGGATCAGTTTAGTAAATTTGATATAATAATAAAATTTTGGCAATTAATTTATTATTATTGATTGACAATGAAATCTCAAATTCGATCTTAAAATTGAGATAGAAGGGAAGAAGATAAAAGCTAATTCCATCTGTCTTGTAAAGAAGACAGAAATATCTCATTTTATTGAAGATAATTCTTTGGCCGGCCGCACGCCCCTTATTTATTAGTATTACTCAATCTGATAATAATAATTTGGAAAAGGATATTAATTACGTTTTTTTGCTAAGTAAAAAATAAATCTATATATATATATATATATATATATATATATATATATATAATATATATATATAGGAATTCAAACACTTAAATTCCTGGGAGAGGCCACAAAAAGGAATGCACTATGTGAAATAGAGTTAAAATAATTAACTCTCATCGAATAGGAATTTTACCTAGAGTTAATAATAACTAATTCTTAAAAACTCTTTCCAATTAATGCACATGATACCCAATGGTGCACTTCACCTAGGAATTTTATCTAGAGTTAATAATAACTAATTTCTAAGGACCTTCATCCCTTTTTATAAGAGAAGTGTCATTCTTCATTTCCTTTCTAATCCGATGTGGGATTGAGAAAGGAGCAAAACCAAAAATATATATAGCCTTGTTATTACAAGTGGAATCTTTCTTCTCTATTCTCTCTATTTATCTTCTTTTTTTTTTCACTTTTCGTTTTATGAGATCGATGAAAAACAGACAAACTTAAAAAAGAAAATGGAAAAGGAGCTTTCACTAATTAGATAAAATATGAAGTGTTCATATTTACTCATTTAGATCGATAGATCCTTCGGTAAATTCGAAGTCATTCACAGCAATACTTTACAATGCCTATAAAAACCTTAGTAGTACATGATAAGATATATCATTGATTTTAACTTTAATTCTTTTATCGATTTTAATTCAACTTTACCGATTTAAGTATGAGAGCATACGAGACTCAAGATCAAAGGCAATTATAGGGGAAGGGGCTTTCATCCACATTAGTTTATCAGCAAAGAACTCCAGATTTTTTCTACCAAGATCTGTTCCGCTCTCTCCTTCTTCTTCTTCTTACTATATATATATTTTGTGTTTTTTGACAGATGAGGATTAAAATTTAAAAGTTCATATACGGCGGCAATCCCATAAGATTATTTTGTTCTGTCATCAGGAGTTGGAATTGGAGTACTATAAACATCGGATTTCTTGTGAGTTTTTACTTACTCATATAATATTAATTAATTAATTAACAGCATGCTCAAGAAATTAAATATTTTCATGATAATTTTTCATGTATCTCTACTTTTAGAAGTTCTAGTTTATGCAATAATTAACACAAAAAGGATCCTATGAATCAAGAACAAAAAATAATCACATGCTTTACATAGAAGAAGAAGGAGAAAAAAAAAAAGGTTATTTTAATTTTCATGAATTTGACTTCTTTATTATTTATTTATTTTTATGATAAATGAATTTGAATTTTAAAAAAAAAAATCATAATATATATGTTAAATAAGTTATCATAGAGCCATCATTCTTTAGTTACAATCCCACACCTTTTTTTTTTTTTTTTTTAAGTAGGTGAAAATTTCTATTAAAACTCAGTATTTTCTTCATATATATTTTGTTCTTATTACATTAAATAAAATTTTCTTTAATTAACCTTGTAGTGTATCTTGAGTTGCTTATGATAAACAAATGGAAGATGTAGAGGAATTTTTGTCCACTGCTGGTGATGTCTCAGTTAGGGCAAGAGATATCATTTCCTCTGATGATATGGATTTGTCTACAAAACAATCTCAACTTCTAGCAAATATATTGAATGCAGTAACCTTAGAAGATGAGAACAAGTCTATCTTTTTTCGTTGGTATTATGAAATATGTGCATGGATTCCATTGAAGTACAAAGAAACCAATTATCATATGTCGAGAACATCCATTCGGTTTTTTAAAAGAGATGATAGGCTCACAAGTCTTGCATGCTATGCTGCCTTCATTTCTGTTAAGAATGTCTTTGAAGAGATTGTTTATGACATATCTTATTCCAATGGTGACAACAAAAGAACTATCAAATGTATTAAAGAAGCAGTTCTTGATTCTTTTGATATTTTGTGTAAGGATCTTTTGATAGACAAAACTTGGGATGTTACAAGTATGAGAAAAAGCATCGTGGAGGGGGCAAATTTTGCAATAGATTACATGATCAATTCTTCGCATGTAGATAAATTGTCTTTCCCCGGAAAAGATGAGCATTTTGGGTTACTTCTTTGGATTTTTCAAGGTTACTTAATAGGAAATTTCCAACAAGATGGAGAATTTCTCTTGAAAAAGAACGCTTCCACTAAAGTTACGGATGATGGCATTGTGGGTTTAAGTGTTGATATTCAAAAAATTAAAGACAGGCTCACAAGATCTTATTCAAAGTTAGATATTATCCCAATTATTGGTATGGGAGGAATTGGTAAGACAACTCTTGCAAGAAAAGCTTATGAGGATCCACAAATAATGCCTCTCTTTCATGTTCGTGCTTGGATTGTTGTATCTCAAGAATTTAATGAAAGAGATGTTTTGCTTGGGTTATTAGATTCTATTGCTCCACTCCCTAGTGAGGTGTGTAAAGAAGGCGCAGAACAACTAGTTGAACGACTATATCGAAGATTAAAAGGTTGGAGGTATTTCATAGTCGTTGATGACATTTGGACTAAAGAGGCTTGGGAACGTATTAAGCTTGGCTTTCCAAATGATAATAATGGTAGTCGAATTGTATTAACTAGTAGGATCATTGAAGTGGCTTCTCATGTTAACCTTGAAAATCCTCCTCATTCTATGAGTTTTCTTGACATTGAAAATAGTTGGGAATTGTTGCATATAAGGGTTTATGGTAAAGATGCTTTCCCTCGTCGGTTGACAAACATTGGAATGCAAATAGTAGAAAAATGCCAAGGATTACCTCTTGCAATTGAATTGATGGCAGGGTATCTTTCCAAAGTTAGTAAGACAAATGAGTGTTGGGAGGATGTTGCAAAAAGAGTGGATTTTCCAATAGAGGTAACCCATTTAGAGTCCCTCTCAAAGATTCTTTTCATAAGTTTTCATGACTTGTCTCTCCAATTGAAAATCTGCTTCTTCACCATGACACTTTTTCCTAAGAATTTTGATATTTCAGTAAGGAAAATTATTCAAATGTGGACTGCTATGGGATTCCTATGTCAAAAGTTGTCAAATACCGTAAAAGAGGTTATAACTCTAGAAGAGGTAGCAATGATGTGTTTGGAAAGTCTAATTGATAGAAGTTTAATAAGGGTGAAAAAGAAGACATTTGATGGTAAAGCTAAATTATTTGGAGTTCATGATCTATTGTGGGATTTGAGCAGGGGAGAACTTCACAAGGAATTTAGTAGTGACAAAGATCAAAAGTATGTCAACTGCATCAACCAAACCCTACTATATTTTGGTCATTCTTTTGAATCAAATTATCATATAAATTCTGAAGGATTTAATCAACTTAGGGTATTGGACGTTCTAAATCAATCTTTTGATCATTTTCCTATTGAAATTACTGATTTGGGTAATCTGAGGTATCTTGCATTGTCCACCTTTGATAATATTCCTTATTTGATATACAAACTTTCCTATTTGGAAACATTACTCAATTATCATGAAAGGGAAGGTCAAGTGCTACCAGCAGAAATATGGTCATTAACAAATCTAAAGCATCTCCATGTTGGATCCTGCACTTTCTTGTGTCCACCACCAAGTTTATGTGCTAAGGGAAGCTTGAAAACACATTTCCCTTACCTTTTGTCACTATATAATTTAAGCTTAGTTAGTTGTACCAAAGAAGTATTTTTGAATGTTCCGAAGTTGAAACAACTTGGAATTGCTGATGAACGTGAGCAAGATGATAATGAAGATGAGCTCTTATGTCGTGCCCTCCAAAATCTTGTCAATTTGCATCAACTCGAAAAGCTAAAATTATGTTGCAATCCTAAATTTGAAAGGCCAAGATGTATTCCAGATTGGGGTAGCTTCCTACCAAACACTATCAAGAAGTTAAGTCTATCTCGGAGCAATCTTCCGTGGAGCGAAATGAAAACTCTTGCAATGTTACCAAATCTCGAGGTACTCAAACTAAAGCAATATGCTTTTAAAGGGATGGAATGGGTAATAGAGGATGAAATTTTTCTTAACTTGAAATATTTGTTGCTGGATTCGTTGAATTTGATTTCGTGGAAAGCAAACAGTGATACTTTTCCTATCCTACAACATCTAATTATTAGGTTTTGTGCTAGCCTATGCGGAATCCCTAGAGAGTTTGGAGAAATATACACCCTTGAATTAATTGACTTGGACTTTTATAGTCATGCAACATATATCTCAGTCATTGAGATTCAACGAGAACAAATGACCTTGGGAAATGATAAGTTCAGTTTACAACTTGGTCGTACCTTACCCCAGGTAAACTCAATCAAAGTACTTTCATCCTTAATTGTTAATTTATAGGATTGTCTGCATTATATTACATTCAAATACAATTTTCTTACCTTATTGCATTTGTATTATAGTTCCACACGATGGGCTACATCATCTTTTTTGTTTGGTTGGCCACAAGATTGAACCTGCAGCTTCAAGCCTAAAAAGAAGGCTTCCTCAGTCTAAAACTATATGTAGCAATTCCCTTATGTTATTCTTCAATAAAGCAGTAGCTAAGTACACTCTTTTAAGTTAATCTTTGTTCCAAAAGTTTGTATTTTTGTTAATTATTTGTATGCAAGACCTATTTAGAGTATTGAAAACTCCTAATTCGTTGAGAAATATAATTAATTGGGATGTTATGATAATATTTATATATAGCATCATAGTATTTCAGAGTACATAATATTTCCTTAACCACTGATAATAGGAGTCAATCCAACCAAGAACTAAGGAACTCTTCTTTCCTTTTGACTATTTTCTTGTCTCTAGGAAAAGATTGAATTTAAATTATTTTAGGATCTAATGAGCTATTTTAAACTAAAACTACACATTATTAAATATGAATTAATAATGCTTATAAAATACATCTATTAAAAAAAAAGAAAGAAAGCAAATATAGCCTTATGATTTTACACATGAAGAATGGTTTCTTATATATTGGTTTGTCTTCTACTCTTGGCTTTATTTTTATTTTATTTTATTTTTTAAATAACACCAAATCAAAAATAGACAACTTGATCAATGCATAAGTCCATTTGAAAATCACGAGAAATTTTATCTTAAACTAAGGAAAAAGCAGTGGATCATATGTCCTTCTTAAGGACAAACAAGAGAGAAAGAATCTATGCCTTCTTGTTGGTTTTTATTAAAACAAACAAAATACACCTGAAAAATAGGGGTAGAAAAATGCTAGACAAAGGTGTTTGGAAAAGGAATTTTGTAAAGTAAGTTACAATAACATCTAAAAATAACGACAATATCAAATAAACGAAAGTCATAAAAAAATAATTAAATAAATAAATATGAATTAATAATAGAATTAATTTGTGATGTCCCTTGGACAAGCTATGCCACAAAAGAATTACAATAAAATTAATTAAGTAGATTACCAATATTCCATATTTGTATCGTAACAATCGGGCCTTCACTTCTTCATCTATCGATTTTCAGGAAACATTTTAGGCTTCAACATATAACCAATACCTTCATCGAAGCTAGATCCATGGAATTTGTGCAATTTGGTCCCTATGATTTTCTTTTCAATCCTGTCCCTTGTAAGAAACCACTTTACATAGCCCGGAGCCTTCCTATGTTCCCTTTTATAAAATTAAATATTGATGGCTCCTCCAAACCTAACCGTGAATAAATCTGATAGTTCAGGACAATGGTTCTCTAGTTATGCCAAAAAAAAATACCTTGGGGAACAAATCTGTATGCTGAGCTACTAGCCATCTGAGAAGGACTCTTCCTCACAATTCAAAAATGATTCCACCTGAATCGGACTCTGCATGTGCACTCTAGCTTCTTCAAAACCCTCAAAATCACCGCTATCCTCATTCCTCACCTTCTTTCTAATTGCAAATCCCTCATGAAGACATTCTCCTATCTCACCCTACAACACATCTATCGGGAAGGCAATGCAACAGCCGACGCCCTAGCAACCCTGGCTCATCAAGCCGCCACTTATAATCTAATGACTTTTTTTTTTTTTTTTTTTTTTTTTTGTTTTTGCTTAGGCACATGATGCTGTAAATGAGTTTCAAATTATGGGATGACACATTTAAGCTAATCCCGTTCGAGCCGGGTTGGTCCCTTGCGAGAGGAAGCTCTGACCCCAAATTTTAAACAGTTGCATACATGAGTAGAGATTTGAACCCAACCTCACTTAAACTAGGGAAGCCTCCTTACTAGCTCACCTACATTTTAGGGTTATATGATGACCTTTAATAGACCACCTCCATCGGTTATGGAGTTTTTTGGGAAAGATCTCAACTATTTTCATCATCAAAGGTATGTTTCAGAGGCCAAGACGTCAGTAGATAATGGAAGTTGATCTCTATCATTTTTTGGGACTGGATCATAACAAGCCTTTTGTTATTTTTGATTTTTTTGGCTTGTTTATTTGTAATGGTACACTTGTAATTAATGGGTGTAAGCCTAATTTTTATGTTTTTTGGTTTTTGTCTGTTATAGGCTTATAAAAAACTACTCTCTGTACTAAGACTTGGCCTGCTTTTGGGTCTCCATTTTAATTAAATCATTCTCGAAAAAATATATATATATTGTTTAAATGAGATTTCATATACTTATGCTTCGAACAGAAATCTGTCCGTAGACTAAAATATAAATATGTGCATGTTTCTATTGACCTGACAGTATCCACGATCAATTACTTGGTATTGTCCTCAATTTATAAAAAGTATACTCGAGTTGACTATGAGTACCTAAACACATTCTTATATATAATTACATATTCACTTATTATTTCAATATGAGATGAAGTATTACACAAATGTTGACTAGTTTGATGTCTCAATTTGATAAAAAATTAATTAAAAATATGATAAAAATGACTAAAACTTTCACTTTATAATAATATAAATATTAAAAAATATAATAATAATAATAAAGGGTGAAAAATTAAAAAAAAATAGACTAATTTTCCTTTTTTATATATAAATATAAATATTAAAATAATAGTTTTAGTGATTTGTGATAAATTGAAATATATATATATATAAATATTTGAAATCAGATGGAAGAGCACCAAACCTTTTATAAGATATGAAATAACGTTTACTTTTCAAAAAGTAGAAAGTCCCGTTTGCTCTTAATGATTTTATCGTCTAAAATTGTATTAAAAAATAAAAGAAAAAAACAGATAATAATGATTGCTACTGGCTCCCATCATTATCTAAGAAGCCAAACAAAACAGATTGAAATTATTCAAAAATTAAAATTATGGTTAGAATAATAAAGAAGATTCCATTGATGCAGAAAATAAAAATTCTCCTGGAAATTCAAATTCAAAGAAGCTTTAACAAAAATGCAAGCAAGTCCTTGATTTAGCAAAAGTGAGAATTTAAATTAGATACTTCGATTGATCATCTCTAAGAACCTCTGTTCAGATTCTTGTCTCTGTAATCGCATTTCATTGTTGAATTTGTTGATGAAAGCTTCAACTCTACCATTGAATTCTTCAATACTCATTGAAGGGTCTCTCATTAGGCCTCCTCTGCATCTTACTGATACTGTTTCATTAAAAGTCATTGATTTCTTCAAATCCTTCTTCTTTGCTGATTTCCCCTCATATATTTTTTCTTCGCCGTATTGAAAACTCCCTACTTCTGGTGGTGATTCTGGCCACGTCTCGCTCTTCCTGAGCTGTTTCTTTTGTGGGTTTTCTCCTCCATTTATTGCTTGCCATGTTTCTTCCATTGTAACATTTCTATCATCATCCTCTTCTTCTTCTACTACTACTTCAACACTGTTTTTCTCTCTGTTTTTTGGATTTTCCAAAGACTCCGTTTTGAATGTAATTAAGTAGTTTTCAGATTGCCTTTCGGAGTCAGACTCTAAAGACACAGTTTGAATGAAATCTGAATTAGTTAAAACCGTGACTTCTGATAAAAAAAGATGGTTTTCAGAGGAAAGATTGGTAGCCAGCGCTGGTGGAAGGTGATTTTGGTGGCTACTGGGCATATGATTAGGACAAGGAGGTGGTGGTACTGAACTTTGAAAGAAAAAATCTTCTTCAGAACCATCATCATCACCAACAACAACAACATTTGCAGGATTATTATCCCTTTTTTTGTGGTGGTGGAGAAGTGAGGAAGCTGTAATAAAGATAACAATGGAATTCATAATTACGCAAATGTAAAATGGAGATGATAGCCAGCTTCTGAAATAAAAGTAAAACCAAGGTTTTCTTAAAGTTAAGAGAAGGAAAAAATCATAAGAACAGAAATTCTCAAACGCCCATTTGAACATAAGGACGGTGGAGATGAATCCGGCCAACATGAAGATCAGTTCTACGCCTCTTATTATTGCAGTTCTCTGGCTGCACAGTCCATCTAAAAACATGGCTGCAAATCTTTAAGAAGCAAGAAAAAACTATATATATATATCTTTGTTTGAATTGAAGAGTGGAGAAGAGATTGCTGCGATGGATTCTTTTACTTGTAAACTGACGGAGTGCGGGGTGGGAGTAGGGGTAGGGGAGTGATGAAATTTTTTTTTTCTTCTCGAAACCGGAGGCTAGATTTATATATAAATCAAAGAATCACAGAAAATACAACTGTAGGCAAGAGCCTAATTACAGGGACCCTATTCCAGGCTGAAAGTAGTTCAAAGACATACCTAAAATTTCTTTCATCTATGGCATAGGGTGGGGGTGATGATTTTGATGAAGAGGAGACAAATCAAAAAAGGTCCACACACCATAAATAAGCATGGAAGAGCTTTTTTTTTTCAATCCAAAGTATGGCCTTTATATTTAAACACAAAGCACTAATGATTGATTATTCCATTTCTATTTTAATATCATTGATTTTATGTATATATATATATTTTTTTTTTTTGAGAGAAAAAAAGCTCATGAATATGTTTTGGAAGAAAAATAGAATCATGTATGGCTTTCAAAATTAAAATGAGACAGAATGCTAAAGTTGTGTCGTGGTGGAAATATTTTTTTCCCATAAAAGTATAATAAAATAGAATGTTAAAGTTGTATCATAGTAAAATCATTAATTTAAAAGTGAAAACTATTTTGGTATAATCATTTTTTTTGGGGTAAAATTACTATAAGATAGAATATATATATATATGTATATATATATATATATATAATATATATTAAAGTTGTGTCGTAGTTAGAGATGTAAACAAACTAAGTTGTTCGTAAACAAAGCTCGTTCGAATTCGTTTATTAAACAAACTAAATTCAAATAATTTTTGAAGCTCGATTAATTTTCAAGCATACTCGAATAGTGTTCGCCAACATAATCAAGCGTTCTTGAACAAATTATAAATATATATTTATATATTATATATATTATTAAAAAAAAAACCTATAATTTTTAAATTAGGGTATATATATAAGTTTTTTCTCCCCTTTTCTCTAATTTGTAGTGGTGGCTCCCTTTCTTTACTTTCTATAGAGTCCAAACTCAATTCTCTTTTTACGTCTTTGACAAACTTTAAAAAAAGTGGCCGCTCCTATTCCCTTACTTTCTCCTAAAACTATAAACAACTAAGCTGTTAGTGAACAAAGCTCGTTTATGCTCCGTTCGAGCTTATTCGTTTATTAAACAAACTAAATTTAAACAATTTTTTAAACTCGATTAATTTTTAAGCATATTCAAATAGTGTTATAAAATTAAACAAATCAAACTCAAACTTCTAATATTCGGTTCGACTTGACTCGACTCGTTTACAGACTTTAGTCGTAGTGCAACCATTCCTTTGAAAATAAAATTTCATACACTTTGGTACAATCATTATTTTTTTCATAAAACTACAATAAAATAGAATAAAGAATGTTGAAGTTATGTCATGGTGGAATCATTATCTTGGTATGATTTTTTATTTTTTAAATTTTTTTTTGGTAAAACTAAAATAAAAGCAATATTGAAAGGTTATTTTTCTTAAAACAAGGTTATTTATTGACATATTTTAAGAAAATATCAACCGCTAGGGAATGTTCATAGTCTGGCCACCACCAATCTATAATACTCCCAATAATTAACAAGGTTCTACTCTTTAATGAGGTTTGAACCTTGAGTATTCAGGTGAAACCTAAGGTGCTTCACCATCAGTATTTCATCATCATTAGCTTAGATAATTGAAAACGTAATTTATTGTATTTAAAAGTCATTCAAATATGTACTTTCAATACAATTGGAGATTCTCTGTCGTTTTGTATCATGACCGGGTCCATAAATTTTTTTTTTTTTTTTTTTTAAATAAAATTATTTTATTTTATTTTAATATTTAATAATATATCAAGAAGAAATAATTCAATTACTAATAACTTAGTTTATAACTCAACAATTCATGAATAAAGACATATTAAAAGTAAAAATACCATAAAATTTTAGTTTTTATCAAAAAATTAATCTATATATGAAAACATTTTAGTCCAAAACATACACCTTATGTCTCTAATTATGATCTAATTTTTTTTTTTGGTCTTGTCAGGGTATTCACCGCCGACAGCAGTGATTAATCCCCTCGCCCCACGGTCAACGCACTAAGCGGTAGGAGGCTGGTCAAGGAGTTTATTTTCCATTCACAAGAGTTGGGATTCGAACTTCCAACCACTTACTTAAGAGACGAAGTGCTTTGAACCACTACGCCAACCCCTTGGTTTATGATCTAATCTTTTATTAGACTATTAGTTATCTCAAGTTGAAATCTTCCATGTATTTTGATTATTAAGTAGTATCTTACTTTAAAAATAAAACTTTTCTTTATATTAAAAAAATTAAAATATTTTTATGTAATGTATATATAAAAATTATAGCTAAATACATGTTTATTTATTTCAGAGATATAATATTAAACTTTGTATCATAATTTTATGCAATAAAAAATCATGGAAAATATTTTTATTAGTTTGTCACACCAAGTCAAGAAAGACAGCGTTGTATAATGATTGATGATTACTTTCTCTTTCTCTTTTATTTTTTTTTTAACTTATAATAGTAGAGAGAAACTTAAATTTTTTTTTTTTTATTTTTTTATTTGTCATATTAGTTAAAATCAAGATGCATTTATTGATGATTTTTATTCTTATTGAAAAAATAGTCATTTACCAAAAAAAAAAAAAAAAAAAAAAAAAAAAGAAAAAAAATATGTTAGTTTATTTAATAACAGATACATCAATTTTTATATTTTCTTATAGTGTGACTTTTTTTTTTGTTTATAACAAATAAATAAATAAATAAAAATATATATTTTCTTGAAAATAAGTGCTTTATGTTGATGTTGTATATAATAATTACGACAAATTCTTATATTTATATTTAAGAGTATTTTTAGATCAATCTTGACTATACTAAAAAATCTTAAGACAATAAATTTAATCCTTCTTTATCATTATCATTTAAGTTTTTAGAGTAGATGTCAATAATAATAAGGGTAAACTATCCTGGTGACACCCCTTAAATACCAAAATCCAAGTTTAGCACCTCAAAAATTTTTTGTTAACAAAGTGTCCTCCAAGTTTTAAAACGTTCCACTACATGCCCTTCTGTCAATTTTGACCGTTAGGTCAGATTTTTGACCGTTAGTCAATTATTTTTACTTGTTTTGGGCAAGGGCATTTTTGTCCATTACTTAAAAAAATAAACTCTAATTTTTTATAAAGGGTAATTTTGTAATTTAAACAAAATAAAATCTAAAAGTCTAATTTTTCTCTTTCTTCTTCTTCCACCGGCCAAATTTTCTCTTTTCTTCTTCTTCTTCCACGAGCGATGACAAGCACACAGTGGGTACTTTGCCAGTCAGACAATGTCGCTGACGGCAAAGGAAACCACCACCAGAACCCCCTCCCCTCTCCTTTGCCGCTAGACTCCACTACCTTCCATCTTAGAGTACTTTGTCTTAATCATGTCAATATCCTAACAAATTTACCTTCAAATTAGTCTTCTTCATCTCCGACTTATGTGGATCTCGGATACACAGGACTAACAAAAGCAGCAGCTACTAATATTGAAACAGGATTAACTCTTGATTTGATCTTAGAAAATTTTCGGATAGACATAGAAACAAACAGGTGATAGACAAATACATATATATATAAGGTCGGGAGACATTCGACTTGGATTCCGTTCAACAGACCTATTTATATGGTCCGAAGCCTATCATACCCACCGCTCCCGTAATGCCAATTAGAGAATCTGAATTTTCCTTGACCAGTCACAAGCTTTGTCTGCAACCTGGTTTTATTCCCGGTAGATATGAACAAATGTGAAGGAGTGAGCCGCAACCAGAAGAAGGATAGATCGAAAACCATAATAAAAACTCCAAGGAGCTGGAAATTTACCCGCCAATAGCTGAATTAGAAACATCAAATCACTTTGGACCAAAACTTGTTTGAGATAAGGGAGAGACAAAACTGAACACCACGGTACATAGCTTGAATTTCAGCTTCATTGTTTGATTTCTGCCCAATAAATCTATGAAAGCCTGCAATGAATCGACCATCACTATGTCGAATGATTCCACCAATGGCAGCTGGTCCTGGGTTCCCCTTCGAGGCCCTATCTACATTAAGAACAAGAAGACCATTCTTATATATATATATTTTGAAGGATTACTCAAACAATTGAGGCTTGCATTCCACAATAGAACATTAACTATACATTAATAGTGAAAATAACGTCTCCAAAATCGACAACAAAAATATAAATTTAATTTCTATCTCTATATTCTTTTAATTGAACAGAATATAGAGATAGAAATATTTACATTAAATTTATAGAAATACCCACTGTAATTTACATTAGAAATATAGAGATAGAAACTCTATATTCTTAAATTTATATTTACATTAACTATACATTAATGGTACGCCGAGTTTTGATTTTTCCGGATGTCAAAGCCGATCAAAATATTTTCTGCATTTTGATTCCGCAACAATTCACCGGTGCGCCGCCATCGCCGGAAGAAGAAGAAGAAGGAGGAGGGGAGGGGGTTCTCGTGGTGGTTACCTTTGCCACTAATGACATTGTCCAACCGACAAAGTACTCACTGTGGGTCGCTGCCTCTGTGCGCCGCCATTACCGGTGGAAGAAGAAGAGAGAAAATTTCGCAGGTGGAAGAAGAAGAAAGAAAATTTAGGGTTTTAGGTTTTAGTTTATTTAAATTACAAAATTACCCTTTATTAAAATTAGAGTTTATTTTTTTAATAATGGACCAAAATGTCCCTGCCCAAAACAGTAAAAATGGTTGACTAACGGTCAAAAACCGACCTAACGGTCAAACTTGACGGAAGGGCATGTAGTGGAACGTTTTAAATCTTAGAGGACACTTTGTTAACAAAAAATTTTTGAGGTGCTAAACTTGGATTTTAGTATCTAAGGGATGTCACCAGGATAGTTTACCCTAATAATAATAATGAATGGAACTCAAATCATCTTGATCTTCGCACACATATTCAAATATCATTTTTTGACACTATTATTAATATTTATTTTCTTCTTCATTATTATTATTATTATTATTATTCTTTATTCAGCATTTTTCAATATTAAAACATTTGTAAATATTATTAAAATAGATAAAGATGTCTTTAAAAACAAATTAAATTTAGTAGAAAAGTTTGATGAAAGTGTTTATTTGATATGTAATAGAAGCTAAAGTGAAACTTTATGATAAAAAAGTTTAGTGGAAAACTTAAAATTTTAAAAAATTTAAGTGATAACCACCGTACTTTATCAAATTAAGTTTTATTTATCTAACGAAAATAATAAATATGATATGGTAAAGAGTAGAATAAAAAATTGCATAAGATGATCGTCATCCTAGTAAAGCCAAGAACGTACATAGGAGTGGAGATGGATATATATATATATATAACACAAGATATTAGGGATAAGTTAGTAAAAAATGATACTCTAATGTTTCTATTTTCATACCATGGCCCTTAAAACACTTCTATGTATAATTAATTATTTATATATAAAAATAAAAGTACGATTGCCTATGGGTTTTCCTTTTTTTTTGTTTGGTATGGAATATTTTATTCTATTTAAGAAACTTTTTGTTTTTCAATCTCCTAGTAGTGGAATAATTAATTAAAATCTCCATATACTTAATTAGTTTCATTTTACTTTTCTTGTTTATATTTTTTTAATTGTTTGAGTATATATATAAGAGTTAAAATCTATATACTCAATGAATTTAAGGTGTATTTGAAAATTTTCAAATAATAATTATTGATTCAAAATGATATTTTTTTTTTTATATTATAGTCATATCTTTTTATTTATGTAAGATATTGATATTTTTATTCATAGCTAAATTAGTAATAATCTCAATTATTATATATGAAGTTATAAATTCAAGACACGTAAAAGAAAAAAAATATAAAATTTTAACTATAAAAATTTTAAATTTTAGTATTTTTATCTAAATTTTATTTCCTACTAAAATATAAATACTTTTTTTAAAAATAAAAAATAAAAATCCCTTGTCAAAAAATTGACAATGTAAGCTTTATTTAACCAATTCAACTCTATTTTTTGTAATTTTAAATACTTTGAATACTTCCATATATACATAAGATTTTATTTGTGTTTTTCTTAAAGAAAAAAATCTTTGAAGGAAAGAAAAATAATTGTCCACTGCCGCCATGGACAATTGTGGTGAAAGGTGCCAAGAAGGACTCAGCGGATAAGGTTGTCGAATGATGGGGAACAGTAATTTGCATTATGTGGGAGCTTCAACCACTAGCTTTTGCATCTGTCTTATCACATTATATTATTTGTATCAGAAAAAAAATTAAAAGAAATAAAAAATAAAATAAAAACAAAGTCCAATTCATTATCTCGCATTTTGTTGTCAGGTGATTTGGATTAAACATTGTAATTTAATAGACATATATATATAAATAAAATATATAAAAAAAAAAGACATATATAAATAAAATAAAAATATAGCCTAAATATGTATATACTGTATATCCTAATTTGTTTCGTTGTCATGGTGATTTGGATTATTCATAGATTGTGGAATTCATTTTAAAATATCGTCCTATGTCGTTTTCGATAATTTTTTTCTGATTAATTAATTTGATAATTATTATGAAATTATATAAATATAAAACTAACTAGATAAAAAGTAAAAAAGAAATGTAGAGAAAATAAATAATATTATTATATTTCTTTCAAATGATTTTTCTTCGTATGGGAGTAAAAGAGGGGTAATGATAACTATCAAAGATGTCAGTTGTCATTTGAAATAAAATGTAAATGAGATGACATTTGTCAATTCATTTGTCACCATAAAGATAAGTATGAAGTGACACTTGTCACTTAAGAGATAAATATCATGTGACACTTGTCACCTTAGAGATAAATATCAATATATTATTGTTGCGGTATCAGACTCTCAATCTTGTGTCACAAATTAATTGAAATCTTTTATGTAATTTTTTTTTGACATATATAAATTTTATTCAACAAAAATAATTGTTTATTAATAAAAAAATCACATGAATGATTTGGTATAGTAATTACGTTATTCAATTAGTTAAATATTTTTATTTATAATTAAAATATTATAAGATATAAAAGTACATCCACAAAAATCCACCAAAAAAATAAAGTGCAAAAGATTTTCTCCCTAAAGACACTATTGATGTTTTCCATTTTTTTAATATGACATTATTAGAACTATGATAGCATGTGCTCTTAAAGTCAAAGATGGAATGTAATTATTATTATTTTTGTAAATTAATTATTAATTCTCAATTATATGAGATAATTGGTCTCCAAGTTAATATAATATAGATTAAATAAATATTCCTCACAATCTGAGGTTAATTTTTTTTTTCCTTTAATCAAATTTCCCTCCAAATACTTCTCAATGTTTTCTTTTGTAGATTCCTATATGTTAGGAATTTAAACACTCCAATTCCCTCTTAGGATTAATTCAAGAAAGACAAACACGGTGACCAAGGTCAAAGAAGAAAATCCAACTCTAAACCTTAAAATATTCCCAAAGAATTACAAGGAAAAACTTTAACTCTCACCCAAGAGCATCATTTTAACTAATTCCTCAAACTCTTTTCAATTGGTATACATGACACCCAATGGTGGATTTAACCTAAGGAGGCTCACAAAAACCCTAAAAACTTTCTCTCACTAAAAACTTTTCTCCCTACTGTCTTCACTGCTACCTCCCTTTCTCCTCACCCATTTCTTAGGCCAAGAGAGCTGCTTAGCTCCGACTAAGCTTCTCTCTTGGCCGGATCTCTCTCTTTTCTTTTGCTTTTTTTATGCTTTCGACTTTTTTATCTTTTTTGTTACTATTTTGTTTACTTCTTGGTATTTTTATCACCTTTCATTCTCAAATGCAAGAGTTTTTTTTTATCTCTAAAGATCAAACTGTTTCTCTTCTTTTAGAAGAACTAACATTCAAACTCAGTCTCTATCTGAGCCATTTTCTCAATTTTTATCTCTTTTGTAGATTATCTTTGGGATCTATGATGCGCCCGGGATTGCAGAGACGGTTGTTGAAGGAAGAAGATGGATTCAAGCCCTCTTTGCAGATGACATCAATGATTGGTGGTCAAAAGACTATGGATTTAGATACAATAGTTTTGTTATTTTTTCTGTTGTTTTTATTTATTTTTGTAATTGTTTATGACTCACCTATCTTTAGGTTGAGTTTTGTTGTTGTATCCATCTTTTTTAGGTTGGATGTTGTCCCTGTTACCATGAATGATTACTATTCATTCATTTATGTGTAATTTTTCTGTTTATTAATGAATATTCATTTACCAAAATAAATAAATAAATAAACCTAAGGAGGTTCACCTCTTTTATAAGAGAAGTCTCCTTATCGCTTTTCTTCTTAATCCGATTTGGGATTGGGAAAGTAACAAACCCAACACATATACATTTTTTCACAATATTTATTAATTTTTCTAAATATTATATATATGATGAACAAACATTACCATTTTCAATTTAAATCAATGCATGGTTTTATTTAAAAATTATGTAAATATTTTTGTATTTTTATGAAAGTACAATTGCTTTTTTTTTTAAAAAAAATATTATTTTAAAATAATTTTCTAATGTAATCCATAAATAATTTTTAATTATTAGGATTTTTTTCTCAAAAAAGGTTCATCGTAAATTGCACCTGTAAAATCGAAATTGCTACCATCTCTCTAATTTTTCTGCTCTTCCTGTTATTTTGTATATCAAAATAGAGACAATAAAATAGCCTAACATAAGAGTTAAAATGGGCCAAAATAAAAGACAATAAAAATCCACAATAAAAGCCCACATAAAAAATAATACCAAAACAATACAAGATAAAATATATTGCAACTTGGGCTGGACCCACAACAATCTCCCCCTCTAGCCTAACAAGGGGAAGACAAGCACGCTTCAATGATCACTTGAAGCTCATTCCTGCAAGCTTACCTCAAATTTCTAGCTTGCTTCCGGGAACCACCTTTGTCAACATGTATGCACCATTCTTGTCGGTGTGAGCTTTCTTCAATTTCATTTTCTTCTCATCAATCACATTCAGCAACCAATGATATCAAATATCAATATGCTTGGTACGAGCGTGATACATTGAATTCTTGCTCAAATCCAAAGCACTCGACTATCACAAAGTACTACATATTCACCTTGCTTCAAACCCAACTCTTGAAGAAACCTCTTCAACCAAAGCATTTCCTTACTTGCTTCCACAATTGCTATATACTCTGCCTCAGTAGTAGACAAAGCCACACACTTTTGTATCTTGGATTTCCAAGAAATGACTCCCCCTAAAAATGTAAACACATAACTCGAGGTAGACTTTCTGTTATCAAGATCACTAGCCATGTCTGCATCAATATATCCCTCAAGAATAGGTTTGACACCTCCATAACATAAACAAAGCTTGGAAGTGCCACGCAAGTATCCGAAGATCTACCTCACTACATCCCAGTGAGCCTTACCCGGATTGGATAAGTATCTACTTACAAAACTAACCGAATGTGCAATATCCGGCCTAGTACACACCATAGCATATATCAAAGAACCAACAACGGAAGAATAAGGAATAAATGACATATATGCTTTCTCCTTCTCTGTTTTAGGCCAGTCTCGCTTACTTAGCTTAAAGTGTGGTGCTAATGGTGTGCCAACTGGCATAGCATTCTTCATATTGAACCTATCAAGCACTCGTTCAATATATTTTTCTTGTGACAACCACAACTTCCCAACCTTCTATCACGAGCAATCTCCATGCCTAAGATTTGTTTCGCATGACCCAAATCTTTCATGTCAAAGACTTGGACAAGTCTATTTTCAATTTGCTAATCATTTTTGCATCTTGCCCAACTATAAGCATATCATCCATATATATAAGAAGGATGATGAATTGATACTAGGGAACTTCTTGAAATACACACAATGATCAAAAGAAGTTTGTTCATAACCATGACTTGTCATAAACGAATCAAATTTCTGGTACCGTTGTCTTGGTGCCTGCTTAAGCCAGACAGACTCTTCTTCAACTTGTAAACAAGCTTTTCTTTCCCCTTTTCTTCAAAACCTTCAGGTTGCTCCATGTAGATTTCTTCGTGCAAGTCACCATGTATGAAAGTAGTTTTCACATCAAGCTGCTCCAACTCAAGATCAAGATTTGCAGCTAATCCCAAAACAGATTTGATAGAAGTCATCTTGACAACATGAGAGAAGATCTCATCAAAATCGATGCCCTTTTTCTGGTTGCACCCTTTGACCACCAATCTAGCTTTGCGCCTCACAATCTTCTCACCATATTTCTTATTCTTGAAAATCCATCTGTTTCTCGGAACTTTCTTGCCCATAGGAAGTTTCACCAAATCAAAAGTCTAATTCTTTTTCAAAGAATTCATCTCATCTTTCATAGCCTCGAGCCAAAGATCCTTGTCTTCACTAGACAACACTTCTTGGAAACTCTCGGGCTCCCCCTCATCGGTGACCAAGATGTACTCCGAGCTTGGATATTTTGAAGAAGGTTTGCGATCTCTACTTGAACTTCGAACCTGTACATCATCCACATGCGGGATAGGTTGCCTCCCCTGCTCATGATCCTCTTCCTCATATGGTTGGGCATCATTAGGAGCATTATCAAACTCCGGTATATAACCATCATCATCAGGTTGTACCTCCTGAACACCATTATGTGTTGCCTCTAAATTCTCATGTGTTGGCTATCCTTCAAAAATAGAAGTGGGGACAGAAGAAACTTCAGTAGTATCAACATAAAAATCCGAGTTAGCATTATACTTTGCACTCAAAAGATCTGTACCCATCTCGTGCTTAAAGAATACCACATCTCTACTTCTCACTACCTTCTGTTTCTCGGGATCATAGAGCCCGAACCCATACTCTTCATCACCATGGCCAACAAACACACATGGACTAGTCTTGGAATCAAGTTTCGATCTCCGATCTTTCGGCACATGCATGTATGCCTTGCATCCAAAGACTCTAAGATGTGAATATTTGGGATCACATCCCTTCCATGCTCTTTCAGGAATGTCAAGACCCAAACGAATTGATGGAGAGCGGTTGATCAAGTACACTGCAGTATATACTGCCTCAGCCCAAAATGACTTAGGAAGGTTTGACATTTTCAACAAACATCTCACCTTCTCCACAATGGTCATGTTCATCCTCTCTGCAACACCATTATGTTGTGGGGTGCCGGGCACATTCTTCACATGTCCAATGCCATGAAGTGAGCAATAGTTCTTGAACTCATGTGAAGTATACTCACCACCATTGTCAAAACGAAGATATTTCAACTTTCTTTATGTTTCCCTTTCCACCATAGCATGAATTTTTTTGAAAGTTTCAAACACTTGACTCTTTAACATATAGACCCAAGTCTTTCGAGTAGCATCATCAATGGAAGTGACAAGTTATTTCTTGCCACCATTAGATTCCACTTCAATGGGACCACAAACATCGGAGTGCACAAGCTCAAGCTTAGCTTGCCCCGTAGTAGACTTCCTAGAAAAAGAAGCTCTATGTTGTTTTCTTGCCAAACAATGATCACAAGGGTCAAGAGCAATAGTTGTATCAACAAGAATAAGAGATTTACCTACTAAAATTTTTATCCCCTTTTCACTTATGTGTCCCAATCTGCGATGCCATAAATTAGGAGAATTCTTCTCTTCCACTGCATTAAGCTCATCAGAACATACTCTCAAGTATGTCTTATACAAAGAACAATACAACTCGCCACGTGCAACTGTTAAAGAACCCTTGGACAGCTTCCATTTACCATCTCCAAAAGTATGTCGAAAGCCTTCTTTTTCAAGGACATTAGTAGACAACAAGTTAAGACTTAAATCAAGAATATGGCGCACATTCTTCAATGTAAGCATGCACCCACACTTGTCTTCACACGAATATCACCTAACCCAACAATGCTTGCTGAGCTTTGATTACCCATCTTAACACTACCAAAATTACCAGCTTGGTAATTCATAAAATACTCCATTCTAGGAACACAATGGTATGAAGCACCTGTATCTACTAGCCACCTTGTCCGAACCATCAACATGATGGCACTCACTAGTTGCACAAATCAAAGTGACCTCATCACCACTTTTAGAATCGATTGCTGCAGTATTGTTGTCATCTCCCTCTTTCTATGAATCATGCTTTTTTCTTTGTTCCCTTTTCAAGCGGAAACAATACTTATTGACATGACCAAGCTTCTTGCAATAGTTGCATGTAGTCACATTTCTCTCATCACTGGATTTGAACATATTCCTTGAGTTATCGGGACCTTTGGAACCCCTACTCTTGCTTCTTCCTCTATTCTCAACAACAAGAGCTTGTGAATTATCAACTCCTATTTCCTTTCTTCTGATTTCTTCATTAAACATGCTTTCTTTGATCACATCCAAAGATAGCACACCATTTGGAGCAGAGTTACTAATAGTCACAACCAAGGTTTCCCAACTATCCGGTAAAGAACTCAACAAGAGCAAAGCCTGCAACTCATCATCAAGAACAATCTTCATAGTAGTCAACTTGTTAATAATATCCTAGAAGTCATTGAGATGCTTAGAAACAGACTTCTCATCTTTCAATTACAAATTAACAAGTTTTTCAATCAATGAAGCTTTGTTATGTCCGGTCTTCCTTTCATAAAGACCTTCCAACTTCTTCCTCAAATCATAAGGGTCGGACTTGACATATGGTTGTATATGCTAATATTAACCTATTGCCTAATAATCCCCAAAGTCTTTCTTTTCAACTTTGTCCATTCTTTTTCTTCCATCTTTTCAGGTTTAGCTGGTTAAGTAATACTACCATCCGCATTGGTGACAATTTCAAGAGGGTCAAACAAATCCTTGCAATACAACAAGTCTTCTATCATAGGTCTCCAAATAGATTAATTGGTTGATGCCAATTTAACCATTGAGCCACTACTACTTGACTCTATAATGTGACTAAATATTAACAGTAAGCTCCGATACCAAGTTGTGGGAAAGCAAGGGGGTCACTACGACACCCACAATGTCACACACAAAAGACTATCAACCAATATTACAATCTAATCAACCCAATATTGTCACAATTAATTCACCAAACTAAAACCAATAAAATTGCAATGAATAAACAACCATAATAAGAATATTAAACTGCAAATAACACACAATTTATACATGAAAAAACTCATTCGATTTGAAGAGTAAAAAAACCACGAGACGTTTAAGGAGTTCATCCTATACTTCTCTTATTGATAATTGATGGTAAAATAAATCCAAATCAGTCTACAAAAGGTTCACACACCCACAAAAAACTCCAAATAATAAGAGATCCAAAAAAAGAGGTCAAAAGAGTAGAAATCACCCAAAAATACAGTTCTGTCCAAAATGATTCTGCCCAAACCAGAGCTCAAAATAACGATCTGACCGTTCAAAATGAAGCCATAGATTTTAGGAACAAGTTATAAAAATTTCAGCCAAATCATACTACGTTTGATCCTTGATCGCCTTGATAACTACACCTGTAAAACCGAAACTGCTAGCCTCTCTCTAATTTTTTTGCTTTTCCTCTTATTTTGTTTATCAAAATAGAGGCAATAAAATACCCTAATATAAGAGCTAAAATGGGCCAAAATAAACGACAATAAAAGTTCATAATAAAAGCCCCCATAAAAAATAATATCAAAGCAATACAAGATAAAATAGATTGTAACTTTGGCTGGATCCACAACATTATTTAATTATTATTTTTTACATATAAGAAAATTTTGAAATTTTACAGGAAAAAAAAAATAGAAATGTCTAAATATATTTATGTTTCTTAAGAATCTATTACTTCCTTCTAATGTTGTATTTGGCACATACAAAATTTTTTTATTAAAATTTGTTAATTATTGATTGAAAGCATTAATTTGAATAATTAAAATTAGATAATAAATTAGTTTATTTTAAAAAAAAGATTTAGGATTAAATTAAGTACTAAAAAATTGTTATAAAATTAAATCGAAAAATTATTTATTATTCTATTGTTTTATATTTTTACTTTTTATTTTTAAAATGTTATATAATCTTAATTTGAAATATAAAATACCCATTGAATTAATAAGTAGAAAGATTTTAAAAATTGTTCTGACAGGACAATTTTAAAAAGTGTTAGCATATATATATATATATATGTTGGACATAACCATACAAGGCAGACATATTGATATGCTATATAACAATCTTGTTAGGTTTCTTATCATTTATTTTAGGGAATAAGATATTTTTCAATAACACTGTGTGCTCATTTTTATTTTTTTTTTTAATTTTTTTTTTGTAAGCGGGATATCACTGTGTGCTCTTACATGTATCTAAAAGAAAAAAAAAATGTAAACTAAAAATTATTAATGAATATAATTAGTTAATGATTAAATTAACTCATTATTGTATAATATATATATATATATATATATATATATATATATTTATATATATATATATATATATATATATATATATGATGGAATTCAAAAGTGAAAGTGCATGATTGAAGCCTTTCTTTCTCCTACAAAAGCCAAAATTTCGGGATTCATAATCTCATGCTAAAAAGGTACCCGCTAAAATCATGACACCTTAGGTTAAATACATAGAGAATCCATAGCAGTCTAATCAATTATTTGTAACATTTGCGTCTAATCAATTATTTGTGGAATAGGCTTAATTTTGTCAATCGGCTAGTTAAACATAGTCTTCCAAAATTATATATATACACACACTTTCATGAAGATTATTCAAACATGGATAATAAATTTAGTTATATTAGTTTTATTATTAATTATCAAATCCGGACAAGTCCTTAAGTTTTATTCTCAAACTATGAATAATTATTGAATTTGGTCACAAATAAATTTATTTTTGACAATTTTAGTCATAAAATATTTTTTTTAATTTTTAAAGCCCCAAAATTTTTTATTAGAGAAAAATAAGGTCTCTTATGACAGAATCGGTTAAAAACCTTAAAAAGTTAATGGTTAATATTCTTTAGTTAATTAAAGATAAGGGTAAAAAAGTCATTACATATAAAAAAAAAAAAAAAAAAAAAAAAACGGCGTCGGCTCTATCTTTTCTACTGGAAAAGGAAACTAACAACACCAACTCTGTTGAAGTCTTGAAGAAGAAGAAGAAAGCACGGTGAAGAGGAGTCCATTTGTCGGTCTAATTTTCCGGTGAACCTTGCCTTTTCTCCCCATCCACTCTCTCTTATTTTATTTATTTTTCGGCCTATAAAAGAGAGATAGATCGATTCAGAAATCTCCGAGATACATAATAAGCTTCTCTCCTCATAACGAAATTCTTTTACAAACTTCATTAATGGATTCAAGTACTATTACATTGTTCAAGGAAGAGAAGAAATGCCAAAATCATGCTTTTTCTTATTTACTCCCTATTATGTTTCTCTCACCTATCACCACCACCACCACTGTCATGTGCAGAATAAGCTACTAAATTCATAGGTTGGAATAATAGTAGAAGAGAGCCAACCACCATTTCACTTTGTATCCATAAAAAGAAACGAAAAAAAAAAACTAATCTTTTGCATAAAAATCTGTGATTACTTCAGAAAATATTTTGCTGTTTTTCACCCTAACATGACAGCTTTAATGGTCCAATGAATTTATTTTTCTCTTTCATTTATATTTAAAGATTTAATTTTTATATTAAACCTGTAATTATTTTTAAAAAAAATTTATAATATTGCACTGGCATTTAAAAATCTTTTAATACTCTCTTCTATCTCTCTCCCAAATGTGAAATCAAGAATTGAAGCAAAGAAAACGAGGTTTTTGTTCTTCATTTTCAACTGCTACTGATTTCCCACCATTGCTATGGTGGCTTGAGTCCTCAGAAAGAGAGAAAGAAAGAAGCACAGAGAAGAGAAAAGCGGGCGATTTCTTTGTTTCTTTTTTTTTCACATTACAATTTTTACTTTTTCTTTAATTAATTAAAAAATATAAACTGTTATTTTTTTAGGGTTTTTGACGGATTCCGTTAAAAGAGATTTTATTTTTCTCTAATAAAAAATTTTAGGATTTTAAAAGTTAAAAAAAATATTTTGGGATTAAAGTTGCCAAAAGTAAATTTATTTGAGACCAAACTCACCAACTATTCCTCAAACTATTTATGATGTATAAGTTACGTTTCTAATATATATATATAATATATATTTAATATTATTCTTTTAGATCCTAAACAAGTTTTTTTTTTTTATTAAAGTATTAAGTCTTTCAGTCTATCTTCTAATATAATTCTAGTTTTAAACTTTGTACATGGACAAATGAAATGGAGTTTTTTTTTTTTTTTTTTTTTTTTTTAATGTAATGGAGTTGTTGGTGAGTTATATATATATATAAATATATATATATATATATATATTTTGTATGATTGAGTAGAATATATGGATTTGGACAATAAAAGAAGCATATCAAAATGCCGGACTTATTCTATATGATGATCCCTAGCTAGCTATAGAAGTTGTAGACTTATTTTATTCAGTGACAAAGTTGATCACCATTCCAGAATTCTAATGATTACAATTTTGAAACCTCATCATTTTGACTAAGTAAATTTTGAATCAGGTATAAGATATGATGTGGTTACTTCAATTAAGAGAACTTAACCGTTAAAGAATGTTTCGTTCGCTGTATAAGAGTTACAACTCGCTGAGACTAAGCCCGCTAAGGAATGTTTGACTAAGTAAAGTTAGTTTATATAATATGTGAATGTTTCATCTAAAATATTCAAATTAAGTGAAAATTCTTTATTCCAACAATTTTTTTTTTTTTTAAGTTATGAACTCTCTCACTATTAATAATTATTTTAAATTTTAATTAATTTATTAAAATTAAATAAAAAATTATAATATTTCTATTTATAAATAAGATTATTATTATTAAATTATGTCCAATAATCTATTTGTAGTTATTCTCTATCTACAAACTGATTTCTAATCTTTTATTACTATTATTATTATTTTTTTTTTTTGGGAGAATCTTTTATTATTTGTAGTCAAATTATGCAAGGAATTTATGCTGGAGTTAATTACAATGAGGTTGTGACAAGTAATTCATAAAAGTTGATTATAAAAAAAAAAAAAAAAAAAAAATAATTCATAAAAGTTTAGTGGTAGAGAATTCATAAACTTATCATTCTTGATAAAAAAACAAGAAGTACATTGTTTAGGAAGATAATAAAACTTATAAACCCCTAAAACCCTATCCTATAGATTTAATTAGTTAAAATCCCACCTCGCTAAAGTGCTACTCTGAGATCACAAAACATAAGAGTGGTGGAGGAAGAGGATGACAATGGCGGTGGTGGTGGGCTCCAGTTGGCGGCGTGTTGAAATTGCTTGGAAAAAATCCTCAAAAGGGGTCCATGAAATATCACCTGCTTAAAACCAACCGACTTGGGAGACAAAGAGCACCAAGTCTAGTTTTTGATTGCTTTGCTTAGAAGATTGTAGCTCAATTACATTTTCATCTTTTTTTTTTTTTTTTTGAACAAAAATTACATTTGCATCTTACTTTAATGCAATTTATATCATTTGAACAAAAATATAAAAATATTTGCATTTATATATATAGAGTATCCATAGTGATGGGACACATACTTGGATACTAAGCTAAAGTTTAAAAAGTTCCATTAATGGGATTTCGTAATGTTTAACCTCATATTTTAATTTTTCCAAAAAAAAAAAAAAAAAAAACCTAATTAATTAGTGTCTTTCATCTAACATTCTAATATTACATTTTTAAACTACCGTTTTAATTAATTGTGTACTAACTAACGTTTCTTGAGTGGGGCAAAGAGTGACCTAATAGTCGTAAAGCTCACACGTATGGACACATGATAACTTAATTTTTATATTATGTTTTTAAAGGTTAATTGTGCCTAATTCCAGTTAATTTTGGAGCTATTCAGACTTAATTGATTGAAATTGGCACTAAATTGCTTTAATTTGGTTTCAGGGATGATTTAAAAACTAAATTGAAAGAATGGATGAATTCAGGGTGTTTTTAGCAAAAAATTAGAGGACCAATATGACCATTTACACAAAAGAAAATGGCCATATTGAAATTAAGGCAAGAAAACGACCATTTACACATTTTATAATGGCCATATTGAGATTAGGGCTTGATAACGACCGTTTACACCATAATGTGAGTCGGGCCGCCCTCGACAAAGAATTCATTTTCCAAGTTGCCAATCTTCGTTGGGCTCTGTCAAGAATATAATGGAACAATTTAGTCGGTCGTCCGTGGAGCATAGGGAGACCTAAGTAGACTCCAAGATCCGAGGTGGTTGGAATATGAAAGGAAGAGCAGATTGAGTTCCCGAGATAACAAGGGGTGTTTGGAGAAAACCAAATCCGAGATTTACCTCTGTTGACTCTCCGACCGGAAAAGCCACAAAATTGTGCTAGAATAAATTCCATGGTACGAGCTTGGGAGAAGGAGGCTTCCCCGACTAACAACAAATCATCAGCGAAAAAAAAAAAGTGATATACCTATACCCCTACGACAAGGTTTCACCGGAGTCCAAACTCCAGCATCCACCGCCTTGGTAATCTGTTGACTCAACACCTCCATGCACGGAACAAGCAGGTAAGGAGATAAAGGATCTCCCCGACGTAGGCCTCGAGAGGGATAAAAGGGTGTCGTATCCTCTCCATTCCGGACACCGCCAACCCGGACGAAGTGATGCAATCCATAACCAAATCCGGGAACTCCGACTTGAAGCCCGTAACCTTTATAACTTCTCTAAGGAAATTCCAATCGACCCTGTCATAGGCGGAAAATTCCAATCGACCCCGTCATAGGCTTTCTCCAAGTCAACTTTTAGAATGAAACACTCTTTTCGACCCTTCCTTTTCCTCAACGAGTGAACAAGTTCCTGAGCGACCACCACGTTGTCCACAGTAGACCTTCCTAGAATTAAACTTGCTTGAAATTGTCCTGTAAGTTTAGGCATCGGAGGTTTCAACTTGTTAGCTAAAATCTTGGAAACCAATTTGACCAACACATTGCATAAGGAAATTGGTCGGAACTGGCTCAGAGATTCTGGGACTTCACCTTTAGGAATTAAAAAAATCTGGGCTTCATTCAAACCCGGAAGTAATTTACCGTTTATAAACATCAACTGTATAGCCTCTGTGACCCGTTCTCCAAGAATATGCCAGTACCTCTGAAGCGGACACGGAGAAAAACCATCCGACCTTGGAGCTTTATAGGTCCCCATTTGCGAGATTGCCTCTAAAACCTCCTCGGCTGTCACATGTCTATTAATCCAATGTTTAACTCGGTGAGACAAAGCCTTAAAGTTCCAAGTTTCTGGTTGACATGGCAAACATGGCTCCTTGGTGTACAATTCTTGATAAAATTCTCGCGAGGCCCTCTGTAGGCTATCCCGATCATCACACCACTTCCCATTGTCTAACTTCAACCTATCAATCCTGTTTCTACGCCTTCGAATAATAGTTGAAGTATGGAAGAATCTCGTGTTCCTCTCTCCCTCCTTTAACCAAGTGACCTGAGACTTTTGTTTCCAAAAGAGTTCTTCTTGTTTTAGGACTGAATTCAGCTCCTCCCAAAGAGAAACTTCCAACTCCTCTAAATGTTTAGAGTATCGCACTTGAAGTTTCCTTTGTACACCTGCTAAACGGGCTAAACATCTGAATTTGCAGTCAAAGATATAACCAAAAACTTGTTTATTCCAGCGCTGCAAAGTTTGTTTCAGAAAGTTCAACTTCGGGACCAATCCTCTATACCTCTCATCATTCCAGCACCGATCTAACACCACTCAAACCCCGGATGCAGAAACCAGGCTACCCGTACTCTAAAGACCCCAGCTGATCGATTCCGTGTATGTGTCCCGTTAGTACGTAGAAGAATAGGACAGTGATCCGACCTGGTTCTAGGTAAATGAGCCACCTGGAAGTCGGGAAAAATAGTCGGCCATTCGGGATTACAAAATGCCCTGTCAAATCTCTCTTGAACTCTAGCTTCACCACTTCGCATATTACACCATGTATATTTTGGGCCCGAGTAACCAATGTCAATCAAGTTACAAGAGCTGACCATTTCTGCAAAAGTTTGAAGTCCGGACCGAGGAATAAGGATACCCCCTATTTTTCATCACCCTTTAAGACCTGGCTGAAGTCTCCTATAAGTAACCAAGGTATGTTCACTAAAGATCCCATTCTGGTCAAATAATCCCATAACTCCAGTCTACAGGAAGGATTTGGTGAAGCATACACGGTTGACATCAACCAAGGAAATTTTCCACTAAATCGCACAACCACATTCACAATAAAGTCATTAATTGAGATTGTTTCCAAGGTAACCTTCGAACTGTCCCAAAGAACCCAAATTCCACCAAAAAACCAGTGGCTTCAACCGCAATGCTGCTATCAAACCGAGACCCAACCAAAATATCGTTAATATTCCTACTGTTACACCTAGTCTCCACAAGAATTAAGATATCCGGAGTATGATTTCTCAACAGTAATGTAAGGTGTCTTTTTGCCAATTTGGAACTTACACCTCTATACTTCCAGGCAATAATATTGGGAAAGATCATTGTGTACCTTTAGGTGGGGATGCTTCCACCTCCATGGCATGTCCATTTGCGGTACTAGACACACCCGGGTCCGAATAAATCAACCGATCAAAACGTCGAGAAGTTGTAGCCGAGACTTTCCCGATAAGCAACAACTGGATTTTTAAGTTTAAAAAAATTAGGTTGAACTCCCTTTTTCAATTTCCTTGCTGGATCATAGAACATGATACCCGACTCCTTGGGCCTGCCTTTATTAGTGCACGACCTCTACCTTGGGCCCAATCCCCCCCCCCCCGTGTCTCTCTGCTGGATTGTATTATTGTCACCGCTTGCTGGGTAACATCCACATTTGTTGGGCTCTGCACGGACTTGTCCCGGGCCTTTCTATTTTTACTCCCCCGGGCTAACCCACCTCGTTTCCCCGGGCCTTGCGGCATTTGAATTTGATGTTTCAATTTGACAATAATTGGTTCCGCCTCCTCCACATCATCGAAACCATGCAACACTTCAAACCTACTACCCTTCCCCATTGCCAAGTTCTTTCCAGTCCGGTTAGATTGGGCTTGAGGTTGGGGTTGGGGTCCATCACCGACATCCCCTTCCCGGCCCATCGCGGTCCAATCCTCTAGGGTTCCTTCGTTCCTACCAGCCACCCCGGTTGCCGCCTCCCTCTTCCGTTGAGCGGCTTGCTAGATTTTCCGGCGATGATAGCTTGGCGGCATCCAAGGGCCGTATGGGGACGCCGCCTTTTCCGGTTTCGTTGTGGGATCGGGGCCCGATGGTGGGGTCTCGGTAATTATCGGCTCTGGTACATTTAGTGGGCATTCAATAGCACGGTGCCCATATCTACCGCAATCAAAGCATATTAAATGTAGACCTTCATATTCCACCTTCCGAGGACCATCAAAGACCGTTATGGACGGGAGCGAAGGAGCCGACAAGTCCACCTCCACACAACATCATGCAAACTTTGCTCTCTTACCCGTAAGAGACAGTTTATCTACCTTAACTGTCGTACCAACCATATCCCCCATGGATGAAATCAATTCCTCTTCCAGCATTTCCGGATATATTCCCGGAAATCTAACCCATACAAGGGTTCTAGTAACTTTCTCATCCTCCGGCCTAAATTTAGGTTTCCACTTCATTACAGTCAAGAAATGCCCCAAAACAACCCGGGGACCTCCTTCCAAGACATACAAATAGACCTCTCTTGCCAAAAAACGGACAATGAAGTAGCCTTCCTCCATTATCGGTTAACTCAAAACCTTTATCCAAGTTCCATAAGTCCCCGACCCTTTGCTCCAAGGTCCGGTAACTAACCGTTTTTCCCAACAGTTTGACTATCAATGCCCCTCTCCACGGCTTAAACAGGCTCGTATACTTTTCTTTAGAGATCTCAAGTCGAGGGCCAAATTTCGGTGGCACCTCTTTAGCATCAATTTGTGTATTAAAAAGTTCATCAATACCCTCGTATTTTTCTTCCTCATCTTCATCCATATAGTAGTTAAGAGGTTCCCGATCATGAGTATATTCCGCCGGAAAACATCGGTGAGACCACGATATAGGTTCCGGTTGGTTCCCTTCCACTCCGGCCACTTCTACTTCCTGCATTTCCATTTCCTCCGGTATTACATTCTCTCCGCCATCGTGCTTCGGTTTCTTAGAACTACGTGGAACACTCTCAACCTCCTCCGGTACGGCCAAAGCCCCACCGCCGCCAGTCCATCAACTTCAACCAAGCATAGTTCTAGAGAGAGAAATCTGGATATTTGGACTTTTACTACTAATGCACCCTATATGTTTGATAGATAATAATATGTGTAATGGTCACAAACAACTCATTAGTCAAAGTAAAAGGAGTTTGATTTCTTTTACGTAAAGTTTTGAGTTAGAATTTGTATATAGAGAAATGATGATTGAATTTCTTTCTCGTAAAAATTTAATTTCATATTAATTTGATAACAAATTTTAAAAGAAAAAATAAACACAAGTACTTGTCAATGTCTAGGGATAAGAGGATGGATAGATGTTTTTTTTTTAAATGATAGCAATATAAATTCCTCTTCAAATGCAATCATTTTGGCCAAAAAAAAAAAAAAAAAAAGGAGGACAGTTCAAGATTTAATATGACGAAAATGTTATAAATTTGAAAAAATTTTATATGTAGATTATTATAGAAAAAAATTAAATTTAATTATGTCAATTCAAATACATACATATTTACAATTGTATATAATATATATATGCATAAGATTGACAAAATAAATAGATAAATAAAAAACCTATTCCCAAACAGGAACTATAGATGCATTAGTTCATATAATTCTTAAAATATCAATGACCTGAGAATTGTGAAGAGCATTATTACTACTCTTTTTCCCTTCCAAATTACCCCTTCTCTTTCTTTCTTTCTTTATTGGTTAAATAACTCGATATCGAAATTAAATTGAGACACATCTTAATTTTATTAATGTCTTAAAAAATGTTTTAAAAGATCACGCATCACCTACAAAAAAACCTAGCCGACTTAATGTCTTTCTCAATATATTTATTAAAGACATTCATTTCAATTGAGAGTCTTCGCTTCAAATAAACTAAAGAGAAATATTAATTAATGTCATTTTCCCAGTATAACAATCATGCTGTATATCAACAAGACTAATTAGTAAACAGCTTTTTTATATTTTTAAAAGATTAATATAGAAATAGGCTTTCTTTTTTATATAAACATGAAATCTTCATGGCAGAAATCCAAGTGTTTACAGAAAGTACTGTCAAAGGAAGAAATGAATATATCTGTAAATTTTATTTTTTTTATTTCCCAACTGGATATCCCAGAAGTATATATATATATATATATATACACATGGAGATTGATGGTGATCTTGTCAGCAAGAAATGAGGGAGAAATATTGAGGCTTATCTGAATACCTGTGTAACAGAATTACATGTGTGAAGTAAGGCAAATAGAGAAAGTCCATTCCCAATAGTTAATAAAACTTTCCTTTTATAAAATAAGGAAAATTGGCATAAATAGTCCACAAAATATGAGCTTTTGGTAAATTTCATCATTGTATTAATTTTTTGACTTAATTGATCCCTAAATTATTTAAATAATGTGGAATTCATCTTTCTGTCTATATTTTTGTTAAAACAAACGGTTAACCTCAAAATAGCAGAAATACCAACCATATTTTTATCTTTTTCATGTTCAAACATATATATATATATATATATATTTTTTTTTATTTATATATGCTTTTTTTTTCCCTTTCGCTTACGTATACTTCATCCTTCACTTAATATGTGCACATATATAAACATAGAAAAGTGTAAGTTTGAACATAAAAAATATAATGCCAGACTTTTTTTTTTTTTTTTTTTAAATAAAACACAAAATTCTTTTATTCTAATGTTAAAAAAAAAAATATTAGACAGAAAGATCGATTTCATATTATATAAATAATTCATAATCAATTAACGAAAAAGAAAAATTCAGAGACTACTTTCACCAAAGATTTAGAGCTTATTTAAGCCAATTTTCCAACAATAAGATACATTAACATGCATGGAAAAATGGTGGCCTACCCCCCCAAAAAAAAATAATGATCAATTGTTCTTATAATCTAGGACTGACCATATCACGATTAATTATTTGACATTTTTCTCGTTATACCAAAGAAATATTTTAAATTTACTATGATTATCCAAGTTCATCGATATATTTTATGACAAATTTCAGATAGGGTATCACAAATTGTGGCTCAAACAAAAAAAAAAAAAAAAATAAAAGAAAAAAGAGGTATAACACAATCAAATTACTCACATGAGATGACATTACCTTGTAAGATATCTTCCTCGCCAAGAAGTTTTCTCCTATAAGATAGTAGATCATGCATTAGAATAATTAAGAGACTCGCAATAACTATTTTCAATATTTTTTGGTGGATTTGGATAAATATATATATTTTTAAACACCATCCAAAAAATGAACTAATTTAGGCCCTTGACTTAAAAAAATACATTGTAAATATTACACGAGGTCATAAGTTTGATATTAGTATTGAACATTATATAAAATTTAGGGTTAGACTATGTGGGCACAATTTAGACCAAATTTAGATTAATCGAAGCAATGACATTAAATACCGAATAATCTAATTAACAAAAAAAAAAAAAAAAAATTATAACATGTAATTATTAAATTATAGATGGACTTACACTCAAAAGTGGCCCAACGAGATTGAGGCACAAGACTACGTTCTTGTTTGTTTTGTGGAGTGTAGAGTAAAGTAAATAAGTCTGGTTTAGTTTCTGCATTCTTCTTAGGCACAGTTGAGGGTGGAAAACTGAATACGTCTCCCATGTCCATAGAACTCTGTACAAGAAGATATTGCCAAAGATTTCTAAGTTAAAATTTACAATAATTGATATTTTGGAATAGGAAGATTGATATTTTTAGTCCCTAGCTAAACTTTTTATGGTTTTTTTTTTTTTTTAAAAAAATTAATACCTTATATCATATAAAAGATTTACCAACCGAAGAACGCTTTGTGATGACTACACTATTATGTTTGATAAGTATGATATATTTTTTAAAACACTTTTTTTTTTTTTTGGTCTTCTATCTCTTTATTTATATCATATTTGGTATTTTTTTTTTACTTAAAATAGTACAATTTTATTTATTTTATTCTATTTTAAATAAAAAAGAGCAAAAAAAAAAAAAAAAATGCAATAAACAAAATGATAAAAATAAATAAATATAAAGAACCAATATTGTAAACATGCCATAATTTCAAATTTGAATAAGAAAATATCATTAAAAACAATGAATCTATCTATATATGGGCCATATGGGCCATCAATGACAGATTCCACTATTCTATGATTCAAATATAAAGAATTATAGATAAAAAGTATGCTAAATCATGTTATCATATGGTCTAAAAGTTTAATTTAATAGAGAAAAATTAAATTAAATTTTTTCATTTAATACAATTACTCCTCATGTGTGAACCAATCATAAATTTTCTAAATGAGACTCAACACATGTACAATAATTATCACATAGGGGCAATAATAAATTTGTTAATCTTAAAGACTTCCAACTTTTTTTTTGGTTTGAAAGCCTGGAACCATTAAATTTATTCATTTAACCCCCCAACGTTTAGCTGCTGAGAACATGGGTGTTGAACCACTCGCACAACCCATTTGATAATACAAATACTTCCAACTTTAATATCATATAAATAAGGAGAATCGGTAATATATTAATTTTCTTCATTACTTATGATACACCAATATATACAAAAATACAAGATACATAATGATCTTCAAGACTTTTTTTGGGAAAAAAAAAGAAGAAGAAAGTATCCATTTTCTCTGAAAATTAGTTTATATTTGGGGACCAAGAATATAAGTGTTACATACCGCACGAGGTTTGGTCACAGGTATAGGTGTTGTCAAGTGCTTGCTGAACATATCTTCCTCAAGGGAATATTTTCTTGCTTTCTTGGGAATACTTATTTTGGTAATGCCTACTGATAAGCTATTTTCACCTGCTTCTTGTGATGGTTGACAAATTTTATTGGGAATCCATCTTTTCATTTGGTACCTAAATACAAAGCAATTAGTTTGTAAGTAAAAATATATATATATATATATATATATATTTAAGGCTATAAGTGAATGTCAGAGGAAAATTTATTTACTTGGTACGAATGAAATCTTGTGTATTACTTCTATCGTGGTTTGGTGGCAATTGTGCCTCCCAATATAAGTTTGCTTTCTTGTTTCCCATAGCTTCAGAATCCAAAAAGACTTCATTAGAACTTAATGCCATGTAAAAGAATTAATAAAGACTTTGAAGAGGGAGAACAAAAGAAAATAGAGCAAACTAGAAGGTAACAATAAATAAATAATGTGCAACTGTCTTCATTAATGGTGACAATTAATTGTATCAAGTTGAATTAAGTTCAATTAGCCCCAAATGATCTCGACTTGGTACAAAAGAAGTTAAATTCAAACCTGAAAAAAAAGTCAAACCACCCCCAAACCCAAAATTAAAATTTTTTAATCTCAAAATCTATTAACCTCGATATCAACTTGTCTAACTGATTATTTATCTACTTAACTTATATAAAAAGCTAATATTATTTAATTTAATTATATAAAAATTTTAAAGATTTAAAAAATGAATAAATTAGAATATATAATTAATTAATTAAATAAATAATTATTATTTTAACGTGTCATGCATATTAGAAACAAGTTATGCAAGTTCAACTTATTTACAACTCGAACATGATTATCATAAAATGGATCAACCCGCTATAAACCAGATCCCGGTTATCCTAAAATTTAATTAACTCAGTTATAAATTTTGTTTAATTTGGGTCAAATATTAGCACCTCCTAGTCTCCACCCTTTACTTCTTCAAAGCTCAACTTGAATGGAACAAATTGAGAGGTCTATATTTGCTTTAACTTCAGATTATATATTTCAAAGAAAAATCTTCATGCATGCTACAAATTCCATCCACCACTCCTTGCATTCCCAATTGAACATGAATATGAAAGCTAGATTTCTATAGTTCCTTTAGAAAGTCTTGACAAAAATATATTGAATTACATACATATATATATATATATATATATATATAGTGTAGTTCACATTTAAAGCATTAAAGTTGCTTATGAATATTTGGCAACTAAATGACAACAATAATTGTTTGAGAGGTTCTAAAAGTTTGTAATTATGAAATAATACTACTTGTAAAATAAATTATTAGATTGATCAATAAAAACTTACAATGCATAAACGAAACTTGCTCAGGTAGCCATGTGTCTAAAGTTGTAGATCTCACCTGAAGAGGAAGGAAATAAAGGCCTAAATAAACAAAACATAGACAAAAATATCTGTAGGAAATCCATAATTAGTTATTGTAGCAATTTAGTTTCATGGAAAATCAAGAAATAAAATGTTATGTTTCTCTCATGTATAGAATTTGAATCTATGGCTATAACTAGCTAGTTACATGTTTGAAATAATATAGATTCATCATTTTATGCTTCAAGTTGGCCTAAAATGTTTAATGCCAGCAGCAAAACTATTGTGTGAGAACCAAGTTAACCTTCATATATATATATATTGCTTCTAATATTTTGTTTCTTGAAAAGACAAGATATATTTGAAAAACTTTCACTTTGTTTAAGAAAAGTTTCATGAAAATCTAATATTTACTTGTTACATCATGAGGATTCGATAAAAACTTGCATATTTTTTCACAAAAAAAACATTGAATGAGACACGAGTATAAGTATACTCTTGTGTAAGAAGTTAGACATTGATTAACATCTATGCTATAGCTTTAAAGAAATTATTGTAAATTACCAAATTTATTAGTTTCTTTTTATATATATTATAATCTTACATGTACATATGGGATTGTACCATTGATTGAATATATCAAAAAATTCCTTTTCTTCTATTGTTTACAAAAAGTAACATTTCACACATCATTTTAACAAAATACTAGTGAACCACAATGGTTAAAGATAAGATGCTTTAAAGTCATGATAATTATTAGTCTTTAATGTTGTCAAACTCCAAACGTGCTTCTTAAATCTAATATGCTTTTTCTCCATTTTTAATTACTTTTATTTGTATTTAGTAGATGACTTGATCATTTGAGAACATTAATACTGGAAATTAGGCTATAAGAAATACAATTAGGCTAGATTTTAATAAATCAATACATAATTAGGCTTTTCAATTCACTCAAAATTTGAACCTCTTATGATTATGATGATGCATAGAATTTCCATTCCCTATAAGAAGATACACCATTTCCTACTTACTCTATAAATAAAAAAAAAAAAAAAAAAAAAAAAAAAAAACGAAGAATTACCTTTGAGATATGAACTCCAAGGCTCCGATGAATTCCTGAACATCTCATGCATATGAATATTCCCAAGTTTATGCTTGCCCATCTTGGAGCCCTGAATGATTTATTCACTGAGACTACTACATATATAACAGTTGGATCAAGTATTAAAAATCATCTAAAACACTTGGACAAATGGGAAAATAAAAGAGAAATAAAATGTAGTCTGGGTGTAAAAAAGACCTATTAATTAATTGGGTCCAATTGGGTTCAATATATATAAAAAATAAAATTTAACTTCTTCTTTTTTTTTTAAAAAAAATAATAATAATAATGATATTTAATTAAAAATATATATAAATACAACATGATATTAAATTTTATAAATTAATTTAAAAAATTGTCGAGTCAAAACATGTGGATCTGAGTAAGATATTTATAATTTTGTATCTAAACCCAATTCACATTTATTTTTTTTTTGAGCATAGATAGAATTCAAGTTTAGGTACATAAAAACTAGACTCAGAGTATGATATTATTTCGGTTGAGTTGAGATTTTTTATCTCGAACTCACGACCTTTAGGTCATACGTGAGGCTGTACGCCTTCTTGACAGATTGGGTCATGATCGAATTTGAGAATTTTGAGCACATTAACAAACCTAGACACATAGGCAAGATATGAATTATTACCAATAGATATACAATGCTCTACCTGGTTCCACAATCTGCACATTCCCTATTTTCTGGCAGCTTCAGAAGCCCTTCCAATATCTGCAAGCATAGTGAGAACGTTATCAATTCGTTTACTATATAACTGCCGGTAATTATCAAAAGAATATACAATGACTATTTAGGGAAAAAAAAAGGAAGGTAATTGTCTCTATACTAAGAACACAATCATTGAAAAAGTATACATACGTACGCTTGCTTCAAAGTAATAATTTTAACACGAGATCTCCTAATACAACTTCTAAAAACTACAATTTTATTTATAAAAATATATAAATATTGATTTGATTGTGGCTTAATTAAACTAGTATGTGTCTTATTTTTATTGATATCTTAAACAATGTTTTAGAAGATCCCGTACTAATAATTATACTATTGATCTCTTACAAATAGAACAAAATTATAATTGGACTCTTGAATAGACAAACAACATGGTAATTGGACTCTTCCTTCATAACAATCCAACGTTAATCATGGTTAATGGAAAAGAAAAAACAAAAAAGTTTCTTGTTATATTACTTGTTATCATTTTAGTGTTTGCTACTGATAATTTTTAGCAACACTCATCTCAAGTTCTAATTACTAGACAAAATATAACATAAGTGAACATGTTGACAATAAATATTATTCATATAAAACACACAATAGAATAATGAGATTGAAAAATAATAACAAGGCAGGTGAAATAAAATGGACACAAAGTATAAAAATGTTTGGATACAGAAAAAGAGGAATAAAATTTTATTAAAAAGAGGTAGAAAATATTGCAATGAGAAAAATCTCTCAAAATAGACACTCATTGGCACCTATCTCATTATTTTGTGACTCAATATTTGAGTTACAAAATACATTTAAGGAGTATTATTATTTTTGAAGATTTTAAAAAATATTCGATAGAGGAGAAATTCCTTTAAAAGGACAACGAAAATAAAGAAATTGAGAAAGAGAAGACTTGCTTCTTGTTTTTCTTTTTCATTGGTCCACTTTAAAGAAAGTCATAAGAGCAGATTTGTGAGCCTTGTTAGCTTTCATATATGTAGTCATCTCAGTGGCGGCCGATAGGCAAGGCAAATACCAAATCTTTTCAGAGAACCATTGATGAATTGAGACTCATTGATATGGGATTCCATGAACATCCTTTCACTTAGAATAATAAAAGAGGGGTGCAACCAACAATCAAGAAAGACTCGACCAAGGTTTTCTAATAGCTAATGGAAACTCCATTTCCCCCACACAACCATTACTCACCTTTCAGCTATCCATTCTGATCATAAACCACTTCTCATTGACTCCAATGCTAACACTAACCCTCTCCCTAAGGCTTTTTGGTTTGAAGCCATGTGGACCCTTCATCTGGATACTTGCACCATCATTGGCAATGCTTGGAACCAAAGTCCTTCCTACCCCTCTTGAATCAAGAGGACAAAATCAACCCTCAAGACTTGAAATAAATTTTTTTTTTTGGCAATATCGATTCCAAGATATCCCTTTTCAAAAGTTCCATACATAACCTTCAAACCCAACCTCAAACATATGAGGCACTTTAATTGGAAAAGGTAGCCTAAAGAGATGTAGACGTATTCTTAAAACAAGAGGAAATTTTTTTTTCGAGAGAAGGCTATAAAGCTAGATGGATTGAAGAGGGAGATTCCAACACACATTTTTCACTTGTCAAGCATCATACAAAGAAGGTATAATAACATTACTAGTATTCTTTCATCGGAACATACTTGGCTATTTGATAGACACTTAATTTGGAATGTGTTTGTTTCTTATTTCACTAACATCTTCAAAAGTGTCCAGCCTAGTTTTCCTTCTGATTTGCTGGGATTTATCTCTCCATATATCACTAAGGAAACGAACAAGTCTATCATCGCCATCCCGGAATGTGTTGAGATACACAAAGCCCTCAACTCTATGTGTAACTATAAAAGCTCCGGGCCAGATGGAATGACAATTACTTTCTATAAACAATATTGGGGCATAGTTTAAGAAGTTGTGGTGCATGAGATTCAAGAAAGGGCGGTTGTGACCAATCGAGTAGACCAATCGCACTCTACAATGTCACTCTAAAGATTATCACTAAAATCATTGCGAGTCGACTAAGGCCTCTCTTGGAAGCTATCATACATCTAAGTCAAGAAACTTTTATTCCACACCAGTCTATTAGGGATAATATCATTATCAACCATAAGATTATACAATATATGAAAAACAAAAAAGGCAAAAAGGGCTACATGGCAATAGAGATTGATTTAGTGAAGGCATATGATAGTGTGGAATGAGGGATGTTGACTGAAATACTCAAGCATCTAGGCTTCCACGAGTGGTCCATCTTACATATCGAAAGGTGTATTTCATTTCCCAATTCTCTATGCTTATTAATGGTTCATCTCATGGTTTTTTTTTTTTTTGTGTAGTGGAAAGAGGTCTAACGCAAGGTGATTCATTGTCACCAGTCTTATTCACCATTTTTTTCTGACTTATTGTCCCGGCTTCTTGCACAATTTGAATGTGAGAAGCGGATTAATGGGTCAAGGTCACAAGAACAAGCCTAAAGATCACGCACTTAATGTACGTTGATGATCTAGTAATAAATTGTAAAGCAAATGAGCATGAAGAAATGGATGTAGGCAAAATGTTGCAACTATATTGTCAATGGTCTAGCCAAGCCATCATCTAAAATAAATCAAGTGTACATTTTAGTAAAATAAATTCCAAGTGCTCTTTGAAGTAAACTATATAGAATGTTGCACATGAAGGAGTGTGACCATCAAGGGAGATATTTAGGTCATTCATTTTTCAATTTCAAATGGAAAATTGTTGAGTTCTTAGGCACTATGGAAAAATTGGCAAGCAAACTAGCAGGATGGAAAAGACGAGCTCCTTCAATAGCCGGAAGGTTAGT
Source organism: Cynanchum wilfordii (assembly GCA_025388415.1). NCBI lineage: Eukaryota > Viridiplantae > Streptophyta > Magnoliopsida > Gentianales > Apocynaceae > Cynanchum > Cynanchum wilfordii. The sequence continues at coordinate 110,491 of JAHSUH010000312.1, read as the reverse complement.
ACTTGTTAAGTCCATGACACAAGCTTTACCAACCATTCCAATGTAAACCTTTGTCATGCCCAAGAAAATTTTGTATAAAACTGGACAGCATGATGTGTGATTTCTTTTGGGGCCATGATACTGAAAAGAAACACCAGTTGTACTTGAAAGCATGGGACTCGGTTTGTCTGCCGAAGTGCCACAGGGGATTTGGAGTTAGGCGAACAAGAGACATAAACCTTGCTACGGCTAGTATCCACAGTGAAGCTTATTAAAGCAAAATATCTCAATTCATAAAAAAAAAAAAAATAAAAAAGCAGAATATCTCTAAGGAAGGTTCATACTAGATTTTAACTACTAAAAAAAAGTGTCTTCATGGATCTAGAACAGACTCAAACAATGTGCGAACATTCTAAAAAAAAGGGGATATGTCATCAAGTCAGGTACAATTCATTTGTACACATTCTTGGAGACATGTGGCTACACAAACTTGATAAAAACAGGTTGTCAGCGGATACTAGCATCATGAACAATATATTTTTTCTCAAAGATATAATGGTAAATGGTGGTAGAAGATGGAATATTGAACCATTGAACTCACCTTTCTTCCCTTAGAATATTCGCAACTGTATAATAAATACTCTGATCATGGATTCAAAGCAAGATTTTTTTGTTTGGGTTCCCTCTACGATAGGAAATTGTTCAGTAAACTCTACCTATTGACTGATCCTACAAGAGAAGGATATCATGACTTGTACTGAAATAGTTTGCCTCTACAAGATAATCTCTGGAATGTAGAGCTCCACGATCGACATCAACTTCTAGTATGGAAGATTTGGTCCAATAGTTTGTTAACTCTTGACAGAATTGGAAGCTTCCTACCTCATTTCCCTGACAGTATGTTATTTGTACAAAGATGCCGCAGAAACGATCCATCATTTACTACTCACCTATTCGATTGTGAGACTCCTATGGTGGAACTCGCCATGGCATATCCAACTTAAATCTTTTACGCAGCTTACTCCTAGGTAGTGGTTGAAAAATCCTAGACCCCAATAGTCTCTTACCGATTGATGATAAATTAAAATCCAAATAAGACAGTGTTTTACGATAAGCATCGAAAAAGTATGGATTGAAAGGAATGGTTTGGAAAAGGAACTACAAGCCTTAAGTGTAGAAGTATCTCAAAGACTATTAATTCTATAGGCATTACATACTGGGAATACAATAGGAAGAAGAAGCAACGCACCAACCGTTTACCCTTCCTCCATCTGTTTGGTGTGATCGAGGACGAATCTAGCAGTCCTGCAGCCTCTATAAGTTCTAGTTCTTAGTTTTTTTTTTTTTTTTTTTTTTTTTTTGTTCTCTCTTGCTGGTTTGTTTTTTCCTTTGGAATTTATTTACTATAATCCTCTTTCTTCCTACTAGTAATACAAGTTTCCCACTTATCAAAAATAAAAAATAAAAAAAAAAAATTTTAAAAAAGTAGCTAAACGTTTCGATTAAACTATCTTTAGCTAAAATACATTTTGATTTTTTTATAAAAAATTTTAATAACTCAAAATCAAACCAAGGTGTGAAATAAAATTTTTAATTAAAATATATAATTACTACATGATTAAGGTATAAAAGGATTCTAATCGTGCTATTATGATTATAATAGAATTCTATTTATTTACAAAAATACTATTATTATTATTACTCATTAAAAGATCTTACACTCCGTTTATGCCTTAAGTATTAATGTCTTTATATACCATTAAATATTAAATTTATATAGATTGAATCTAAAATACCTTCATTATCTTAAGCTTCCACACTTAAACTTTTTGTTTCATTTTAAATTGGATGCCCATGATCTTTTACAAGGGTATGAAAAGCTAGGAGGAGGACTTTATGCCATCTATTATGACAAATTTATCAGTTTAGTCCCCATATTATTTTTATTTAGATGTGGTCTCTAATATTATTTTTTTTCAACATAAAATTCTATTTTATTTTAAAACCCCAGTAGGATATATATATATATATATATATATAAAAATGAGCCCCAAAATTCAAGAAAATAAAAAAAGAAGAAAACTTTTATAATTTCCAAAAAGCGAGAAAAGACAAAGAATAATCAAATGCAGACGTAATGTATGGTACCAAAATAATGAAAAAATTCATCAACAAACACATAATTTTCCTTATAATATTTCTGGGTAATGTATGGAAATTCAAATGAAGAATATTTCCTAACTTAACTAGGGATTGAAATTTACCTTGGCATGTTTAGCATTGAGATCCTTAGATACAGAAGCCTTCTCATTCATGTCTGCTGAAGTCAATTCATAAAATTCTCACCATCTAATAAGAAAAAAAAATAAAAAAACCAAATAAGATGGTGGGGGAAGGAAGGAAGCGAGAAAAGATTGACAATTGAGAGATGTTTGGGGGGTCTTTCGGAAGGCGGAACAGATTTAGAGGAAAAATCAGTTAAAATTTTCCGTATTAACGGTTTTTCTCTAACTGACAGACTTGTCCAAATCCATTTTTCTATAATATATCCAATATTTGTCCCTTTTAAAAAAAGAAAAAGAAAATGTGGAATCATTTTATTCTTCCTGAACAGCCTATTGATATTAAAATTTTATTTATATAATTAAAATTTATTTACATATTTTAAATATATATATATATATATTAAGATTTTAAAATATTTACCTCTTGGATGGGTGACACGTGGTAGTTTATTAGACATTAATTGTCACGTTCTTCACCTATAAATAGAAGACAAATTCTTTCAAGAAAGTTGAATGAATTCACATTGGTTCTTCCTCTCCTCCGAGAGATATCCGAAAAATACCGAACCTTTCCGCATTGGTTCTCAAAAAGTAAGAAGCACATCTTCATCGGCTATGACTCAAGATCCAAAGGCTACAAGTTGTACAATCCAATAACCAACAAAATTATCATCAGTCGCGATGTAGAGTTTGATGAAGAAGATTCTTGGAATTGGAACGCAGAAGAAGACGAGTATGATTTTCTTCCTTACTTTGAAGAAGAAGATGTAGCGGAGCAACCAAAGATGGAAGAAGAACTTCAAGAACCTACTACTCCATCGATCTCGTCGACTGGAAACTTAAAAGATGAAGATTCAAACGAAAGCTCAAATGAGAAGACGCCACACTATAGAAGCTTGCAAGAAATTTATGAGGTAACCGAGAATCAAAATGACATTTCTCTTATGTGTCTATTTGGTGATTGTGAACCTCTAAGCTACCAAGAAGCAGTAGGAAGCAAGAAATGGAGAGATGCGATGAATGAAGAAATGAATTCAATTACAAAAAACAACACATGGGAGCTAGCTACTCTTCCACAAGGATACAAGCCAATTGGAGTAAAGTGGGTGTACAAGAAAAAGAGGAATGCTAAAGGCGACGTGGAGAGATATAAAGCAAGATTGGTGGCAAAAGGCTATAGTCAAAGAGAAGGCATTGACTATGATGAGGTATTTGCTCCGGTTGCTCGTCTTGAAACTGTTAGATTAATAATCTCTTTAGCAGCCCAAAATAGATGGAGGATTCACCAAATGGATGTAAAGTCTGCTTTCTTAAATGGTTTTCTCGAGGTAGAAGTCTACATTGAGCAACCATTGGGCTATAAAGTAAAAGGGCATGAAGGAAAAGTTCTAAAGTTAAAGAAGGCTTTATATGGCCTAAAGCAAGCGCCGAGACCTTGGAATACTCGAATCGACAAGTACTTTCAAGACAAGGATTTCACCAAGTGTCCATATGAGCATGCACTCTATATCAAAAATAAGAATAAAGATATTTTGATTGTATGCTTGTATGTTGATTACTTGATCTTCACCGGTAGTAGCTCGAGTATGCTTGAGGAATTCAAGAAAGATATGGCGAAAGAATTCGAGATGACAGATATTGGGCTCATGTCTTATTACCTCGGCATTGAGGTGAAGCAAGAAGATGAAGACATTTTTATCACTCAAGAAGACTATGCTAATGAAGTACTTAAGAATTTCAAGATGGATGATTGTAATCCAGTTAGCACACCAATAGAATGTGGAGTGAAATTGTCAAAGCATGAGGAAAAGTAGATTCAACTCTCTTCAAAAGTCTTGTTGGAAGTTTGCGCTACCTAACTTGTATAAGACCGGATATTCTCTTTGTTGTTGGAATCGTTATCCGCTATATGGAATCTCCAACAACAACTCATTTGAAGACTTGATGTGTATTTTGAGTTATATATAAAGAATATAAATAATATAAATAATCAAATAAATAATACAAAAAATAATAAGAATCTCTAAGATTAAAATAGGATTGTCACTAATAAAATAACTCAATTAGGCAGAGCACCTATCGAAATAGTTTAGTAAATAAGGTGATATTCATATTTTAAATTTATAAAAATCGTTTTTCCCTAAGACTTCTATTAAATTCTAGTGTGGAAAATATAATCAAACTAATTATGAATATGATTTGTGAATAAGGATCATTCAACAAGTAAATCAACCAATATCAAGAATGATAAGATTGAATTCTAAATCCTAGAAAGCAAAGTAAAGAACAATGTAAGGAATAAAGCAAGTAAAAAGGTTGGGAGGAATTCTTAGTAAAATATAGGTGAGATAAGAGGATACAAAATACCAAGTATAGGATAATCTTGGGTCTAGTATCATAGCTCCACCAAATTCAAGTCTAAAGTAGAATCTCTTCCATACGGATCGTGGCAAGAAATTCCTAGATTAAGAACACTTGAATGTTGACAAGATAAAATCTCCCATCAATTATCCTGGTTCCGGTCCATCAATAGGAAACTAATCACATCAACTTGGCACTAATCGTATATTCCGGTTCCGGCCTAACAATTAGTGTTAATCCGAAACCACAATCTCAAATCAAAGCTTGTACTAAAGATAAAATTCAGATCTGAAGTCATCAATGAAATTGCAATTCGAATTAATAAAACCACAATCATTCAATCCAAGAACATCACAATATCTCAAGTAATTTGTAAAATAAAACCAACCAAATCTACCTATAAGAAATGTAGAAATGAGAATTCCTAAGGTTGGTTAACTAATTACAAAGAATAACAAGGAATAATAGAAGAAAAGGGGAAAGTGAAACATAGACATTAAACCTTCTTCCTCTTCAACTCCTTCTCTTGATTCTTCTTTGCTTCTTCAACTTGGATCTTCAATTTGTGTAGCCCAAATACCCTAGAATATATTCAGTAAATTTCCTTACGGATCGAGGCAAACCTACCAAATTAATCCCAAGATACTCAATACTACAACAAGTAGAGAGTAATCTCTAAGAAAATTGGAAAATCAAAGTATAGATCTCTCTCTAAGTTCTACCAAACCTTTACAATTACTTAGCTATTCATCCTAATTCAAACTTAATCCAACCTTCAATAATGGTAAAAATCCCAATATTTATAGATAACCAAAACAAGGATAAAATAGTAATTTTACACAAAATTCTCTAAAAACTCGGAACAGTGCATCAACACGGGCTCAGTGACGGTTTTATTACTGAGCGGGTGTTCTTCCGGCCGTGTTCTTTCTTCTGTATGGGCGTGTTAATTTACTGAGCGTGTGTTTAATAGCTTGGCAGGGCGTGTTCAGCCTTCTTTCTGGGCGTGTTCTTGGTCCGAGCGTGTGTTGCTGGACTGGATTTGTACATCTTTCCAGAAATTGCATATTTAGTCCCTAAACTTCGCTCTTTTTGATCAATTGACTCCACAAACTTCCTAAAAACAGAAATATCACAATTAAGTGCACAATTAACATATTTATCTCAATTGACTCTAATAATCCTCAACAATTATGCACAATTACCCTTCCAAAACATTACCAAATTTAGCGTTATCAAGACTACAAAAAGAATACTTCGGTACATCAAAGGTACGATCAACTATGGGCTATTTTATTCATCCTCCAACAATTTTGAGATAGTTGGATATAATGATAGCTATTGGGGTGGAGACTTGGATGATAGAAAGAGCACCACTGGATTTGTGTTCTTCATGGGAAACACAACTTTTACTTGGATGTCAAAGAAGCAACCAATCGTTACACTATCGACTTGTGAAGCCGAATATGTTGTTGCAACTTCTTGTGTTTGTCATGCTATATGGCTAAGAAACTTGTTGAAGGACTTGAATGTGCCACAAGAGGAGCCGATTGAGATTCGTGTTGACAGCAAATCAGCACTTACACTAGCAAAGAATCCAGTCTTTCACGAAAGAAGCAAGCACACCGACACCCTCTATCATTATATATACGAGAATGCATTGGAAGAAAAGAAGTAAGAGTGGAATATGTCAAATCTCAAAATCAAGTAGCAGACATTTTTACGAAGCCACTCAAGAGAGAAACATTCAACAAATTACGAAGCATTCTTGGAGTCACAAATCAAGTTTAAGGGGGGGGGGTGTTGAAATATTAAACTTGATTTAATATAGTTAATCTCAAGAATTTTCTTGTATCTACTAGTTTGTTTGAGTACTCTTGAATTCTCTAGAATTCACCTTGACTTGTATTAGTTGTAAGAGATATGTAGAAAAGTGTAGAAGCTAGTCAATGGAGAATTAAGTAGAAGAGTGTAGAAACTAGTTATGTGATAATGTCTCTAGAATAGTCCATGGAGTCCTATAAATAGAGATGTAAACCCACCATTTTGTAAAAAAGAAAAAATCCATACAAGTTGAGTTATTAAATATAGCCTCTTCCATTTTAAAACATAATCTCCAATACTCTTTCTATTTTCCAACAGTACTATACCGAAATTGAATGGCCCTTCTCTATTTTATATACTTTTGATGGTGCGGGGCAGCTTTTGAGGGGAAGACACTCGACAGAGATGCAGCGGTGCTGGAAGGTTCTTACGGGTTTCTCTTGGTAACCCTACTTTTTTTTTGGTCGAAAAAATAGTTTTTTATATTAGACTTAGAAGAGTGTTTTACATGATGGGTAGTACATAGTACAACCTTGCAGAAGTGTGTTTTACATGAGCTTGCAAAAAGAAAACTAAGATAATGACAAAGAGGTCCGTACATCATTCCATAAAGTTGTATGGACTTGATCAGGCTTCCGAGACATCAAAGTGTAGGGTTGGATGAGGAAGTTGTTTCCCTCATTGCTGCAAGCTGGTCGGCTACCCGATTCCCATCCCTATGGATGTTCTTCGGTTCGATTATGTTGAGTACAGTCATCCAATATATTTGAGTTGAAAAGATGAATGAATCATAGAGATGGCTACTGTTGTCATAAGTGGTTGATGCTGCTACAATTTGAACTTTGAAGGCCTTGCCTGATAGCTTGAAGTTCAGCCTGAATATTCGAGCCTATTGGGAGATTTTGAGCAAAACCCACAATCCATTGTCCATTTGCATCCCTAATAACACCACCTAAACCTAAAGTTCCTGGGTTAGGATAGGCTGATCCATGATCCATCCACATTAAGTTTGTAAGTGCGGGGGACGGGCTTCATGTACCCCCATGTATATCTGCTGATTTTTGAAGTGGTACAACGGTTTTGGACTAGCTTTTCTTGGATTTTTTTTGGCGGAATAAAAGGATATTATATTAGAAAGAAATAACATGAGTTTTTGTGGAAGTCATGCCACATACATTCTAGAAAAAAAAAAGTAAGCAGCTAAAACCAAAAGGAACAAATAAAGCCCAAAAGATAAGAGATGGGGAATACAATAGACCCAAAATATAGCAAAACAAAAGACAGTAAAGAAAACATGGTAGAAAGCCTGTTGCTTAGCCCATCCCACTTTAGCAAAACGGATTTCGGTACCCGGTCTAACATCAAACTGGAGTAGAGTCATTAAGGTTGTCGAAGAAGTCGGTAACAACTGCGTTTGCAAGCGGTTCAATATTCTCCCCATAGCTGCTAGGTTGTCTGCCATCATGTTCCCCTCTCTCAAAATATGATGCAATTTGATAGAGTCCATTTTCAGCATCAAAGATCTGCAATCATTGTTGTTATTTTCGAGGAGAGTAATAGCTACCAGTGAGTCGATTCTATAATTAGATGTCGGTATCCACGATGCAGTGCAAGCTCCAATCCTTCTTTTATATAGCTGATATTTCTGCAAACAGACTGGTAGCATATGGTACGTGCTTGTAGTATCCGAGCAGCATTGTCCCTTCCCAATTTCTAAAAATTCCATCCGCATTGGATTTGTGTGGCTTTATTTAGGCCTTGGTTTCCTCTGATTTGTTCTTTCAGTTTGGGCCTTGGTTTGCTTTCATATAGTTTTTGATAGTTTGTAGTTGTATCGCTGCCGGCTTTTGTTCTCTTTCCCTATTTTGTGCTTCTTTCTTTCGCTCTTTTTAAGGACTAAGCAAGCCACCATAGCCATGGAAGAAGAAATTCTTCAATCGGCACTCATCAATCAGGCAGCAACAACATAACGCAGCTAGACTGCCATTCACCCAAAAAAACAACATTATTATATATTTATGTATATATCAGAAACAAAAACTCCAGAAACTACCACCATAAACCCCCAAGTCCACACACACAAAACCCAGAAAAGAATAAAAAAAAGAGGAGTGATTATCATCCCTCGAGGAAGCCAGGTTGTCTCTACTCGGCGGAGGAGCAGTACATTGTGGCGGTGCCATTCCCTTGGTAATAACCTACATCTCAATCAAAAATATTAAATCTTTATCGACCCTTCCTACATGGAACTCAAAAATATAAAACAAGGGTTTTCATTGGAAAGAAAACCACAAACTTGTAGCTTTGGAGAAATAATCAAAAGTACTAAAAATCCAAAACTCTTTCCTTTTAAAAAAAAAAAAAAAAAATCAAGACGCCCAACAACAAACATCTATGAGAAGGAGATGAAAAAAGTAGTTAGGGTACCTTGAGGAGGGTAAGGATAAGCATACTTTGGTGGTTCATTCATCTTCAAACGTTTCAGGAAAAGGATGAAAATTCTTTTTATTTTTTTAAAAAAAAATGACATGGATCAAAGGCTACAATGTACCAAGAAAATGATGGAAATTACCAAATATCCTTATTCTTGAATTGCCAAAGTGGTTGTAGCCATACAAATGAATTACCAGAAACTAACAAGCCGGTTGTTGTTTCCGATCAATATATTTACTTACCGAGCTTCTTACATTCATGCATTCACATATAAAAATATCATCTTTTAATATATTTCTTCGATTTTTATATGTATCGGGACTATTAGCAAATTCAGTAGCGGCCTGAAGCAACAGAGATGGATGAATTGAGTATTCTTCTTCCATGGCTACGGTGGCTTGCTCACCAAGTTCGGAGAAACAAAGAAGGACAGAGAACAAAAGCCAGCGGCGATTTCACTTTTTTTTTTCTTTATTTCTTTTCACATGTAATTACATTTTTACCATTTTCTTTAGAATAATTGGTAAGTTTGGTTTCAAACAAATTTACTTTAGACAAGGCCAGTCCCAAAATATTTTTTTTTAACTTTTAAAGTCCCAAACATTTTTTTTAGAGAAACATAAGGTCCTTATTAACAAATTCCGTTAAAAAACTTAAAAACTTAACACTTTGTAAGGGTAAAATCGTCAATATATGAGAAAAAAAAAAAAGAAAAAAGAAGAAGAAGAAAAAAGGCCGCCGGCGCGAGGGTTTGCGCGATGATTGAGGCAGGAAGGTGCCCGTTATTAAAGGCTGAAATTTCAAACAATCTTACCCTTTTTATTCGGAAACCGATCACTCATAATAATGATGAAGATGACAACATCCTCCCGTGCCTTCTTGTTTATGATTCAACCATGCCATGGGTAATTAGGTATTGGAAATTGCTCATCGGCATGGCATGCATGGAGCTTCATTTTTCGCTGAATCTTGTTTTATTCATTGCATTTATTATAATATTTTTCAAGGGAATTTGAAACCGAGTTCCATAATAAATGATCGGAAATCCGTTATATCACTTCCTCCATTGCCACCTCTTGAAATTGACGATTAACCCTGTCATCCCACCTTCGGATCTTTTACTCCGGCTGTTCTAGAAGATTTCTATGCTAATAAGTTCCCCAATCTTCATAACTCAAACTATGTATCCAAGAAACCCAAACTCCATTTAAGTTCCCCAATCTGTTCCCGGGTATTGCCTGCATTAATAACGGCAGCTTCGGCAGCTGCCCAGCCTCCATCATCGCCGCTCAGAAGTGATGGCAACTCCGGTTTCTTCTTCTTCTTTTTTTTTCCTCATATATTGACGATTTTACCCTTGTAAAGTGTTAAATTTTTAAGTTTTCAACGGAATCCGTAAAAAAATATTTTGGGACTGACCTTGCCAAAAGTAAATTTGTTTGGGACCAAAGTTACCAATTATTCTTTTCTTTAACTAACTAAACAATATAAAGTTAACTTTTTAGATTTTTTGACGGATTCCGTTAAAAGAGACATAATTTTTCTCTAATAAAAATATTTGGGACTTTAAAAATTTAAAAAAATATTTTGGGATTGAGATTGTCAAAAGTAAATTTATTTGAGACTAAACTCACTAATTATTATTTTTTTTTTCAAATTTTCATGTTCAATCACGATAAGAAAAAACATGAAATTAGTATAAAAAAATTTAAATATTATTCAAAAATCTTGGCCGTTACTTAGATATAGTAACTAATTAGAAGCAAATTTTATCTCTTATAAATTTTCAATTTTTCCCTTTTCTTTTTTTACTTTCAAAATAGTTTCTATGATACATTTTTAGCGATTTCTTATAATATTTTATATTATATTTTAAAATAAATATTATTTTATATTTATAAATAATAAATTTCGACTATAGATAAATATAATAAATAATAATAATAAAAAATATACGTTAGACAAGATATAATATATATATATATATTTTTTTTTTCTTTTTAAAAAAATTATTTGATGGCTTTTTAGATTAATCTCATATGATTTGATTTCTCTCAGAGTCATGAGTTTCATCTCATAATAGATTTGACTTTGAGGATCGTTAGAATTTCTTTTCTACCTCAATACGATCCACCTCCTTGATGCTCGTTTTTTTTTTTTTTTTTGTCTTCTATCTATAAATAACTTTCATTTTTATTATATATTTTCTTCTTTTTTAATTTTTTTTTTTACTTATTAAACTAGTTTAATTGTATAATATTTTAAATTTAGTTATATTATTTTTAATTATATTTAACTAATGTTTTATAAATATAATATATATTAATTAATTTAATTATTTTTAATTGTTTTATATTCATAAATTATTTTTAATTAAATTATTAAAAAAATTAATATTGTAGACACTAAAATTTTATTTATATATTTAAAATTATTGGTTGTTAGTTATTGTAGACACTGAAATTTTATTTATATATTTAATTAAATTTAATTATATATTTAAATATATATTGAAGATATTAAAAGATTTTACTCATGACAAACTAATAGTCATTGATTGTCACTCTCTTCATCTATAAATAGAGACCAAGAGAAGTATTCAAGTAAGGTGAAAATTAGAGGTAAAATCGGTGGTGGCAGAAGAAAGGAAACTCCGACGATTCCCTTGGAGATCGTCCATAGTTTCTGGCACATCCTCCCTTCGAGATCAAGCCAAAGACCATCGGAGAAATCAAATCAAATACAGATGGATCGAGATCAAGCCCAAAGGCCCTCGAAGTTCAAATCCATTTCGAGATCCATCCCAAAACGCCCCTCGGAAGAAATCAAATCAATTGGATCGAGATCAAGCCCAAAAAGGCCTTCGATTCATGACGAAAAGAATCGGCGGAGAAATACAAAGATTCGAGCCCAATATCAAATACTTATTATTATCTTGTGACATATATATTTTTTATTATTTATTTTGCAGATAATAATTTGAAAAGAAAAATTTTATTGTTCACAAATTTGGCATGCCCTATGAGACCATCTTTACCGCCCATCCATTTTCATCAAATATCATCAATGGAGCAGGAGGATTGTGTTTGTTGGTAACAAAAGATTGACCGGCGATTAAACCTTCAAATCCAAAAATTTCAAACTCAATGGGGCAGATCAACAATGATATTGCTAGTCCTTGTCAAAAACTCCTTGACACGAGTGAAAACTGTCCATATTGATACAAGACTCCTTGATACGAGCAAAAAATGTCTACAAAGTAGACTCCTTAGTACGAGTATAAACTATCCATATATCAAAGAAGACTCCTTGACACGAGTATAAAACGTCTATATATCATACGAGTATAAACTATCTATGATATTGAACTACGTTAGACTTGATTCCTAAAAGGTAAGGGATACGTAGGTAGCTTAGAACATAAAATTCTAAGTTCAGTCTTGAAAACAAAAAGTCAAAAACAAAGAGAAAAAAAAAACTACAAAAAAATGAAGAAAAGAAAAAAAAAAGCAGAAATAAGAAAAGAAAAAAAAAAAAAGAAAAAGTTTAAAAAATCGTATTTATCTACGAGTCAAATTGACTAAAAAAAATATTATATTTATCCACTTAAATTCAAATTTGAATCGCATTACTTAAATTCAAATTTGAATCGTATTTATATGCGAGTCAAATTCAAGATAGACTCAAATACGATTCGATATTTATGAGATACTTTGAAACTTGTGCACGTAATAAATTTTCAAAATTCTTCAAATTAACCCTGAACAAGTTTCAGGGGGCAATTTGTAGACATTGAAATTTTATTTATATATTTAATTAAATTTAATTATATATTTAAATATATATTGAAGATATTGAAAGATTTTACTCATGTGATGAGTGACACATGACAAACTAATAGTCATTGATTGTCACTCTCTTCATCTATAAATAGAGACCAAGAAAAGCATTCAAGTGAGGTGAAAATTAGAGGTAAAATCGGTGGGGTGAGAGAAGAAAGGAAACTCCGACGATTCCCTTAGGGGATCGTCCATAATTCCAGGGCGCATCCTCCATTCGAGATCAAGCCAAAGACCATCGGAGAAATCAAATCAAATACAGATGGATCGAGATTAAGCCCAAAGGCCCTCGAAGTTCAAATCCATTCCGAGATCCAGCCCAAAACGCCCCTCGGAAGAAATCAAACCAATTGGATCGAGATCAAGCCCAAAAAGGCCTTCGATTCATGACGAAAAGAATCGGTGAAGAAATACAAAGATTCGAACCTAATATCAAATACATATTATTATCTTGTGATATATATTTTTTTTTATTATTTATTTTACGGATAATAATTTGAAAAGAAAAATTTTATTATTCACAGTTATAACCATAACTAATTTTATATTGACATGTGGCTGTCAAGGAACCATTACAATACTCTTCATGTTACTCTCTCTTTATTTATAAATAGATGAAGAGGTTTACCGAACCTTTGACACATCATACTCTATGATTTGTATGATTTTAGTCGATTAAAGTAAAAATAAAATTTGTGAAATATTTTAAAAAATTTTAGTCATTAAATTTTAAAAACTTTTGCTGAAATTTGTGAAATAGGATCTTAATTTTCTTAGGTAAAAATGTTTGGAACATTAAAAGTAAAAAAAAAAAAATTAGCACTAAACTTGTCAAACATAAATTTGTTTGAGATTAACCAGAGGCATGTGGTGGAGCGGTAGGGGCTCATCCTCCCTTAACCAATGATCCAAGTTTCAAATTCTGGCTTGAGTATGAAAAAATGTTAAATTCTCTGGCCATCTGTCTCATCCAATGAAGTGTCTACAAATCAGCGAATAAGATTAGTCCGAGCGTGGAATGACTTGAAGGTGTCGCCCCTCGGTGATGGAACCCACCCAGGACACCCGTGTGATAAGATAAAAAAAAAATTATTTGAGATTAAGTAAAGCCTTTATTTACTACTAAAGCAAGCCCAATATGTTTAGCCACCAGCTCGAATATTCTATCCAAATTTGGAGCCCAAATATTTTCAGACCCCGGCACCAAATCTTCTACAAAAATGCTAAACTTAAATATTATAGCCCAAGTCCAAAATATTAGCCTAAACATTAATTTCAATTTTTTTTTAAAAAAAATTGCGGAAATATAAATAAGAATTGGGTGCAAACAAACCAACCCCAAGGCGGAGGAGGAAGAACTGACCCTTCCCCCGACAGCCCGTTGCGTTTTTTTTAATCATCTAACTAAATACTTTCAAAATAGAAATCCAAGCCCCAACTTAAATCTCCTACACTAAAATAAGTCCAAATACTTAAATCTCATACCAAATAATAAGCCAAAATATTTTCAGGCTGAGCCCAAATAGACTTCCTATATATAATGAGCCCAAATTTATGCAAAGAGATATTTGTGAATTTGGTTTCAAACAAATTTATATTCGATAAGTTTAGTCATAAATATTTTTTAAAAACTTTTAAAGTCTCCAAACTTTTTTAACTAACAAAAAATAAAGTCATTCTTCACAAAATTCACCAATTTTTTTAAAAATTTGGCAATCTATGTGGTTTAATGAAAAAAATAAAAGGGTAATCAAATTATTTTACATGAAATATATTTTTATATGAATAATTGGTGAGTTTGGTCCCAAATAAATTTACTTTTTATAAGCTCAATCTATTTTTTTTTTTTTTTTTTTAAAGTCCTAAACTATTTATTGAAAGAGAAGAAAATGTTTAAAATTAAAAATATTGAAATAAATTTTAACAAAAAAAAAATTAATATTTTATAGAAATATAAAATTACGTTAAAATATTAGATTGTTTTCTAAATAGATATATTGGATATAGAATATTATTAACAATGTTGAAATAAACTTTTCTAAATTAAAATTAATTAAATCCTATTTTAGAAGAACAATGAATTATATTTTTTATCTATTGAAAATAAAATATTAGAATATATTGATTGTAAATATATAATAATAATTTTGCACTTTAAAAAATTAGAAATATAAATAAATAAGAGGCACAAAAAATTTTGCTTTTTAAGTCCCGAGACCTTCTACGGGGATCTGTCCATGTATACTTATATTTGTGTGTGTATATATATATATATATATATATATATATATATTTTTATGAGTTTTGACGACTCACATATGAAGGGCCGAAGAGAGAAAGAGGAAGGAACAATGGTTGAAAGGAGTGAAGAAAATTAGAAAGAAGAAGAGAAAAAATCGAGATGTATCTAGTAATATATATATTAGTTTGGTGAAAACATTTGCAAGACATAGGATCATATATTACTCTTTCAACTGAAGCATGAATAGAAGTGGAAATAATTACCAAAAAAAAAAAAGAAAAAGAAGTGGAAATATATATGTATACAATCCTGACTACACATTTCACAAGTGATGACCCTAATATATATTTGATTTCATCTGACCCTAATGATAAATTAAAGAAACAAAATTTGATAAGACTTTGATAGTAATATCATGTCATTATAAAAGAGATTCCTTTTCTCAAGAAAAGGGGGAGAGAGGAAGGGAGGGTGGGGTCCAAAGAAAGAAAAAGAGAAAATCATAATTTATATGCTTCAAAATTCTTCTTAGGGACCGTCAATGACTAGAAAAGTCTTGAGTCAATGATGACTCACTCCATTTTTTAAAAAATCACCTTTAACTAACAAAAATTTGATAAGTGAAGCATCCTTGTATGTATATAAACACCCCTACATATGTGCGTGGAAGTCTCATTACAAGTCAATTGAATAATCGTCGTTAATTAATTAATTTAAGTTATATATATATATATATATATATTATTTAATGATAGATATATATTTGTTCTAATTAATTAGGGTCTCACATTCCCTACAAAGTTAACATTCAATTTTCTTTCTTATTCAGAGTTTCCAAATTATATATATTCTTCTTATTTTGATTGGTGATTAATTGTATATATATATATATATATATTTGTTAAATTGATATATATTTTAAAATTTTAAATTCATATAGGAATCAAAATCAAAATATCATTTTATATAGTAACAATACTAAATAAAATAAATTGTAGAAATAATAAGTCTTCCAATAGTCTTGCTATATACGGGAAGACTTATAAGTCAATAAACCAATTTTGAAAGACATCTTCAACCACATAAAACTTAATATCTAGTGAGATTTTGACAGGGTGAAAGTAGCATTCTTATATTTATGTATTACAATATTAGATACGATATGAAATTAGTAATATAGATTTGAAAATAAACGAATTACAATTCAAATTTGCTTCTTGTAGAAGCTCTAAACCCAAGGTCTCATCGTGGACTTTCTCATGACGATTTTTCAAGATTGGAGTTAGCCGAGGAAGCAAGTCCTTTATTGGATGGGTCATTTTAGTCATACCAATAACATTAACTATTGCTTTTAGATCTCCCAGTATGGACCCAAGAACTTCTGGATACTCCTCTCCCAGATACTCGTAAGATAACCCATAAGTTGTTCTTCTCCACACTGTTTCATTACCACAGCAATTCTTGATATCAAATGGGCTGCTTGTTGTCTGACCTTCGCACTCTTATTATTGAGGCGCCATTTAATTGTACCACATATCTGAGGAAGGTAGGGCTTTACTCTTTGGCCAAGAGTATTCACAACAGCACCAAAACCATTGAGCATCACATTAGCATCATCACTAGTTTGCTCTTGGAAGGCATAGAAAATCCCATCAATCAATAACTCCTCCAAGCGAGAATCAATATCAAATGCACCCAAATTTGAAACCACCTTCTCGATTGTCTCCATGACCATCCTCTTATAAGGTTTACTTTCATCCTTCAGGTCTTCCACAATTCTCCCAACAATATCAGAAACACCAACCTTGTTAGCTATCTCAAGTCCTGAAGCTGTTTGGTTCAAGGTATGCTTTTTTTTTTTTTTTTTTTTTTGTTTTTGTCTTTGTCTTTGTTTGTTTGTTCACCACTGGTAAATGGTAATCTTATTTATAATGTATTTTCTCAAGCTCTACTCCTGGATGGAAACACATTGAATTACTTTGGAAAGAACATGCCAATTAATCTTATTTTTGCTGTGATTGCTGAGGTTGTTCTCGTTTTGGTGTTGCTGAGTACTACTAAAGAATTATCAATGGATTGGTAACTAAAATCTCCTCTGCTAAATATATGTATATATATATTTTCCAGTTTTATGCCTATATATATGTTTACGAATCTTTACAAAATGTGATAGTAGTAGTAGTAGTAACTGAAGAAATGAAATGAAATGATGCAGACCAGTTTGACCCACTGGGGCTTGCTGAAGATCCAGACCAGTTTGCACTCCTAAAGGTGAACGAAATCAAGAATGGCAGATTAGCCATGCTTGCTATGCTTGGTATCTTCATCCAAGCTTATGTGACGGGGCAAGCACCTGTTGAAAACCTTGCAGCCCACTTGAGCGATCCCTTTTTTTTTTTTTTTTGGTTAAATTCTTCCACTGAATTATTAAGTGAAATGTAAAATTTGATGGGATAACATATATAATCTCAAGGAATATTTCAGTGTTTTACTGAGTTTCTCATCATCTATTAAATCAATGCCTTTCATTTTTTCTTTTCCTTTTATAAATCATATAGAATAAATATATGTAGCACCATATTTTATATTAATATAAAGTCTTTTAGACCCAAAAAGCAAGATTCTTTCTTTCCTCTTGGTGTTGTTTGCAATGAGCACCATAAATGAGCAAAACATGAAAATTGCATAAACAGATTCTAGAACAAATCCTGGTAAACCTTGACCTTCACATAATCCTGCCCAAAGAGCTTGACTGATTGAAGGCTAAACTGTGAGATCTAAGAGCAGCTGCTACAGTTCTAATCTTCTTCTGGGATGTTCGATCAATTACCTTAGACTGTGGAGATGCTCTCTCTTCTGTCTGTCTCTAAGATAACAGGATGAGAAAGTTAAAACATATACTAAAGATATAACTCTCACATAGAAAAGGCACCAAACCTATGATAATCTTTTACCATTTTCATTGTCATTCAAGAACCTTAAAGTAAGCGATGAGCTCTTGGGCCACATAACACCCTTTATCAAAGCTTATCTCATTCAAACCAGCAAAGTTATATTCAAGTGGCATTACCTCACCTGAAATGAGGCTAATGTGAGAACAAGAAAGCCTATACAAAAATACCATCTTTAATCTCCTCCAATTCTCAGTCCCCTAAACAGAAAAATTTCAGAAAACTTAGAACAAGTTCCTGCAAATGGCATGATGCAATTTCAGGAGTTCTGTTCTTCTCAAAACCTCAACTTAGGTCAAGAGAATAGTATGCTTGTACTAGATATTGCTACATGTGAATAGACACAAGTACCATTTCCAAAAGAAAAAGTCGTTGGAAATGTATTATTCAGCCAGAATTAAATCCTCTACTGGATGAAGTACTGATTTTCTGAATGAGATGCCAAATACCAAACACTATGCCAGAATAAACAAAACTCCCAAATAAAGTTCTTGGAGCTAATTTTTTACAATTCTCTTCATAATAAGACCCCATATTTTAAAACAACAAAAGAAAGCTCAAAAACACCATTGTCTTTCAACGAAAAGATAAGTTTAAAATCCCGAATTAAGGAACCTAGGGAAATAATTAGCAAAACAAATAGCACATCTTAATTGAAGATTAATGACTTGGGGTAAATAAATAAATAAGTAAATGACTGAATTAAAACTAAAGATTAAAAAAAAAAAAAAAAAGAAAAATCATTTCAGGATCACCAAATCATAAAAGGAATAAGGCATCACCCATGTCAATATATTCATAGAATTGAAGATCATGGAAGACCATGAAAACAAAAGGGAAGGGGGAGGGGACCTTTTGGAATGGCTGCAGGACCCTGAACAACTTCCTGTTCAAACCCTCTAGAGGACATAGTTTTCTTCATCTGCCTCAACTAAAGGAGTTGCAACAAACAAACACAAACAGAGAAACCCATGAATATCAACATGCAAATAAACATTCCTCGTGTTAAATTCAAACAAATGAAGAACTACACAAGTTATGTACCTTGCAGTCCATAAAATCAGTTTACACTATCATGCCTCATTATTATAGTGAAAGGAGCATCCACACTCTCTAAAAGGACAAGGGGAATATAATATATATATATATATATATATAAAAAAAGTCCACACCCTGATATTAACGGGTTGAACTGTTCGTCAACCAGCAGTTGTTCCACAGACAAGTTATGGTGAACCATAGGAAGCTTGTTTTGTTCATTGCTATTCAAATATCTTATACCTTTTTTTTACAAACGGAGAGAATAATAATTAAAAGTATATAATATTTTAATTTACTATTAAATACATATGTGATTATGTAAATTAAGAAAAAAATAGATATTTTTTATAAGTGTGAACTAATCTTTTGAAAAATAAATTAATATTTATAATTTTTGTCATATAAGTATAACCAAATTTATTTCAATATATTGACAAAATATTAAACAAATAAAAAGACAGAATATTGTCCATATAAACAAAATGAATAAAATAAAAAGGCATGCTAAGCTTCAAAGAGAAAATTTTGAGATGATTCAAAGAGGCAACTTCTTGATATATCAGGAACAAGAATTATATACCAATAACATGGACTTCCTAGAAACCTATAGAGAAAATATCAGCAAGAAAATGAAACTCCAAGAATTTGTACAAAAAAAACATGAAAACAATCACCATGGCAGCCAAATAATGCCATGTGGGCACAACCATGGCTGTTCTAAAGAATATGCATTAGCTGTATATATTTGAAACAAAAGTTATATTAATGGGATTATTCCCATAAATAATTTAGATAAATGTAAGTATTATGTAAATGAGTCGTGTTTGAGTCAAAATTTATATATGTCCTATATTTACATAATAGATGGAAATGATACTTTCCACATATAACCTATATTCATCTATTAGTTGCACTAATTTGCTACATACATGCACTCTAGATCTATTTTTCTACCCAAAAAAAAAAAAAGAAAGAAGATGAAGAATTGGTTAGTTTTCCAGAAATATGAATGCAGAAATACTGCTTAATGTTGCAGCAATGGCTCCAAGAAAGAATGATGGTAAGTTAAAAAGGTACCAAATTTTGTAGTAATTTCTCAACATAATTTCAGCAAAAGAAATTCAAACACTCAGTAGGTAGATTGAGTAAATCTTTTACGTATATCAATTTGGAAATTTTCCAATAACTCAGAAACAAATAATATATATATATATATATATTGTTGGAAAATATAAGTAAAAAAAAAAAAAAAACTTTCCCCCCTTTTACAACACAAATTTAGAAAATTTGAACACTCAAAACTCATTTTCAAGCAAACTCTCAATTCTTTTTTCTTATTTCTTAACTTATTTTACATTGCATATGTGAGGGGTATTTATACTAACATCAAAATGAATCTAAACCATACAACACATCATCTAAATACCATACACATATACTCCCTTTTACCTACAAATACACCTACCACCATGAGGTGTACACTTATCTATCTACCCAATACACCTCAACCCCATGAGGTGTATAATTTCTAGAACAAGTTTAATTTTCAACACTCCCCTTTAAACTTGTTTTACGATGCGCGAGCAAATTTCTCAATCGACAAAATCTTCTTGCTTGAGCGGTTTAGTGAATATGTCGGCAATTTGATCTTTTGTTTCACGTACTCGAGTTGTACATCTTTTTTTCGATGCACTCCCTTATATAGTGAAAGCGGATATCAATGTGTTTGCTTCGATCATGGAACACCGGATTCTTGGCTAATGCAATAGCTGACTTGTTGTCGACACAAAATTTTGATTGGATCCTTTTGTGTCATACTTAGTTCCTTCAACAAGTTTCTCCCAAACCGCATGGCAAACACATGAAGTAGCTGCTACATATTCTCGCTCCCCAACCGGATAGTGTGACAATCGGTTGTTTTTTCGACTCTCCACGTAAAAGCAGTGTCACCCATGAAAAACACAAATCCGGATGTGCTTTTACGATCATCTATATCTCCACCACAATCACTATCAGGTATATCCTACAAGCTTGTATTGATTAGAAACCGAGTATAACAAGCCAATATCAATTGTACCTTTGATGTAGCGTAGGATTCTCTTAGCAATTCTTGAAATGGGTGGTTGTCGGATTTTCCATGTATCGACTCACAAGTCCAACGGCAAAAAGATTGTCGAGTCTTGTGCACGTTAAATACCGTAAGCTTCCAACTAAACTTTTGAAGAATGTCGGATCTATTCTTTCACCTTTATCATGCTTGGATAACTTGACTCCAAATTCCACCGGGTGCTTATCGGCTTGCAATCGTTCATTTTGAACTTCTTGAGTATCTCCGTTGCATAGCTTTCTTGGGAGATGAATATGCCTTCTTCCTTTTGCTTGACTTCAATACCGAGATAGTATGCCATTAGCCCGATGTCGGTCATTTCAAACTCTTGAGTCATCACTTTCTTGAATTCATCAAACATCCTCGGATTACTTCCGTGAAGATGAGATCATCTACGTCTAGACACACGATCAAAATTTCTCCATCTTTGATTTTGACATAGAGAGCATGTTCATAGGGACACTTGGTGAAGTTGTTTTTAATAAAGTACTTGTCGATGCGGTTATTCCACGCTCTTGGTGCTTGCTTCAATCCATAGAGAGCTTTCTTCAATTTCAACACCTTGTCTTTGTTGTCTTTGACTTCGTAGCCTGATGGTTGCTGAATGTAGACTTCTTCTTCAAGGACTCCATTTAGGAAGGCAGATTTTACATCCATTTGATGTATTTTCCACTTGTTTTGAGCTGCCAATGAAATGATTAGTCTAATAGTCTCTAATCGAGCAACGGGAGCGAATACCTCATCATAGTCAATTCCAACTTTTTGACTATAACCTTTTGCTACAAGCACTTGCCTTATGCTTTTCGATTTCTCCCTTTAGCATTTCTCTTTGTCTTGTACACCCATTTGACACCAATTCCTTGTGCCTTTTGGGAAGTGAGGTGAGTTCCCATGTGTCACTTTTCTCGATGGCTCGGATTTCTTCATCCATTCGTCTCTCCACTTTTTCTCTTGTGCATCTTCTTGAAAGCTCACCGGTGTTCACAATTGGCAAAAGACAAAATAATGTAAGGTTATCTTGTCGTTCGGTTACCTCATAGAGATCTTGAAGACTTCGTATACCGTGGCTCATTTCTTTCATCTTGGCTTCCATCTTGATGACAAAGGTGATGAGTCTCCTCGAGTGGTTGATGTTGGTGAGGTAAGTGGAATTGTTGGATCTTGTTGAGTTTCTTCAGACTGTTCTATTTGTGTGAGTTGATCTTCAAACAGAGGAGAGAAATTGAAGTCATCTATATGAGATCCAAAATCCCATAGTCCTTCTTCGTTAAACATCACATCTCGACTTATCACAACCTTCTTATTGTTCGGATTAACAACTTGTAGCCTTTAGAATTTGTGTCATAGCCGGGATGAAGATGAAACTTTCGCTTTTATCATCAAGCTTTGTTCTTTTCTCATCCGGAATATGAACATAGGCTATGCTTCCCGAAGACTCTAAGGTGAGAGATGCCAGGCTTTCTTCCACTCCATGCTTCTTGCGGTGTCTTTCCCCAAACACTTTTTGTTGGAGATCCGTTGGATAAGTAAGGGGGACCGGGCAGGCCGCTACCGCCACAGCTCCGGCGCTTTCTTGCTTGAGCACTGCTTCGAGCCATGTTGAGGATTGTTTTCTTCCTTTCTACCACACCATTTTGTCGGGGGATCTAGGAACCATCATTGGTCGACGAATTCCATTTACTTCACAGAACTCTTGAAACTCATTGGAAGTAAATTCTCCACCTTGGTCGGATCTCATGGCCTTAATCTTGTGGTCACTCTCTTTTCAACAATGGCTTTGAACTTCTTGAATACTCCAAAAGACTTGCGATTTTGTTTCAAGAAGTATACCCAAGTTTTTCTTGAAAAATCATCAATAAAAGAGAAAGAAAATAAGTTCATACCGTGA
Source organism: Cynanchum wilfordii (assembly GCA_025388415.1). Taxonomy (NCBI): domain Eukaryota; kingdom Viridiplantae; phylum Streptophyta; class Magnoliopsida; order Gentianales; family Apocynaceae; genus Cynanchum; species Cynanchum wilfordii. The sequence goes on along the minus strand of JAHSUH010000312.1, from coordinate 87,541 downwards.
GAACTTGGCTTGATAGGACCGCACACGTCGGTATGGATTAGCTCGAGTGGCTTTTTGGCTCTTGACTCGACTCCTTTGGGAAGCTTTTCCTGATTTGCTTCCGAGTAAAACACCCTTCACAAAGTTGATCGGGATGTTTGATGCATGGTAGTCCCTTCACCATCTCCTTCTTAGATAAGCAAGCTCTAACCCTCCAAAATTTAGATGCCCAAATCGAAGATGCCAAAGCCACGATGTATCTTTGTAACAAGCTTTAAGACACTTTGCAACATCGTTTTGAATATTCAAAGGAAACATTCTATTCTTTGACATCCGCACCTTGGTAATTAAATCTCCTCCGCCATCTCTTATACAAAGACTAGAATTTTTCATTTGAATATCATAGCCTTTTTCTAAGAGTTGACCCAAACTCAAGATGTTGCTTTTCATATTAGGCACATAGTAGACATTTGAAATAAAGGTCGATGAGTCTCTCATCTTTTAAACGGATAAGAATGTTACCTCTTCCTTTCACTGCTATTGTGGAATCATCTCCAAACGAAATATTTCCACTTATTGACTCATTTAGCTCCACAAACATGTCTTTTCTTCCACACATGTGATTGCTGCCCCCTGTCAAGATACCGGGAATTTGCTTGGCCATCATCAATCTCTTTTCGTGCTAGAAGAAGAGTTTCTTTATCATCGGTCTCTTCCTTCATGTAGTTGGTCTCTCCTCGACTCTATTGTTGGGAGAGATCTACATTCTAAGCATAATGTCCAAACTTCGACAATTATAGCACCGAATTTGAGATTTGTCATACCTTGAGTTTGGATCGCCTCTTCCACGGCCTCGTGTTGAACTTTCTCCTTTCTCATAGTTGTTGTTGGAATTGTTATTGTTGTAATTCCAACCTCGTCCACGATAGCGATTTCCGCCTCGTCCACGGCCTCTACCTCGCCCTCGGCCTCGTTGGTTTCTATCATTCTCAACACTTTCTTCTTTCTCCTTAGGATTGAATTGCATCTTAAGGAGTTGCTCCACAATCCCTCGCTTCTTTTTATGCTTTTCTTCATATGCTTGTAATGACCCATTGAGTTCATCAATGGTCATTTCTTCCAAATCTTTTGTTTCCTCAATTATTCGACGATGTGCTCGAATTTTGGATCTAACGAGCGAAGTATTTTTTCCATAATTCTCACATCGTCTAACTTTTCACCATTTCTTTTTAATTGATTAGAAAGTTACAGATTGTATTGCTACTCTTGAGTTTTGAGAAGTAATCTAGAATAGACTCGGATGCTTTCATATGTAAAGGATTCAAACTCACTTCTTAATGTTTGGAGACGAATCTTCTTCACTTTTTCGACTCCTTTGTAAGAGGTTTGCAACTTCTCCCATGCTTGCTTAGCGAAAGTTGCACCTCGAGATCTTTTCCAAAACCATCATCATCTAATGCTTGATAGATGAGGTAGAGAGCTTTCTTGAATCCTTCAAAATTGTATTTTGCTCTTGTGTAAGATGAGGGGGCGGGGTTCAGCCTTCATTTTTCCGGCTCGCTAAAGCCTTTCTCTACGACATCCCAAACATCGTGTGCTCCAAGGAGAGCCTTCATCTTGATACTCCAATTGTCATAATTGTTGTTGTTGAGACGGGGGGACTTGGAAGGATGCCACACTATTTGCCATATTGCTCAATATATAGAGAATTTGAAAATTTCGATTGCACGGATAGATCCGAACGCCGAAAAATTTCAGGATGATCGGTTGAAAAATTTTTGACCTTTTTTGTCAACGGTCAAAGTCAACGCTTTGGTCAATGCTCGAAGTCAACGGCTTGGTCAACGGGCAGGTGGCTCGGTCAACTTAGCTCAACTCGGCTGGACTCGGTTCCAACTCGGCTGACTCGGTGAGTAGACTCAGTTTCTGGCAGCAACTTCCGGCGGCTACTGGCGGCTCGTCTGAGACTCAGATCGGAGGGATTTTGGTGGCGTCGGTTTCTCTTTGTTTTTTTTTTTTATATATTATATATTATCCAACTATCCATTTTTTATCATTTTTTTTTTTTTTTTTTTATTTTTTTTTATTTAATTTATATTTTATCTATTTTTTCTTATTTCTTTTCTCATGTTTTATGAGATATATGGTTTTACACACAAAAGAAGAACCTAGTTTTTTCTTTTTTTTCTTAATTTATTTTACATTTCATATGTGAGGGGTAATTATAATAACAACACAAATAATATAAACCATACACCCCCCCCATCTAAATACCATACACATACTACCCCTTTTTACCTACAAATACACCCCTACCACCATGAGGTGTACACTTATCTATCTACCCAATACACCTCAACCCCATGGGGTGTATAATTTCTAGAAAGTTTAATTTTCAATATATATCACTTTACTTTCAAAATTCTCAAACACGACCAACAGATCAGCACAAGAGAAAATTCTGTCCAAGTAATTTATAAGTTCCAGTTCATCCACACAACTCAAACAGTAAAATTACAGTGCACAAACAGCCACAGAGACCTAAGAGAAATTATATACATTAAAATGAAGAAGAAAAAGAAGATTAATGGTTTTATTAATTAATGTTAGTTGATAGGAAAAAAAAAAAATATTTTTTTTAAAAAAAAAAAAGACTAGAAGGAAACAAAAAACAAAGATAAACTTACCAGATGGGGTAAATTTTGGGAAGATCTATGGCGTGCTTCTTAATCCTTCTTAATTCGTAACTCCAATCCAACAAATGAGAAGCTAAACGAATAAAAGCCTAGGAGGTTTTAACATATAGACACCAAATAGAACTCCCAACTTAGTAAAGAAAACATGAAAAAAAAAAAAAGTATAAGAAACAAAACAATAAAATTAATTTTTAAAATTTGTGTGAATTAAGAATCTTCAAGATATATCAATAAAAAAAAAAAAAAATAAAAAAAAAATATTAACCCATCAAAAAATTGTTCTTGCCTTGGATAAATTAATAAGGTTGGCATAGTACTGCTAGTAGAAGAATCGTATAATCCAGAAGTGCAGTGACAATTACATTAACCCCTGTTTTCAAAGACAAACACGAATTAAAACTTAGAGCAAAAAAATAAAAAATAAGAAGAAAAAAGTGATTCTAAGAATTTGACATACCAAGGACTCCAATCTTTGATTGGTTATAGCCACTTAGTGTAGCAGGGATCACAACTGAAGTGATTTTATCTGAAAGAGGCAGAGAAAAAGAAAGAAAGGAAGAATATGTCTGTCTAAATTCCTTGATTATGTTTTTTTTTAAGAAGAATGAATACACCTTAAAAAATTTAAAAACCCAAACAAAAGGAAGAAGGAAATAAAATTATAATTTTACCCTTAAAAAAATAACAAAATTACAATATGCCATCAAAATTTTGTAATCTTGTATATATATAAGATATAGAGAGATATAGATAAAGATGGGGAATTTCATTTCATCAAATGGTACAATGATCTTTCAACACCTGCCTTGCAAGATCAATTGCTCCACTCTCTTTGTAGATCAAGTGTAAATTAAAAGCAACTTCTCTACGTAGATCACAATAACCTGGGTTTTGACGACCCTCCATTGGATCTGGGTACTCATTTGGAAGTCTAGGAATGGCGCAATCCTTTACGTGCATTGCCAGAACCTTCTCATAATTTGCAGCGGCCAGAGAAACAAGAGCAACATGATGATATGCCCGAGCTATGTTATATAGTGACTCCTGATTATTTGTACAGAGCCGCAAGTTATTATAGAGAAACGCCAGCCCTTGCATTAGGCACTGGTGCTTATTTTGAAGCCTAAACCCAAGAGCTAAGTTTATGAGGGTCGTTCCAGCGGACACATTAATGTAGGGATTATCAGGCATCAGCTTGTACGCTTCAAGATATTCCCTAGCAGCAGCTTGATGCTGCTTGATCATTGTAAATATTGATGCCCAGAAATTAAATGAGAATAGGCGGAACTAAATCTTTATATTTTGTTCGCACAGCATGCAAAAGCTTGCGATGCCTTGAATGTCGGCCATCCACCAGCTTCTTCATCGCTTTATAATAGCAATTCCATGCAGCAGAGCTATACGTTGATTAACAACATAGTGCGAATATTCCCATGCACGTGTAGGATCCGCAATGTTATATGCTATTTGAGCACTAAGTGTTCGGAGCTCTTCCATCCACTCACCGTACAGTGTGTTGTTAGATACCAATTTTAGACTCAGATTAATGATCTCTGATGCTTCCCAGTACCTTTGCAAGGATGACAGTCCTTTACACAACTCCATAATGAGACTATGACCTTCCACATATTTTAGAAGGTCTGGTAATGGAGGCTTTTTTGGCACTTGATGAAGTGAGTCGTCATCAGAATCTTCATCACTTATCCACTCAACTCCAGCTGCCAAAGCTGCAGCATTTTTAGCTGACTACAGATTTCACAAGTGATGATCCTAATATATATTTGATTTCGTATAAATAAAAAAAAAAAAAAAAAAGAATTTGATAAGATTTTGATAGTATATGTCATATCATTAGAAAATAGATTCTCTTTTCTCAAGAAAAGGGGAGAGAGAGGAAGGGAGGGTGGGGTCCAAAGAAAGAAAAGAAAATCATAATTTATATGCTTCAAAATTCTTTTTAAGTATTCTCAATGACTAGAAAAGTCTTGAGTCAATGATGATTCACTCTAATTTTTTAAAAATCAATTTTTTCTTTGCTTTGATTTGGTCAATATTAATACATAATTATTTTTCTTTTTTTTTTTGTATTGGAAAAATTATTATGTTTTTTTTTTCTTTTCAAAATTAATATTAATTTGTACAAGTCAATAATGATATATAATTGATTCCATTCATTATATTTTTATGTTTGTTGTTCAAATGAAAAAAAAAAAAATCCCATTTGTTTTATAATTTTTTTGAATTAGATTTTAAATTTTTAATATTTTATGGAACTAGATTTTAAATCTATTTATGATTATTTGACATATTTCTTCTATTAAAAATAAAAATAAAAATCAACAGTTTTAATTATATGTTCATCTTGTGGATAATTATTTAAGAACATTTTTAACATCAGGTGGATAACTATAAAATATTATTATAAATATTAAAGAAAAAATATTATTTGTTTCCTAAATTTATTATATATTTATATATTATAATATGATACATCTGTCTTAAATTAGTCAATAAAAATACTAAATTATCAAAAATTACTTTATTTTCTTTATTTGTGAATGAAAACTTATACATCTCTACTTTAAAAATATCTTCATTATCTACCAAAAATATTTGTCTTCTAGCATTAATAGTTTTCACATGAATTTAAGAATTGAAGGAAATATTATCTCACAATAGACAACCAACACATAAAAATAGTTTAGAAATTATATTAATTGTAATTTTTTTTTATTATTATTATTAACAAAATTCTTTTTATATTCAATATTATAATAATTTATTTTATGCACTTGTAAAATTAACAGGTTAATGCACAAGAAATATCTATAACTTACAAAATTTTATAATGATTATATGAGGTGAAGAGAAAATATTATTGTACTTACATATGCATTCGTTTAAAACTTGAGAGTTTATCTTCCGTATGAGACCTATCTAACTTAAATAATGAATAATTTAGATGTAGACATGATGAGTTTTTTTTTTTTTTTTATTAAGTTGTCACATTGTATATATTCTTGTTATTTTGTCTGATGATTATATATATAATTTTGTTAAATTGATATAAATTTTAAAATTTTAAATTGATGTATGCATGAAATTCAAAATATCTTGCTGGAAAATAAAAAATTGTATAAATAGTAAGTCCTCCAATTGTCTTGTTATATAGTGGAAGACTTATAAGTTAATGAATCAATTTTGGACTTAATTTCCAATAAGATTTTGATGGATCAACAAAGCATCCTTATAGTTATAGGTGACAATATTAAATTTGACATGAAATTAGTCGGATTTATTTGAGGATAAACAAATTCAAATTCACGATTGACGAGCTGTAAATACTTCCATTTTGACTTGTCAAATGAAAATTAATAAGTTAGGTTCATTATAAATATATACATTGTGGACGACTTAACATGTGTAGCATTTCAACTATATATTATAATTTTTGGGATTTCTTTTAGATTAGTCAATTAGTGAGGATAATAATAATAATAATGCAATTTGAGTATTATTTTTTTTATACCATTTGATATCTAACGTCACTATTTCGATTAATCTTAAATTTTGACTAAGTGAACATCCTATATTAATTGTTCATTGATTTAATTGAATTAATCTTGACTGATTTGACGATAACCGTGTAATTCTAAAACCGTATCGAGAGACAATTAGTATTAAGATTATAATAAATAATTTTAAATTTATTGGTATAGAATTTTGAACTTTATTACATGTCAGTAAATAAAATTAGTGTTTGAGAATCACCTTTAACTAACAAAAATTTGATAAGTGAAGCATCCTTGTATGTACATAAACACTCCTACATATGTGTGTGGAAGTCTCATTGCAATTTAATTGAATAATCATCGTTAATTAATTAATTTGCGTTATATATATATATATGAATATTATTTAATGATAGATATATATTTGTTCTAATTAATTAATTAGGGTCTCACATTCCCTAAAAAGTTAAGATTCAATTTTCTTTCTTATTCAGAGTTTCCAAATTGTATATATTCTTCTTATTTTGATTGGTGATTATATATATATATATATATATATATATATATATATATATATATTTCTTAAATTGATATATATTTTAAAATTTTAAATTCATATAGGAATCAAAATCAAAATATCTTTTTATATAAGTATTAATAGTAAATAAAATAAATTGTAGAAATAATAAGTCTTCCAATAATCTTGCTATATAGTGGAAGACTTATAAGCCAATGGATCAATTTTGAAAGACATCTTCAATTACATACAACTTAATATCTTGTGAGATTTTAACGAGTGAAAGTAGCATTTTTATATTTATGTATGACAATATTAGATACGATATAAAATTAGTAGTATAGATTTAAAAATAAACGAATTACAGTTCAAATTTGCTTCTTGTAGAAGCTCTAAACCCAAGGTCTCATCGTGGACTTTCTCATGACGATTTTTCAAGATTAGAGTTAGCCGATCGAGGAAGCAAGTCCTTTATTGGATGGGTCATTTTAGTCATACCAATAACATTAACTATTGCCTTTAGATCTCCCAGTATGGACCCAAGAACTTCTGGATACTCCTCTCCCAGATACTCGTACAACACAACACCAACATGACCCATAAGTTGTTCTTCTCCACACTGTTTCATTACCACAGCAATTCTTGATATCAAATCGGCTGCTTGTTGTCTGACCTTCGCACTCTTATTATTGAGGCGCCATTTAATTGTACCACATATCTGAGGAAGGTAGGGCTTTACTCTTTAGCCAAGAGTATTCACAACAGCACCAAAACCATTGAGCATCACATTAGCATCATCACTAGTTTGCTCTTGGAAGGCATATAAAATCCCATCAATCAATAAGTCCTCCAAGCGAGAATCAATATCAGATGCACTCAAATTTGAAACCACCTTCTCGATTGTCTCCATGACCATCCTCCTATAAGGTTCACTTTCATCCTTCAGGCCTTCCACAATTCTCCCAACAATATCAGAAACACCAACCTTGTTAGCTATCTCAACAGTAGTATCAACTAGTTGCCTGTAATTTCTGCGGTCCAAAGCCATTCTCACCCAAAAGTTGCGAAAGAACTCTGGAAGAATATCATTCCGAATGTAGTCCGGTTCCACACCTTCAGTACTCACGCACTTCTTAACTACTTTCAGCACAATTTTCTTCATTTCCTCATCAGGAGACTGGAACTCTGGGATAAGAATATGCATTACTTCCTTTGTATAGTAACTCGCGTATATAGCATCCATGAGAGGAATGATAAAACCAATGGCCTTCAAGAAGGCAGCCAAAACCTTCCCACGATGAGACCTAAACAAATTCCAATTCAAATGCAAGAGGACCACATTCAATTAACCATAATTTTCTACTTTAGATATATTCAAACTCAAAATATGCATACATATATATATATATATATATATATATATATATATATTATATGTAATAATCCATGTATCAAAATAATTAAATGGGGTTTTCAATTAGGAATTATAAACTGAACTTTCAGTTGTATCATTTTTGCTTTTGATGGACATTCTCTTCTCTACAAAAGTTTGCAGCAGCCATGATTCGTGTTATCCTTCTTCTTTCTCTTGTGGAAGCATTCAGCATATTGGATTTGGAAAGATGTTAAAACGCTTATGAAAATTAAGTATTTCCTATATTTAACTTACTTGACTGTTTACCAAGTTTTAATTTTCTTCATCATAATGGTATTTTATCTTCTACAACCTGTATTAGATGTACCTTATCAGATGAATCTCTTTTGCATATAATTAGGGACTGTCTAATTTCTCATGTTTACTGGGCTCAGTATAAAATTTTTTTGTTAAGTTATATCCCTGACTTCTTTGCTCTATCCGATTTCCCACTTTGGCTTAAATCAAACAGTCTCTCTCATCATATTTTGCCTAATTCTCTTCCTTGGTCAGTTTTCTTTACTTCTTCTTGCTGGTTTTTGTGGATTCCACGGAATCACTTCTTACATAAATCTGCTAATTTATCTTATCTATCTCCTACATCGATTGAATCAAGAGTTATGGAATTTTTACAATTTGGTAATGATCAAGTCTTTCCTTTTCCACCAACTAAAATTCAAACTAGGTTTTTTAGATGTATTCCTCCAGTTTTTGTCTTTTTAAAACTAAATTCTGATGGTTTTGCTAAACCTAGTAAGTTAGGAATTGGTGGAGTATTTCGTGATTATCAGGGTAAATGGGTTTTGGGATACTGTCAAACTATTCCTTATGGCAGTAATTTATATGCTGAACTACGAGCAATTAAGGAAGGTTTACAACTTTCTGGGGATAGAAAATATACTCACATTATTTTAGAGAGTGATTCATGTATTACAATTCATCTCTTGATTCAATCGTTCATCCATACCCGATTTCATTCCTTGTTGTGCACATGCAGAATATTAATGAGGAGTATCCCTTGCCTCCACATCAATTTTTTCCACCGAGAAGGAAATGGCATCGCCGATGCTCTTGCAAATCTGGGTCGGATGCAGGATCTCACGGTTCTGCAGCTTTTTGAAACTCCACCGAAGGACATCCAGACCTCTCTTCTTTCGGATCTGAGCTCAGCTTATTTTCAGAGGGAAGTTAAAATTACAGGTTGATGGTTGTATTTTTGAATGGGTATGATAAAGGACAGCATGTTGGTCTCATGGAAGCTGTAGCTCGATTTTTCAAACCTTTCTCTATTTCATGTTTTCCTTATGTTTTTATGTTGCAACTTAGTTTTTTCTCCCCTGCCTGTGCAATGTGGCAGAACTATTTTTGTATCTTGAAGTTGAGGCCTACTCTATGTACACTACTTTTATTTTAATATAAATTACTATTCTTTACTAACAAAAAAAAAAAAATATTTTATATTTTTTTTAGATTTTAAATGTTTTATTTTTATATTCAATAAATTTAAAAGATATTTTTATACTTATATATTTTTTATTAAATTTTAAATTTAACATATAAAATAAAATAAAAAACTCTTTAAATTTAATAAGTGTATCGACTAAAAAAATAATTAAATATTTATTAATTTAAGAAAATAGATAAAAAAATTTATTATTTGTTGTGAATATATATATATATATATATATATATATATATATATATATGAGTACTAATATAATAGAATAATAATAATCAAACATCTCATAATTTGGCTTTGATACCATGTTAAAATTGAAGAAGTTGAGAGAATAAAAGAATAGCTAAAGTTTCATTATAATCGAATAATGATTACAATAGAGAAATAAAAGTATATATATGAATAATATAAAAGACAAAAAGACAATACTATCTTTATAAAAAATAATAAAAATAAAAACTAATATATAGTCTAACATCTAACATGCTTTTGTAATCTTTAATAGAAAATATGAAAAAGTTACAATATATATATTTTTAAAAATTTATCAATTTTCCTAAACTTTCATTGAAGTGTAAATCAAAACTGATGAATTAGTCTCTCTCTTAATATATATTAGAATTTTGGTATGGTTAAAGTCAAATAATAATATGTGCATATACTTCAGAAGTACTTAGTAAAGTCCTTCTGCCAAGTATAGAAAATGAAGCTTCGTCTACGAGATTGGGACAGAGTATGATATATGTTAAATGGACCGCAATCATAAGTATATGACATATATACAAGTGTCAACGTTCAAGTAATGCTAAACCGATATAGTTAAAATTCAACAACAAATTTTTGACAACTGTTAGTCAGAAAAGACGTGTTGAAAAGGGAAAACTGATAGAAATGAATTGAAGAAAACTTATAATAAATAGAGGATTCACTGAAATTTCCTTATGCATTTAACTTCGTCTTCGATTGAAAAAGACAAAAAAAACGTGTTGAAGCTTCCATCAATTAATCTTATATATATATATATATATATATATATATATATGTAAGCTTCCATCAATTAATATATATCTCAAATATTCACCATGGGCAAGAAGAACATTCTGATGAGAGCAATTCTGAGCTTCCTTTTCCTTTTCCTTTTCCTACTTAACCCTTTGTGCATTCAACTCGGAATAGCAGTGCAGATTCCGCAAAAAGGGGGTCAGTTTGAGATTTTCTTACAATTGTAACTTTAACCAATTCTATTATATGTTGTTGTTCTTACGTTTTACAGAAATCCCATTTCAATGAAACTGTAGTTCGTCGTCCACCACCCTGGCATGGACAAACGGGTAGAATTGGTCGACGTTGTCCATCCTGTTTACCACCACCAAATCCCTAGAGAAGGAAGAAGCAAGAAGAAGCAAGGAGTCATCAAATTTTTTTTTTTTTTTTTTTTTTTTTAACATATATCTCTAGTCATAAAAGTTTTAATAAGATATATATATTAATCTGAAGTCTCATATCACTCGCATATAAGATGACTGCACGGTTATTTAGTAGAAGGCTAAAGCTCTTTTTTATTCAAGTGTCGCGTTTTAAATTCATGAAGTCAATTTAAAGTGCTCAAAGCAGATAATATCAACATATATTAGCTTCCCATCTCACACCTTACTCCACGTGACTTTTTATTTGCTTAAAATAAAAAACAAAAGGAAGACTTTTATTTGCTTACCTTTTTTTTTTTTCTTTTTCACTTTGGTCCTTATCTTTTGATTTCAATTTTATATTTTGTTTATTTTTGTCTTTTGCCTTAAAATAGCTTGTAAGGTTTCTAGCTAGTTGTAGGATTAATTAATACTCAATCTTTTCTCTCTCTCGTTATTACTTTTAAAAAAGTATTATTGTTTTCAATTGATAAATTATATGATATTCTAATAAAATATAAAACCTCCTTTCTATTATCAATTAATAATTCTTAATACAAAATGAGGACAAGAAGGCATAACTTATCAATAAATAGGAATAGTAATCCACCTATGACCATAAAAAAAAATTATGAGTTTGAGTTATGTTTGAATACATAAAAACCTCAAAAATTGAAAATAAATAAATAAAAGAAAAAAAAAAAAAAAAAGAAAAAGTCAAGATTGTTAAAAATAGAGGACAAAAAAATAACATATCTTTTGTCGTTGTTAAAGATATGAAGTCATAAACATTGAAAAATATACCAAAGATGTTTTTTTGATCGGTAATATACCAAAGATTTGAATAACATGAAATTGGCACTCAAATTTCCTATTTCATTTTTTTGTCTTCGTCCAAGGTTTCGGCATCTGTCAATTATATAGAAGATGAAGAAGAACATGCAGAGCAGAGCTATTCTTAGCTTCATTTTCTTTTTCTGGAAGGAAATTGACCAAAATAGCCCATTTTTTAAAGAAATCTATGTGTTTGGTTCACTTTTTAAAACTTGTGTGAAAATGAAGATAGAAATTATATTGCATTAAATGAATGCAATATAGTTCCAAAACTATAATGCGTTTAGTGAATGTAATATAAGTTTCTATATTGCTTTCAGAAAAATGCATTATAATGGTTTTTTTTTAAAAATAAAAATAATAATAATAATGGTAACTTTTAAATACTTAGTGAGTTTATGTATTTTTTACAAACGTAGAGTTTGTGTTAAATGAACTTGTGGCACAGTGTTGCGCGTGTGTGGCACGATGTTGCACGCTTTACTCTTAAATTGCAATTTAGTCTCCGATTTCTTCCTTTCTTCAATTTTGGTCCCTGAAACTTCGAAATCAAAAACGAGAAAGAATTTACGTAATTTCCATTCAATTAAGTCCAATTAACTCCATAATTAACTCGAATTGAACACAATTAATGTATAAAAACACGATATAAAATCGAGTTATCACTTCCTCTTGAACATCCACTTGTATCATGAAGCTCTAGAGATGATGTAGATGGCTTCCTCGAGATGAAATCCAACAATTCTCACTACGTGTCAAGGCAAAATTACAAAGACTAACTAGAGAAAGTTACAACTACAAAATCTCGGGAACTAAACTATCTAAAAATTGAGAAGTAAAACCAGCAACAATTCCCTAACAATGTCTAATCCAACCTCTGGAAATTGCTAAAAATTTCATTATTTATAGAAAATCGGAAGTGAGGGTGAAATAGTCATTTTACAAAAGAAACTCGCTAAGTCACTCAATACGGGCTTAGTGAGCCTTCTTTATGCCCGTGGTGAGCGGCTGAACATGGCCATGGTGACCAAAGAAGGGCGTGTTGATCTCAACTTCTAAGAAGGGTGTGTTGCATCTCTATGGCTGTGTTTATTGTTTTGGACGATGTCTACGGACGTGTTGAAACTCTATGGGCATGGTGTTGTACTGGAAAGCAACCAAGGGCGTGTTAGAGGCTCTATGGGTGTGTTGGTTGTGCGAGGACATCTCTATGGGCGTGTTAGGTCTTATACGGGTGTGTTTGTTGTGCCAGAATTTGCACTTTTGACCCTACATTTGCTTGTTCTTGAGATTTACATCCAAAACCTTCCTAAAACAGAAAATATTGCAATTAAGCCCAAAAATCATCAATGTGTCTCAATTTAAATCAATTAAGCTAAACAATTAAGCACGATTAATGCTCCAAAACATGATATTATTTGATCTCATCAATGCTCAATCCTCTAGATCTTTAGAAACCTTGAAATGAATGTTTCTTGATCTTCAAGAACTTCAAGTAATCTATCTCTCACTATTTTATAGTATTCTCTCCTACGATTAGAGTCTCAAATACTAAAAAAAAAAGGAAAAAGACAAACTTTTCTAAACTTCAATAGAGAAATTACAAAAGATGTAAAGTAGTACTTAATTTCTTCTTGATTCTAAGAATTCCACACATTTAACACTAAAGAATGATGCCTCTATTTATAGGAATAGTTCAGGGGCATTTCAGGGATTTCTTCAGCTGAAAATCACCAGAATCATGCATCCGGCATGAACATGGTCAGTGTTGGGCACGAACACGCCAGTGTTAGCCTGAATAGGGCCGTGTTGACTTGAATATGGCCGTGTTGATGACTTGAAATTTGAACAGAATGACTGTGTCTAGAGTCTAAAATTTGCATTTCCAGACCCTAATTTTGTTAATTGTTTCAATATAGTCCTTGAAACCTTCTTGTAACCAAAATAATGTAAATTATGTCTTAATCAATTAAGCCCAAATACTTTCAAAATCAACTCATATTAAGAACAATTTAATCCTAAAATTATAATATATTTTAGCATTATCAAATACCCCACACGTAGCTTTTTGTTTGTCCCCATTTCGACTACTAAACATTATTCCCATGAAAATCAATTTTCAACTTAACACATCATGTCAATCAAATAATCTTCAGAAAACACACTCGACTTCAAATACTTTCAAACAAGTCAAACCATTCAGGTTACTATTCGAAGAGTCTATCCTTCAAGAACATGTTATATAAAGAATGAAATTACACTCATAGTTGCCTCATCAATTATCTCATAAATAAGTCAAGAAGAATCAATCTAAAAAAAAAAAAAAAATTAAAAAAAACATATATCGGCTTAAGACATGCCAAATCATAAAATCTTCCTGATGTGTAATTTGTACTCCAATTTGACTTATCATTCAACCAACAGACATCCCTCTCAACAACTCAATGCAATAGTAACTCAATTAATCATAATCCACAACAACTAATCACAATCACTTTTCGGAACCTCAAGTTATATGCCACCTTAGTTATTCCCCTTTTTTATAGATCGTTTCTTTCCTTTCTTTGCTCTTTTTTTCCCCTCATCAATGAAGGCTCGACGGGTATTGTCTACTAAATAATATCAACTTTAATTACCTTTGTAAGGAGTTCCACGCTAGTGGCTCCAAGATCTCATAGACCTTAGAATACCGGACATTTAATACTCTTTAGAAGCATTTTTCAAGTAATAAAGGATACATGCAAACTAACATTTTGTTTTATTATTAATCAGTGACATGTTTCTCAAAATTCTTTCAAGTAACTATGACAGCTATCACAAATTCCAAAATATCTAATACTATCAACCAAGTGTTTCAAGAGTACTCTACCAATCAAACAATTTATCAAAACTAGATATGCGCAAATAATCAGAAATTTCTTACAACCGAGCTAGTATCAAGCCTCTACAAATTGAAACAAATCAACCTTCAAGATCTTAGCATTCTAACAATTAGCAAATATCATAGACAAAGTAAATCAAACGCCACAATACTCATCAATTCCTCTTCTCAAGGAAGCCGAAAGTTTGAAAATGTTCAAAAGAAATTTTGAATGATTTCTTTGGACGAAAAATTTTGAACATTTGCAACCAGGGAAGAATAAGAACTGGGTGTTGGCCTCAGTGTGAAAGCTAGGTGAAACAATTACCCCATACTTATTTAAAAACATATATTCAATGAACATGTTCAGATAAAAAGAGACATAGGCAAAGATAAAGAAATAATTAGGAAATTCTAAATTGAATAAAATACAACGAATAACACATAATATATATATATATATATAGTAAACGTGTTTTATTAAAATTTTATCATAAGTAAAGGAAATAGTACAATATTGATAAAAATATATAACAAGTGTATATAAAATACACATGTTACTACTACATATTGATTATTGAGATTTAATCAAGCACTGAGTAGTGATGCTCAATTAGCAAGGACTGTAGCAAACGCAGCGACGGAACAGTCCCCTGCATCTCCCATCGGTAAAGCCTTCCCTCTGGCAAGTAGAAAGGCAGTTTCTACTTATTATGCATATCCCTCTGAATAAACTGCTTCCCGAACCGCAGAATCCACTCTGCGGATCTGCCATTTCTCCTTCACCTGTACGTAATCATTTTATACTTTATTTTGTGATAGAAATATTGGCCATCTTGTTTCGTATTATTAATGGAATATATATAAACAAAGTAATCTGTGTTTTAAAAGTATAAGATAACTAAATATTTAAAAATAAATATATCTAAAAATATCTTAAACGATAAATCTAATTAATGTAGTATTTGCTAACATTTTGTTAGAAAATGAGCTATTTTAGCCCTTATTTCTTTATCCTTTTTAGTATTCCGTGATTATTTGAATACTTTTTAATAAAACATAATTAAATTGTATTTTTAATTTACATAAAGTTAAAACAATAGAGAGAAAGATGGAGAAAAACATCGTACCTGATGATATCATTACAAAGAAAAGGAAAAGAATGAATAATTTCTTGTCCATCTCCAACTTTTTGCTACTAATTTCTTGTGTTGATCAAATGATGAGTAGAAAAATCTGTTTTTTAAACGATATATATAGGCAGTGTTACGTATCAATTCATCCAAATTTTTACATATATAGTCAATGAAGCATTTAAATCATTTCATTAAAAACATTACAGCTGTTTCCAATTAACATATTCATAAATTTCTTTCTCCAATTCATGGCATGTTTTCACCCATTTTAAATATATATATATATATATATATATATATATATATATATA
This sequence comes from Cynanchum wilfordii, assembly GCA_025388415.1. Taxonomy (NCBI): domain Eukaryota; kingdom Viridiplantae; phylum Streptophyta; class Magnoliopsida; order Gentianales; family Apocynaceae; genus Cynanchum; species Cynanchum wilfordii. The sequence goes on along the minus strand of JAHSUH010000312.1, from coordinate 71,417 downwards.
TATATTTATATCTTCTCATGTTTTTAAATCTTCAATTCAGGAACTTATTTTTACACCACAAAAACTCTATAAAAAGATGAAAATTTTAGATTAGGTGTGCCAAAACCGAGTTTAAAAAAAAAAAATGCAAGAATAAGTCACAAATGAGTATTTTGTCTTTATTAAACCTTTTCGACACAAATTTAATAATAATAATAAGCTGATTTTGATAATTGTATTTAAATTGCATAAATGAGAGTCAAATGATATTGTCACATTTTTAAAACTCTCTTGCTTAATAAGTCTTAGAGATTCTTTACACAAGCGATGTGAGATTTGGCCTAAGCTCTCACGGTTTTATTCTTGGGACTTTTCCAAAAAGCATCAAACTAATGGAATAGGTGGAAGTCCTTATATATTAGACAAGTCTTGTCTAATCTTCCAATGTGGGACTTGGGTTGACACCCCCAATCCCAACAGATTGAAATTATTATTTTTATATATTTCGGGTAACTTGCAAGAACATCTGATAAGGAATGGTTCTCAATTTCGAAATTAAAGATTTAGCACCAAAATTGTTAATTAGGACCAATTTCAGTTGATGGATAATTTGTTCATTTCCATATAAGCCAAATAAAAACATTTATAAACATAACATCTGTTTCCAATTAAAAGATTCATAAATTTATTTGTCCCGTTCATGGCATGTTTTCACCCATTTTAAATATATATATATATATATATATATATATATATATATATATATATATTGTCTTCTTCTTCTTTTTTTTAATTCAGGAAGTGATTTGTTATGTAAAGTAAATTTGTGGATTTTATTACCAAAAAAACTCTATACTCGACTAAAGAAAACATTGAAGATAAAGTCACAAATGAGGTTTTGCCTTCATTAAACTTTTTCCATGAACAATTTAGAGTCTTTTTTCAAAATGGTCCTACTTTTTTTAATTTCTCCCTATTTGACTCTATTTTTTAAACTATTTCTCTATTTAACTTTGACTCATTCACAAAATGAGTCCTATTGGATTCCACTGACAAAAAAAAAAAAAAAAATTTCTCTCCTCCTCCTTTTCTCTTTACTCCTTTTTCTCTCTCCTCTTTAATTCTCTCTTTCCATCTCAGTAACTAACACGTCCGTCTCTTTTTTTTTTTCCTGCCCTCTTATTTTATTTCTTGCTATAATTTTTTTTTTTTTACTCCATGACTCATTTTGGAAATGAGTGATAATATTTGTTTCTTTCCAAAATAAGACTCAATCAGTTCGATCAATAACCAATGTTAGGACTCATTCTCAACATGAATCCTAGTATTTGTTTTTGTCCTTGAGTCTTATTTTGGACAATAATGAATGTTAGGACTCATTCTCAACACGAGTCTCGGGGTTCAAAATGAGACGGAATCTTATTTTGGACAGTAGCATATACTAAGACTCATTTTCAACACAAGTCATAGTGTTTGTTTCATCTTTGCTCTTTCAAAGATGAAAAATATCATGTAATTAAAAAAAAATGCTATTAAAGTTAAGATTTGTTAATTTGAATATTTATATTTATAATAGTGAATCTAAAGAGAACAACTTTGGAGGAAGTTTGAAATTTTTTGAAATTGAAGTTCAATTGACAGTATTTGAATTTTACGACTACAAATTATTCTGGGAATGAGTGATAGAGTAAAAAAAAAAATTCAACTGGAAATAAGAGGGGAGAAAATGAAAGAGAAGAGAGAAAAAGATGAAAGAGAAAAAAAAGGAGAGAGAAATTTTATTTTATTTTTGTCAATGAAACCCAATAATAGGACTCATTTTGTGAATAAGTCAAAGTCATATTGAAAAATAGTTTAAAAAATAGGATTAAATACAGAATAATTTAAAAAAGGCCATTTTAGGGAAAAAAAACTCAACAATTCTTGAAAAAATAGGAATTTTTCGAAATTCGGAAAAACAAATGCTCATTTTGGCCAGAAGATTTCATATTTAATCCTGTACAAACTTTTTATGTAATTAATTTGTATTTTGGCCAAAATATGCTCATTTTGGCCAGAAGATTCATAATGATGTATCCTAGCCGGTCTTAATTTTGTTATTAGAGCTATCTTTCTATATATATGGAAAAGGTGTCCTAAATTATAGAGTTCTATTCTAAATTCTAATTGTTATAACATGCTTTCATCTTGTGTAAGTTCACCAAATCTGCTCTCTTCTGATACTAATCTCTCATGGATTTGGAAAATTAAAGCTCCTCAGAGGATAATCACATTTCTCTGGCTCTGCTGGCATAATCGAATTAAAACTAACCTGTTTTTAGCCACCAAGGGGTTGCCTATTACTCCATTTTGTGTTCACTGCCCACTTTTTTATGAATCTGTTGAACATTTGCTCCGTGATTGCCCTCTAGCAAATTCCCTTTGGAGCTCCTTTGTTGACTTCATACCTGACCCTCAACATCATCCAATCTTTTCTGCCTCTTCCTTTATCTCTTGGTTCCATAAAAATATGACTAATACAACTCTTCTGTTCATCAACATACCTTGGAACACAATTTTCAGCTACTCATGTTGGCTGCTTTGGAAAAACAGAAACAAATGGACTATCCTCAATGAGTCCCCTCCCCCAATAACAATTCACCATATTCTGCAACTTTCTTTAGAATTCATCAGTTGCAACCAAACTCAAAGAAATTAGGACCCAACATTTCCCTCCAAATCAAGTGGCATCCTCCGGAACCATCAACTCTTAAACTCAATATTGATGGCTCTTTTTTTGAAAAATCCTTAAGAGGAGGAGTAGGAGATATTATACGCAACCATTCAGGGGAATGGTTTCTAGGATTTATACAAGGTTTCAATTGCAGCTCCAGCAATCATGCTGAATTACTAGCACTCAAGAAGGGACTTGAAATAGCATACTCTCTCAACCTCAGCAATCTTGAAGTTCAGACAGACTCACAGGTAATTATCCATTGGCTTATCCATAAAATCCTCCTACTAATCTATATTCCTTGGTTTCTGATTGCGGATGGCTGATTACGCAGTTAACACATCTCAAGTTGAGACACTTTTTCAGGGAGAGTAATATGGTAGCGGATACACTAGCAAAGGAGGGCAATGAAAAGTTGGCGCCCTTTACAATTTTTCATAACCCTCCTTAGCTTTATTTTACCTGCTTTCAATAACGACCTGACTAGTACTATGTACCCTAGATAACTTTGTAACAACTACTTTGATGTCTTTGAGATCCCTCATGTAACATCTTTCTCTCTCATTCTCTAATAATAGAAACTCCTTTTATTGCAAAAAAAAAAAAAAATTCTAAATTCTAATTGTACACTTCTATCTCAAGTATAAAATAATTATCATTTAGTATAAAATAATTGTGATTCCTTTTCTCAAGTATAAACTTAGATACTATACGCCTTTTCTTTTATTTTTTTTTATTTTTTTATTTTTTTAAGGAACTGAACAGTAGGGAGGGCCTTGGCCTTTGAATATATTGAATGGTTCGTTCATTGATTGCTTCTTTTTTTTTTTTTTTTATGGAAAAGAAGCGCGTGTATGCACGTTAATAAATTATTCTAATTGTTTAAACCATGGGTGATTGTGTTTTAAACATTAATAAATGTGTGAGAAAATGTATATCTTCAACAAATATGTAACTTTCCTCAAAAAAACAAAAAATGTAACCATTCAGTTAATAATAATAAACATAATATGTATATATACATATATATATATATATATATATATACAGAAGTATACATGTTGCATTGGGTTGTACCTTAAGCTGCAACTGGGGGCAAATGCAGGGTATTGAATAAGGGTATAGTCCCCAAACTATAGAGGTTTGGTGACATTGGTCCCTAAATTATTTTTTTGGTGGGATTGGTCATCGAACTATAAAAAATTGTGACATTGCTTCTTCCGTTAAAAATTATGTTAAATTACCGTTAAGTTATAAAAAAAATTAAAAAATTTCAAAGAACATTTATGTCATTACACTATTTAAATATAATTAATAATATATATTATATGACAAATTAACAAATTTCATTCTTAAGTTATATAATTTTTGTGATATCATCTCATTTTTTTGACAATTTTATTGACAAACTAGTCAAACTTTTTTTTTTTTTTATAAAAGTGTGATATTTGAAAGGGTAAAAATGTCTTTTTCTTTCTTCATTCCTTTTTCTTTTACTTCCTTCCTTTCTTCTTCATTTTGTTTGTGATAAAGACTGTAAACGAATATCGCTGCCGCAGATACTACCCGCTTCGATTCACCTAAAAGAAGTAGAATAGGCTTAGAAAATAAGTAAACCAATAAATCGGTTGCCATTAGAAGGATCGTGATCTTTGCATATAGATTCCTAACATCTCGTACCTGTGAGCTCCGTATGCCTTCCCGCAGAGCGTCTCCACTGCGCTTCCCATTCCAAGCTGCTCATCCACAGATTAATTTTTTTTTTTTTTTTTAGGGAAATCCACAAATTTAATTATTTAATTAATTTATTTATATTTGAAGATAGTACTATTAATTAATTACCATAAGTCCATAGGCAAAGGATGACATTATTACCGAGATGATCGCAAAAGATTTGAGTGAACATGGAAACTACATTTCCGATCAAATAAATCACGCAAGCCGGAGCAGCAAGAAAAAAGAACAAGAAGGATTGGATGATGGAATAAGAAGAAAGAAGAAAATAAAAAGACATTTTTACTCTATTAAATATAATTATTTTTATATAAAAAAAGGTTGACTAAGAGTTTTTTTTTTTATGATAAAGAGTTAACCCTTAATAAAAAATGATAGAAGGATGAAAATTGTCAAATTATAAAAATAATGGATGAAATTTACTAATTTGTCATATAATATATATTATTAATTATATTTAAATAGTGTAATGACATAAATGTCTTTGATTTTTTTTTTTTTAATTTAACTTATTAATTATATTTAAATAGTGTAATGACATAAATGCCTTTGATTTTTTTTTTTTTATAATTTAACAGTGATTTAACAGAATTTTTAACGGAATGACCAATATCACAATTTTTTTATAATTCGGGAACTAATCCCATCAAAATAATAATTTGGGGACCAATATTACCAAACCGGGGACTATTTATACCAATTTGCCTAATAAAGGTAATTACTAAACATTAGTTTTTTTACTTTTTCTTTATAAAAAATATATATATATATTTAACTCCTTATTTCCCTTGGAATCCGAATCCTTGTAAAACTCAGGAAAGGGTGGCGCCCAAAATCAAAATCCGAATAGATTTTTAAAATACTGTATAACATCTACTATAAATTAAACTCTTTATCTAGCAGAAAACTAAGAGAATTTCCGCTCTTCCTCTTTTCCGTCCTGTTCTTCCTCTGTTCTATCTTTACCGGACCTTTTCTACCAATAAACAATGGGAATTTCTGCTCTGTATAATTGGTTGGAAGCCAAATATCCACTCATATTTACCGAAGCATCGCCAATTGTTTACGGTGATGTTTACCTCGATAACACTGCAATTATATACCAGGTTCTACATCCAACCGACCGTGAATCTCCTGTCACTACCAATCAAGTTTTTGAACGATTATATAATTATATGGATGAGATTTTCGTCATGGCTCTCCCTCGGAAACTGGTATACATGGCACTCGACGGCGTCTCTCCTAGAGCCAAGATGAACCATCAGCGTTCTAGGCGTTTCCGAGCGGCTAAGGATGCTGCTGATGCGGCAGCCGAAGAGACTAAATTACGGGATGAATTTCATAGGGCAGGTAAGAGATTACCAGCGAAAAATTACACGGGAGTTTATTTTTCTCATCTTGTGGCGCCTGGAACCAGTTTTATGGTTAGTTTATCTACTGCTCTACAGAACTATGCTATTGATAAATTCAATAATGATCCAGATTGGAAGAATATCAAAGTTATTGTTTCTGATGCTAATGTTCCTGGAGAAGTAGAGCATAAGATAAGATTATGTCTTTTATGAGAAAACAAAGAAATTCCGTTGGGTACGATGCTAATGCAACTCATTGTGTTTTTGGTTCAGATGCTGATATGATAATGCTAGGTTTAGCTAGCCATGAAAGGAATTTTTCAGTTCTTAGAAACAACTCGAACGCCTATCAAATTATCGATTTAAGGAAATTTAAAGAGTATTTCAAACAAGAGATTACAACTCCGATTTCAAAATTTGAAAATGATTTTGAGAGAAGAATTGATGACTTTGTTTTGATGAACTTCTTTTTGGGTAATGATTTCCTGCCTAATATACCTAGCCTTCAAGTAAAAGAAGGAGATATTGACTTACTATTGTCACTTTATAATGAGTTTGTTGATTAAGGTGAATATCTTACATAATTATCCAAGCCAAATTTGAAAAGTTTGGAAAAATTTATGCAGGCGATTGGCTCATATGAAGACAAGACATTTAAATTAAGATCTATGGCATATAGATCCCATTTAGAAGAAAGTAAAAGGGCAAAAATTCTTTGTCGACCTTCTTATCTGAATGTTAATGCTAGTCCCTTTTTCTTGAATAGGAGTATGGACATTTCAAAAATTCAGATGTAAGAAAACAAGAAAGAATTGAAGAAAAAGTTAAAGTATTACTTCACAAACATCTTTATTGATAAACATCTTTCCATTTTTTAAACAGAACTTACCATTTTTTTCATGAACTTTACTATTGATAAGCATTTTACCATTTTTTGAAAAAATCTTACCATTTTTTGCACGAACCTTACTATAGATATTCATCTTACCATTTTTTGAACAAAACTTACCATTTTTGCCATGAACCTTACTATTGATAAGCATCTTACCATTTTTTGAACAAAACTTACCATATTTACTTGTTCCGCAAATGATTATGATTTGGTAATGACCATTTTCGGATATCCGACAAATGTGGTGTATTTTTTCTGGGTTCATATAAATCTTGGTGATTCAACAAGGAAGTTAAAGACCAACAACCACATTTGTCCAATTATTTCTCCGAATAATAAGAATTTCAAATTTGTCCAATTGTTACAATTTACTTATTTTTTTAATATATCATTGACGCATTGATCGGAATATTCTTTAATTTCCCAATATTAATAATTGACTTAAGATATTATTATTGATTATGCATAAATTTGATCGGTTAACAAATATATAAAATAACAACAAAATAGGATGAAGTTACAGTGATGATAACGAACTGGTCGTTGAGTCGTGGAAATGTCCTTTGAGGTTGAACCGGTGATGATAACGAACTGGTCGTTGAGTCGTGGAAATGTCCTTTGAGGTTGAACCGGTGATGATAACGAACTGGTCGTTGAGTCGTGGAAATGTCCTTTGCGGTTGAATCCTGCAAAACCCTAACGGAGGTGTTTCTCCGTTAGAAGCCTCCGACGATCAAGTTAGTCGAAGATCTCCGGAAGAATTAGAACAAAACCTAGTTTTTCCACTCCTATCTCTTCTATGTATAAATTTTGTATATTGCTTGGAAAAGAAGAAAAACCGATCCCACTCTTGATAAGGAAGTTTTCCTTATATAGGTAAACTTCCTTATTAGTGGGTGGGAGTAGGAAAAGAAATGATTACATACCTACCTTATCTTCTGCACAAGCCAAAAGGCTATTATCATAGCATTTTTCAGACGTCCAATCCCACGGTTTCCCATAGAAGTTGACTAAAGTCTGTGGGTCCCACTATTTTTCCTCTTATTATATTTAAATAAGATATTAGTGAGTAGGATATACTTGGAATATTCCTTTGGTTGTGCATTTGGTTTAGGATCGTTGAACTCGGCCTCGAAGCTTTATATCACTGCTTGGTTTAATTGTTTCGTCTGGGTACTCACATTTCTCTTCGGAGCTTTTATAAACCGCGTGATCAAATGCTTCGTTTTGATGTTTGGATTGTGCTTCGGAGATTATTGAGGTCGTGTGGTTTAAACGCTTCGGTTGGCGTAATGCTTCGCCTTTACCGGGTCCGATCACATACTTATTTCGACCAAGTCAAAATCATATTTTATTTCGAATTTATCTACGTGGCATATATTCCTTTCAGTGGCCCCTCGACGAAGCATGAATGTGTTTATACTTCGTCGTATCTTCTTTGAACACTAACACTCTTTCTCAAAAATTCAATTTTGGAATTCTTTTCAAATTTCGTTGATTGGCGCTTTAAGTTTTTTCCAGCTGTCACATCACGCACGCGCGACAGCTGTCAACAGTAACTTCGGACGGTTGTCCTTCTTCTCTCTCCTCATCGTGAACCGTCGCGTAATGATGAAAATTTATTAACATATAACAACTTTATTTTAAATTTTCTCTTTCTACCTTCTCTAAACCCTTCTTTTCCTTTTCATTTATTCATTTCATCCTTTGTCTTCACTAAATTCTTTCAAGCAAAAACTCTCCCAAAGTTCTAACTTTTACCGATCGTTTTCTCCGATCCTTTAATTTTCGACATTAACTTTAACTTCTTCGTTCTGTATTGATTCCGATTTATCATTTCCTTGGACTCTCATAAGATTTTCGGCGGTTTTTGACAAGCACTCGGACTTTCTTCCACAAAAAAGGTATTTTGTTGTTGTTTGTCATTTTTCTTCCGTACTTTGTCATGGGTAAGAAATCTATAGCCAAGAAAGTGGTTAGGGCTTTTAGTTTTCCAGATCTAGCTTTATTTGATAGGATCGAAACTTGTTGGAGGTTATGTCCCGATTTTCAAGGGTATTATCATCGTATTGGGAAGAAGATAAAATTTTTTATCAAGCCTATGCGTATTGGGGATCGGGGGTATGACCTGAATGAGTCAAGACCTCTAGATGCAGAGATGATAAGTTGTTCCGACATTCGGTCGATTAAGAAGTGTTTGATAGAAAATCCGGGTTTTTCTGCTGATCCTACGCAGGTTGATATTATAATAACCGATTTTGAAGAAGAAGACAATCGTTTAACCGAACAGGAAATAGATGCAATGGCAGAAAGACCTTTTCCGCACCTTATTCTGCGGAGCACTATAGGCCGACGAGCAAGAAATGTGGAAGTGGCAACCGATGTGGTCGAAGAGTTATCACCTTCAGTAGAACATGATGTGGGTGCGTCTGTTCCCGAAGGACTTGATGTCGAAGCATCCACTTCTAAAGGGGCAGCCACCGACTTAAGTGAAGATGTTCTGGACCCGGAATATCCATCATCATCCGAACATTTCGCTCTGCATCGAAGCGTCTTGACCTTACCAGCAGCTGAAGCCGAAGCCCTTAACTTTGGAGTTGATTTCACAAAGTATAGGATCTTTGTTACTCCGCAGGCGGCGTTGTTGTCATTGGACTATATTCCGTTTCCGTTTGCACACTTCTATGGTGGAGTTCGGCTGCCTTTGGATCCAGCTTTTGTGGACTTCCTTTCTTATAGTCGAGCTCAGCCTGCTCAAGTCCATTCTAATGCAGCTAGGACGATAATGGCTATGATAGTCTTGTGTCGAAGACTAGGGTGTGAGTTCACCATGAACCTCCTTGCACAATTTTTTATACCGACGGAGATGAACAAGAACACTCTTTCTCTTAGGCCAAAGAAAAGTAAAATTCATCTGTTCGATTCTCCTCCCAATAAAGTCAATTGGCGGGATAATTGGTTCATGGTTGAGTCCAGAATTGGATTTCCTTTTAGACCTTTGGTGGGAAAAATCAACAAATGGTCTGCTCCTCCAAAGGATCTTGAATTGAGTGAAGCGGAAAAGAATTTTCTGGAGGAGGTTGATAAGGAATTGGGCTCCGATCACAAAAATCAAACTCATGTATACTCCATTAGTGATCTATTGAGCGATGAGAGTTTGAAATGGTGTGGAATCGGTCCTGGTTTAGAGGATCGGAGGAAGGAGTTAGGATTTGGTGAGGATGAGGAAGAGAATCCTATGTGGACTCTGCACCCAGGACTTGTATTTTCTACTGAGTGCCCTGTGTGTAGCGTTCTTGATTCTCGGGGATGTCGGACTGCCAAGGGTAGATAGATTTTGTTTTGATCATCTTGTCCTTAGTGCCTTTATTACTTTTTTTACATTTCTTCTCACGTTTCGCAGGACCTATGCCGGACAAGAAATTCTTTGGGTTTAGGCAAGGCAGCTATGATGTTCGCCAAGCTCACATGAACTCGCTGCCAAGGTTTCCTCCGAAGCCGGTAGCCATAAAGGGCAAAAAATATGATGCGGAGCCTAATGCTCCGACAAAGGTTCCAGCCAAGGCTCCTGCGAAGACTTCTCAGGCTGTTCGGACCGAGACTCGCTCGAAGGGACAAGGGAGTTCAAAGTCTGTTCCTCGGAAGGAGTCTTCAAAGGAGTCCCGAGGTGAGAAGCGTCCTCGGGAGGAAGAAATTTCAACTCGCCAGAGCAAGCCTCGCGGGTAGGAGAGTCGTCCCGTTGAAGCTTCTATTCCCGATCCTCCAACAGTTGATCTGACAGTTGATCCTTCTTCGGCAACAATGGTTCGGCCTCGGTTGTCGGCTTTGAATCCTCCGTCATCTGCAGTAGCCGGCACCTCGATACCGGCTTCTATTCGAAGCTCGAAGTCTTCAGTTCCTGCCCCTCGGCAAACATCTTCTCCTGATCTGCCATCCAATATCTCATCAGGAGATAAAGGCAAAGCGGTTGAATCCGGAGAACTCCCGTGGTTCTCAGCAGGATTCCATCCCCCTCGCGATCCTTCGAAGGCCGCTGCTTTGCGCGAGGCGGTTTTAAATGACACTCCCCCAATTTTCAACTTTGATTTTTCGGACGGGGAGATATCTTCGCTGTACGGCACAATTCCTCTAAGGCGAAGTGCCGACTCGAAGACATTTGAGATTGCCAGCAAACGTCGAGCTGATGAAGTCGTGGGCAAGAGTGGCGCTCTTATATCTCGGGTAATAAGAATGAGTTTACTTCGCAGCTTTCGTGTAATGTTTCTCTTTTAACCTCTTATGTATATACTTCGCAGCTTTCTTCTTGTGTCCTTGAACTCGGGGAGAAAATTACAATGCTTAGTCAAGAGAGGAGGAGAGCCAAGGATTATAAGCCGAGAAGCGAAGCTGCGGAGTCCAAATTTCGTGCTTTGCATCGGGAGTATATCTCTCAATCATCCATTCTCAAGGATGTTGAGAGGATTAAAGAGAGGTTGGGAGAGGATCTTAGTCGCTTTAAAACCAAACTCTCCCAATCCGATCGGAGGCTTTACCATGCCGAGGATCGAAGTTTGAAACTGGAGAGGGAACTTGCTGCGGTGAGGTCGGAGCTTGAGAAGGAGCGTTTGACAAGTTTGGGCTTAAGGTTTGATAATACGGGCCTGAAGGAGCAGTGCTTAAGGGCATGTTTTGCTAGAGACGAGCTAGCATCTAAAGTTGCTTGCTTTCCAAGGGGAAAATGAGTTTTTAAGATCAGACGGTCATAAGGATAAAATTGTCGCTGATTTTAAATTGTCCGAAGCCTACGAGTCTGGTTTGCATGAAAAGCAGCTCGAATTCTTTGAAGCAGGTTGTATCCATATGCTCCGACAACTTCATCACAAATATGAGGACAAGGGTTTTCTGTTGAAATATTTTTTCAACGGTCCTTTTGCTGAAGAATGTCGTAATGGAGCGGATTTCATCCCTTTTAAAGATAGCGAGCTTGAAGATCTTCGAGAGGAGGACTCCACTGCCATTCTGCCAGAATGGGTACCGCCATCAACTCTTCGACCCAATTTTTGGGATTTTACGAAGGTTACCCCCGGGACTCCTGCTATTGAGGAAACGGAGGAGGGCAATGATGTTGATGGTAGCGAAGTGTTACCCGTTATAGCTGACCCAAACGATGAAGCTTCTTCCGGGCAAAATGCCTCGCAGCCAACTCTTCCTTCCCCGACTCTAGATTCTTCAAATATTATCACACTTCCAGCTCCAGACTCTTCGGTTCCGGACTCTTCGGCCATCGAATCGTCGGTTCCAGACGCTTCGGGCCAAGGACCTTCAGCTCCAGGCGATCCAGACCCTTTTACCTCATGACTATATAGCTTTTTAAAATTAATGTAATAGTATAGGATTTCAATGTACTTTCATTTCAGTACCTATCCTTGAGCAATATATTGAGTTTATGTTTTGCAACTCAAGTTTATATTTTCCATTTTTCTTATATTTAAAGATAAATTGTTATGGTGATTTAAGTTGTAACTTAAATTTAAATATAAAAATCGAAACATATTCGAAAAATGCTATATGAATTCGAAATTTATTAAATAATAAGTAATTTCGTATATAAATAAAATTTACACGAAATACTTCTTCAAGTGGTCAGAATGCCATGGATTAGGCAGAAGTGTTCCATCTTGCTTTGCCAATTTAAATGTTCCAGGTCCGACTTCTTCCTTGATTAAATAAGGGCCTTCCCAATTGGGAGTCAGTTTATTTGCTTCGGCTTGTCTCGAGGTTACTTCGATTTTGCGAAGTACCCAATCACCGATGTGCAGAGGTCGTTGATATATTCGTTTGTCATGATATGCTTTGGATTTTTCCTTAAAAATTTCAGATCGTAGCCTTGCCGTTATTCTTCTTTCTTCTAGCAAATCCAAATCGATCTTTCGTGCTTCTTGATTCTTGGTCTCGTTGAACATAGAAATTCTTGTTGTGGGTAGTGCGAGTTCGGCTGGTGCGACCGCCTCCGATCCATAAACCAGTGCGAACGGTGTTTCCCCAGTGGGGCCCCTAGTCGAAGTTCGGACTGCCCATAATGCATCGTTTAGCTCATCGACCCATTTGTTAGATTTATTTGCAAGATTTTTCTTCAAGGCTGTCATATCCAACTTGTTCGCCGCTTCAGCTTGTCCATTACCTTGTGGATGTGCAACCGATGACTTCCAATGTTTAATGTGAAGTCGGTTGCATTCCGCTGTGAATTTAGCCGAGAATTGGGTTCCATGATCGGATATTATAGCTCTTGGAACTCCAAATCGGCAAAGTATATGATCATGGAAAAATCCGAGTACATTATCCTCCGTGGGATTGACCAAGGGCTTGGCTTCGATCCATTTTGTGAAGTAATCGACCGCTACAACCATGTATTCGAAGCCGCTTCTCGCTTTGGGGAATTTTCCCATGAGATCGATTCCCCACATGTCGAACGGCCAAGAAGCAACTACCGGAGTTTGAGTTATGGAAGGGAGTCTATGAACGTTTCCATAAATTTGACAACTTCGACATTTTTGAACGAAGCTTTTAGCATCTTGTCGAAGGGTTGGCCAGTAGTAACCTTGGTGGATTATCCTTTCCGAAAGCGCTCTGGCCCCTGGATGGCCTCCACATACTCCTTCATGAAGTTCTTCAAGTATGGCCGTAGTCAAGTTAGGCTCTACGCAGCGAAGTATAGGTCTTGTAAATGATCTGCGATATAGAATGTCGTCATGGACTATATATCGGGCAGATTGTTTTCTGATTTGCTTAGCCTTCACGTCGTCGCTTGGAAGTTGTTCGGTTTGAATGAACCTTTTGATGTCATCAATCCAAGTACCTTCCGTTAACTCGACAGTAGTAATTTGAGGAGAAAAGCATGGAGAATGACGTATCTCGACCTTTATTTGCTTTTCGCTTTTCGATAAACTCGCCTGAGATTTGGCCACATTTTTTGCGTTCTATTCATCTTGTTCAACACAAAGCTTTTTTTTTTCAAATATAATGCCATCTTCGTGTACTCCTTTAAATTTTCGGAGTTTGTAGCATATTCTTCATTCACTTGATTCACCACTATTTGCGAATCACTTCGGACCTCGAGGTCGGCAATTTTTGTTTCGCTCGCCCAAAGTAGTCCCAGGATTAACGCTTCATATTCGGCTTGATTGTTAGATAATGTAAATTCGAGCCTTATACTCCGTGATTGATTGAATTGATGATTTGGTGAAGTCAAAGTTATTCCGGCGGCTCGGGTTGGTTTGTTAACAACTCGATCGTCATGACCCATAGATCATGACTTTCTCTTGTGTTAAACTCGGACGTAGCTTGATTACTTTTTTCCTCTGTGAACGAGGTTTCAGCAACGAAATCGGCTAATGCTTGTGCTTTGATTGCTGTTCGCGGAGTAAACGTTATGTCGAGTCCACATAGTTCGATCGACCACTTCAGGATTCTACCCGATTGGTCGAGTTTATGGAAAATTTGTCCGAGTGGTGCATTCGTGTAGACCGTAACTCGATGCGACTCGAAATAAGGTTTTAATTTTCTGGACGCAACAATCATAGCGTAAGCTAACTTTTCTATATTTGGGTATCGTGATTCCGGTCCATTAAGGACTTTACTTACAAAATAAACAGGAGTTGTTTACAATTTATTTCCCTGAGTAATACAACAGCTACATCAAAATTAGAAGCATATAAGTACAGATACAATGTTTCCCCAACTACAGGAGAGCTAAGAAGTGGAAGTTGTTCCAAATAAATCTTGAGTTCGCTCCATGATTGTCGGCACTCTTCCGTCCACCTAAAATCTTTTCATGTAGTTTTGAGAGCTTTAAAGAAAGGTAAACATCGCTCTGCTAGCCTTGATATGAATCCGCCTAGTGCTTGCTATGCAACCATTGAGTCTTTGGACGTCCTTAATACACCTTGGTTCGACTAGGTTTCGAAGTTCTGTGACCTTTTCTGGATTTGCTTCGATTCCTCGTTGAGTCATCATGAAACCTAGGAATTTTCCAGATTTAACTCCGAAGGTACATTTGGACGGATTCACTTTTAGATTATATTGACTCAAAGTTGCGAAGGTTTCATCGAGGTCAGCCAGATGAGAATCAACGTGCCTTGATCACCATGTCATCAACATATGCCTCAACATTCCTCCCGATCTGCTTTTTTAGGACTTTGTTTATCATCCGTTGGTAAGTCGCTCCATCATTTTTTAGGCCAAACGGCATGACATTGTAACAATAAACTGCTCCATCAGCCCTAAAGGATGTATGAACCCGATCTTTCGGGTTCATCTTGATTTGGTGATAGCTTGAGAAGGCATCGAGGAAGCTTAGGAGCCGATACCCAGCGGTAGAATCAACCAGCAAACTGATACGGGGTAAGGGATAACAGTCCTTGGGGCAGGCATTATTTAAATCGGTGAAGTCAACGCACATCCTCCACTTTCCATTGGCTTTTGTGACCATTACAACGTTGGCTAACCAGGTTGGATAGGCCTCTTCCCTTATAAATCCGGCCTTTAATAATTTGTCGATCTCTTGTTTCATTCCTTCCTTTTTGTCTTCGCCAAAATTTCTGGCCTTTTGTTGCACAGGTCGGAATGTTGGATCGATGTTTAATTGATGTTCCGCGACCTTGGGATCGATACCAGGCATGTCTTTTGTTTCCCAGGCGAAATTCGAAATGTGGCTCTTCAAAAATTGAACCAATTCGAACTTCTGTTGCTCTGGGAGTTCGGTGCCTATTTTTATTTTTTGGTCGGGGTAAGCCTCGTTGATTGTTAATTCTTCAAAGGTCTCCAATATTTCTTTCCCCTCGACCGCCTTCATAACTTCAATTTCTATCGGTTTCTGGATTCGTCTATCAATATTTGATAGAAGTTCTGTCTGGAATTGATCCGTAATTAACACTTCGTCAATTTCCATTTGTACTTCGGAGATTGCTTCTATTTCTCGAAGTGTGTACCCGCATGACATTCCGCTATTGTTAATGTTTCGGTCCGTAGAACCAATGCTTCGCGAATCACTCCGATGTCCAAAGACGTCGAAGCGTCATCCGTCGCATCCTTCGTTTTCCGGATTGTTAGCAGATAATCCGGAACTGATTTTCGATTACTCTGGATGATCCCTACTCCATTTTTTGTAGGAAATTTGACTGTTGATGTGATATGGAGATCACTAGGTCGAATGCTGCAAGGGATGGAATTCCAAGTATCGCATTGTAGTTGGAATCGATGTCAACTACGTAAAATTTAACCTTCTCCATCCTTGTCTTTTCTCCAGTTCCCATGATGACGTCTAGTTTGATGGTTCCCTTCACTAGGATCTTGTGTTGTGTGAACCCTTCGAGGACCATCGAACTAGGCTTGAGCTGATGATCATTTAGTCCCATCTCTTTGAAACACTTATGGTACATGATATTTCGTGTTGCCCCAATGTCAATGAGAATTCGCTTTACCCTGCAATTTTGCATAGTTTCGCTTGTCAGCAGAGCATCAATTACCATGGGGCTGGTTTTCCGTTCGATTGTTGGGGCCAATTCTGTTCTCGAAAAGGTGATCGTCTCTTTCTCTTTGTAGTCGTATTCGGGAATCAAGTATTCTTTTTTCAGCAAATGAATTTGTTTCCTAATCTGTGTCAATGACGGTATTTCGACATTGATCACATTGATTATTCTTTCACTATTTTGCTTCGGCTCTTCACTGCCTTCCAGAAGAATGTATTCTTTCAAATTCCCATCGCGAATTAACTTCTCGATCGCTCTTTTCAGTTGTATATAGTTTTCGGTTACATGACCACAATCTTTATGGAATGCGCAATATTTTGACCTATCACGAGTCGCCAATGTATGAGGGTTCAGCGGTACTGGGTCGCTTACCCCATGTTTTTCTTTGATAACCGAGATAAGGCTTTCTTTTGTTACTCGCAGTGGAGTAAAAGCGTTCGTCCCTTTATTTTTGCTTGGACTAAAGCTTTTCTTCTTCTCAAAACCAATCGCCTGATCCTTCTTCATTGAGACTTCGCCCATCTTTTCCTTTCCTTTTGGAGGAGCTTCTTGGGCACTTTCCTCAGCAAGAGCAATCTGTCGTGCCACGTTAAACATCTCTCCAAAGGTTCGTGGCTTCCTCAGCTGTAGCTCTGTATATAACATTCCGGACCTGAACCCTCATTCGAAGCACGTAATAACCGTATCTTGACTTAGTCCCTCGATTTCTTCATAGGTTTTCTTAAACCTTTCAAGATATGCTAAGAGGGTTTCACCATCTCGTTGCTTTATGTTAGCGAGGTCCCCCCCGGTTTTTGGTATGGATCCAGTCGTCTATGAATTTGTCCAAAAATTATTTTTCCAAAGGTGGACCATGAGTCGATGGAACTTGGACGCAACGAGGTGAACCAGGTTTAGAGCTTTATCCGATAATGTGCTGGGAAAAGCTTTACACAGTACTGCCTTCATCATTGGTTACCAGTCTCATAGCTGATTTATACATGCACATATGTTCCAGATGTCCGGTATGTCCTGAATAAAGCACAAACTGAGGAATTTTAAGAGAAGTGTTCGGGGCCACATCCTGGATCCACTTTGAAAATGGTCCAATTTCTATCGACCGTGACTTTTTCTGAAAAGATGTGTGGCGTGTCTGTTCAGGTGATTTTCTCCTGGTCCGATCGGGAGATCGGTTATTTGTCGCTCTTATAAGTTTCTTTGTTCTATTGAGGGCGAGAAGAATGATGACTTTCTCCTACTTCACCGACCGATCTTTCGCCCGTGTGAAGTAGGTCTAGGGGTTTCTAGAAGGTGATGGCCTTTCCAGATTTCCTCTCGTCTGAATACTCCGGGACGGCTCAGGCCTTATATTTGAAGGCTGTGCGTAGTCGTCTACTAAGAAAGCTGGTGGAGGTAGGTCCTGGCCGTGTTCACGAAACTCTGCACGGAGTTTTAACCATTTTTTGGCCAGCTCTTGTTCTTGAGTAAGTCTTGCTACTTCTGTACGTAACCTTTCCAGTTCCTCATCGGGATTAGGCTCAACTACTTCAGGCTCTCGCCTTGTGTTTAGCCTTTCTCTCAAATCCGAGGTCTGTCGGACATTAAGGTGTTCACGCAGGTCTTGTGTCCGGACAGAAGGTTGTGGCTCAGGTCGTCCAATCCGTTCTAAAACTGAACGTCTTTGTCCGGGTGTTTCCGGAACAACATGTATATCATGTCTACGCTCGGTTGGACGTGAGCTTGATGGCCTCGAGGACTGCCTCCTCGGGTGTCTATCTTCGGAGTTAGAGGATATTTTGTTTGTTGTGTACGAGAAGAATATTATATGAAGGTATCTTCTATTGGAAATATCGAGCTTTTCTTAAAGGGAAGAAAAGGCTAACTTTTAGGATATCAAAGGCAGCTTTTACAATAGTGAAGTAACACAAAATTTAGTAAAAGAATCTAATGCTTTTCCCGGTAACGGAACCAAACCGATTATGCATAAATTTGATCGGTTAACAAATATATAAAATAACAACAAAATAGGATGAAGTTACAGTGATGATAACGAACTGGTCGTTGAGTCGTGGAAATGTCCTTTGAGGTTGAACTAGTGATGATAACGAACTGGTCGTTGAGTCGTGGAAATGTCCTTTGCGGTTGAATCCTGCAAAACCCTAACGGAGGTGTTTCTCCGTTAGAAGCCTCCGACGATCAAGTTAGTCGAAGATCTCCAGAAGAATTAGAACAAAACCTAGTTTTTCCACTCCTATCTCTTCTATGTATAAATTTTGTATATTGCTTGGAAAAGAAGAAAAAACGATCCCACTCTTGATAAGGAAGTTTTCCTTATATAGGTAAACTTCCTTATTAGTGGGTGGGAGTAGGAAAAGAAATGATTACCTACCTATCTTATCTTCTGCACAAGCCAAAAGGCTATTATCATAGCATTTTTCAGACGTCCAATCTCACGGTTTCCCATAGAAGTTGACTAAAGTCTATGGGTCCCACTATTTTTCCTCTTATTATATTTAAATAAGATATTAGTGAGTAGGATATACTTGGAATATTCCTTTGGCTGTGCATTTGGTTTAGGATCGTTGAACTCGGCCTCGAAGCTTTATATCACTGCTTGGTTTAATTGTTTCGTCTGGGTACTCACATTTCTCTTCGGAGCATTCATAAACCGCGTGATCAAATGCTTCGTTTTGATGTTTGGATTGTGCTTCGGAGATTATTGAGGTCGTGCGGTTTAAACGCTTCGGTTGGTGTAATGCTTCGCCTTGACCGGGTCCCGATCACATACTTATTTCGACCAAGTTAAAATCATATTTTATTTCGACTTTATCTACGTGGCATATATTCCTTTCAATTATTTATTATTATTATTATTTATTATTATTGACCTAAGAATATTGTGAATGATGTTAAATCACTGATAATTGCCACCAAGGCACTAAAGTAAATAAGGAAAGAAAGTGATACGTTTAAAATTAGGACAAACTCAAATTTTACTCCTACATTTTTTCTACTTGTCCCAAACCAAAAATATATATATATATATATATTCAGAAAACCAAATTATATCTTTTAATTAAAAATTTAAAATATTCTTTAACTTTACTTTATTTAATACTTAAATAATTAATAAGTAAGTATATATACGTGCCCAATAAAAAATTAATAAAAAAAAAAAAAAGGGGTAAGGGAGAATTTTTATTTTTGTTTAAATTAGTGATGATTGCCAGGTTAAGTGCACTAAAACAAATAAGGCAAGAAATACAAGAAACAATAATGAAATTGATAAGGTACAAATAAATTTATAAATTTAAAAGATAATATTATTTTATATCACATCTGTGTATATAGTCATAATTTGGTATACAAATAAAAATTTTTAAAAAAGAAAAAACTATGGTATGTGTATGGGAAAATGCAATGCATCGGAAAGGGGAAGGGTAGGAGGAGGATCATCATGTTGAAGACAGCAGCAGCGACGCTCATTGTTAAGTCCAGGCACACATAAACTTTGGCGGCTGTTTCCTGGATCTCCACAAATCTTTGCACAGTCTGCTTGAACTTTGCATGTTCCCTTGAACGAACATTCACTACTCTCCTCTGGCTCTACTTCCAACACTGCATATTATTAAATTAAAAAAAAAAAAATTTTTTTAATTCATCTTATTTGTATATATACATATATATATATATATATATATATACAGAGAGGTAGAGAGGAAGAGGAGATAGTACCTCTAGAGCAGCATGCAAACAGGATGAGACTGAGAACAAGGATAGCCGTGAGATGAAGCTTTGGTGATACCATTCTTAGAGAGACTCAATAACTCAAAATTGCTTTCAAATTAATTTTGTTGAAGAAAATAAATTGGGGGAGTTTTCTGGGGGTATTTATGGAGGATTTTTCATTAATGAAACCTCTAGAAAAATTCATCCCATCTTGATTTAGTTCATGCATGTATTTTCCTTTAATATTCGTTCGTTAATTTTCTAATTGTCATTTTTTAAACAAAACTTACCATTTTTCTCATGAACATTACTATTGATAAGGATCTTACCATTTTTTGAACAAAACTTACCATTTATGTCATGAACATTACTATTGATAAGCATCTTACCATTTTTTGAACAAAACTTACCATTTTTTCCATGAACCTTACCATTGATAAGGATCTTACCATTTTTTGAACAAAACTTACCATTTTTCCCATGAACCTTACTATTGATAAGCATCTTACCATTTATTGAACAAAACTTACCATTTTTTCCATAAACCTTACTATTGATAAACATCTTACAATTTTTTAAACAAAACTTACCATTTTTCCCATGAACACTACTATTGATAAGCATCTTACCATTTTTTGAACAAACTTACCATTTTTGCCATGAACCTTACTATTGATAAAATCTTACCATTTTTTCCATAAACCATACTATTGATAAGCATCTTACCATTTTTTAAACAAAACTTACCATTTTTTCCACAAACCTTACTATTGATAAGCATTTTACCATTTTTTAAACAAAACTTACCATTTTTTCCACGAACCTTACTATTGCTAAGCATCTTACCATTTTTTCCACGAACCTTACTATTGTTAAGCATCTTACCATTTTTTGAACAAACTTACCATTTTTGCCATGAACCTTACTATTGATAAGCATCTTACCATTTTTTCCATAAACCATACTATTGATAAGCATCTTACCATTTTTTAAACAAAACTTACCATTTTTTCCACAAACCTTACTATTGCTAAGCATCTTACAATTTTTTAAACAAAACTTACCATTTTTCCCATGAACATTACTATTGATAAGCATA
This sequence comes from Cynanchum wilfordii, assembly GCA_025388415.1. Lineage (NCBI taxonomy): Eukaryota > Viridiplantae > Streptophyta > Magnoliopsida > Gentianales > Apocynaceae > Cynanchum > Cynanchum wilfordii. The sequence goes on along the minus strand of JAHSUH010000312.1, from coordinate 50,434 downwards.
TTACCATTTTTTAAACAAAACTTACCATTTTTGCCATGAACCTTGCTATTGACATGAACTTTACTATTAATAAGCATCTTACCATTTTTTGAACAAAACTTACCATTTTTTCAATAAACCTTACTATTGATAAGCATCTTACCATTTTTTAAACAAAACTTACCATTTTTTCCACGAACCTTACTATTGCTAAGCATCTTACCAGTTTTTAAACAAAACTTACCATTTTTTCCACGAACCTTACTATTGTTAAGCATCTTACCAGTTTTTGAACAAAACTTACCATTTTTGCCATGAACCTTACTATTGATAAGCATCTTACCATTTTTTGAACAAAACTTGCTATTTTTTCCATGAACCTTACTATTGATAAGCATCTTACCATTTTTTGAACAAAACTTACCATTTTTTCCATGAACCTTACTATTGATAAGCATCTTACCATTTTTTGAACAAAACTTACCATTTTTGCCATGAACGTTACTATTGGTAAGCATCTTACCATTTTTTGAACAAAACTTACCATTTTTTCCATGAACCTTACTATTGATAAGCATCTTACCATTTTTTGAACAAAAACTTACCATTTTTGTCATGAACCTTACTATTGATAAACATCTTTCCATTTTTTGAACAGAACTTACCATTTTTTTCATGAACCTTACTATTGATAAACATCTTTCCATTTTTTGAACAGAACTTACCATTTTTTTCATGAACCTTACTATTGATAAACATCTTACCATTTTTTGAACAAATCTTACCATTTTTTGCACGAACCTTACTATAGATATTCATCTTACCATTTTTTGAACAAAACTTACCATTTTTGCCATGAACCTTACTATTGATAAGCATCTTACCATTTTTTGAACAAAACTTACCATATTTACCATTTGTTCTGCAAATGATTATGATTTGGTAATGACCATTTTCAGATATCCGACAAATGTGGTGTATTTTTTCTGGGTTCATATAAATCTTGGTGATTCAACAAGGAAGTTAAAGACCAACAACCACTTTTGTCCAATTATTTCTCCGAATAATAAGAATTTCAAATTTGTCCAATTGTTACAATTTACTTATTTTTTTAATATATCATTGACGCATTGATCAGAATATTCTTTAATTTCTCAAGTATTAAATAATTGACTTAAGATATTATTATTTATTATTATTATTATTTATTATTATTGACCTAAGAATATTGTGAATGATGTTAAATCACTGATAATTGCCACCAAGGCACTAAAGTAAATAAGGAAAGAAAGTGATACGTTTAAAATTAGGACAAACTCAAATTTTACTCCTACATTTTTTCTACTTGTCCCAAACCAAAAAATATATATATATATATATTCAGAAAACCAAATTATATCTTTTAATTAAAAATTTAAAATATTCTTTAACTTTACTTTATTTAATACTTAAATAATTAATAAGTAAGTTCGTGCCCAATAAAAAATTAAAAAAAAAAAATTTTTTTAAAAAAAAAAAAAAAGCGATAAGGGAGAATTTTTATTTTTGTTTAAATTAGTGATGATTGCGGCAGGTTAAGGGACTAAAACAAATAAGGCAAGAAATACAAAAAAAATAATGAAATTGATAAGGTACAAATAAATTTATAAATTTAAAAGATAATATTATTTTATATCACATCTGTGTATATAGTCTATTTGGTATACAAATAAAATTTTTAAAAAGAAAAAACTATGGTATGTGTATGGGAAAATGCAATGCATCGGAAAGGGGAAGGGTAGGAGGAGGATCATCATGTTGAAGACAGCAGCAGCGACGCTCATTGTTAAGTCCAGGCACACATAAACTTTGGCGGCTGTTTCCTGGATCTCCACAAATCTTTGCACAGTCTGCTTGAACTTTGCATGTTCCCTTGAACGAACATTCACTACTCTCCTCTGGCTCTACTTCCAACACTGCATATTATTAAATTAAAAAAAAAAAACATTTTTTAATTCATCTTATTTGTATATATACATATATATATATATATATATATACAGAGAGGTAGAGAGGAAGAGGAGATAGTACCTCTAGAGCAGCATGCAAACAGGATGAGACTGAGAACAAGGATAGCTGTGAGATGAAGCTTTGGTGATACCATTCTTAGAGAGACTCAAAAACTAAAAATTGCTTTCAAATTAATTTTGTTGAAGAAAATAAATTGGGGGAGTTTTCTGGGGGTATTTATGGAGGATTTTTCATTAATGAAACCTCTAGAAAAATTCATCCCATCTTGATTTAGTTCATGCATGTATTTTCCTTTAATATTCGTTCATTAGTTTCCTAATTGTCTTTTTTTTTTTTTTTTTTTCAAAATTTCATAGTTACCATATATACTACAACTACTACCTGATTGTTTTTCAAGAAATAGTTAGCAAAAGCAACAACAACATAAGTTAACAAAGTACTGTCGAATGTTGGTGGAAGGAGTGGCAGAGTGCCACCCCACAACCTCTAGGTTGGAAGATCGACACCCCCTCCCCCATGTATCAAAAAAAAAAAAAAAGTTAACAAAATACTACAAACTCTTAGTATTCCTTTCCACCCAAATTCATCTTCTTCTTCTTCTACAAAGGTAATTTGAATCAGAAAGTTATGCCAACAAGTTTGGATACGTAAAATTCTCTTCTCAACTTCATTCTAAAATCTGTGTTATCAACTTCATTTACACAAATTTGGTGGTGGAAAGTGGAAACTTGATTTTAAGGCAAATACTTTACAGACACTTTGAAAACAAGGAATTTACTAACTGGCAGAAAATTAAGAGTAATAAATGGTTGAAAGAATAACATAAATTAGAGAAGAACAACATGACTTAGATGAATCAATGAATCATGAATTATCAAATTGAATACTTGTGATATTATTAATTTATGTGACAAATATTTCATGGGATGAACCATGAATCATCACTCATTTGGATATTCATTGTATATACAGATGACTTGTTCAAGATATTGAAGAAGATGCAGAGGAATTTGATTTATTTTCAAAGCAAAGAAAAGAAGAGGGAAGTTGTAAAGTTGTTGGACCTCAAAAGTGTCCAATGAATGACATACATACTTATCTAGAAGAATGAGTTTTATTCATTAAAACTCCTCACTTTCTAGAGCCTATAAATTGGAATATCCTACTCTTGTAGGTAGGTAGTAGAAGAAAGAAGAGAAAAGTCTATCTAACAATGCCTATGATGGTAACTCCTTGCACATTTTATGCAGAGTGGAAACCACTAAGATAAAATTAAAACACTTTCAACTGGAGAATGGTAGAATAAAAATCAAACAAGATATACATACATAACATATAGAATTAACAATGATTTTCCAGTAAGTTTTAGTGATTCTGTGTCCTCTCATATTATTCTTTTTCTCTAAAGGATCTCAATGAAGATGTATTACTGAAAGCTTTTCTAACCATGGACTCTAATTCATTTCAAATCTCACACGTCTCAGAAACTATCTCCTGCATACTTTGCACTACATTCACTCAGGTAGAATTCATATATGTGTGCAAAAAACATCCTCCTCCTAAACTCATTTTATTTTACTTACTCTACTTTATCTCTACAAGCTAAATCTAGGATAAATCAAGAGATCTTGGTTTTGAGTTCGAGTCATTGATAACGACAATTATCACGAGTAGTATATCCTCAAAAGATCCAAATAAAGGGATAAAATAGTATTTCTTTTGTTGCACAAGACAATTCTAGGTCCTTCCCAATTAAACAGCTTTTTCAACCTGTTTCACAATGGAACTAAAATTAGGAGCTTCAGATTCTGAGTATTTGCAAATTCTTATGATCCTAGAAGGGTTATGAATAAAGGGACTTCACATTTCTTGTGCACTTAAGAAATTGCAAGATTCAAGTGAAATTCTATATCTGGAGCTCAAATTAGGACAATTCACCATCACCATAAAGTAAGTTATATAACTTTTCATAGGTACCCAACATTTCCCCAATAATTTGATTTGGACACTATAAAATGACTCTGCCTATACAATCATGCACCAATTTTCCATACCATTTGAGATAACAATAAAATTAGAATGCTAAAGCACCTGATTCTAAGTTCAAACGCTTCCCACTTGAGTAAAACCCTAAACTTATGAAAAATGGTTTTCCACATCTTCAAGAGAGAGACATTTACATTAAAGACAGGTATCCAAGTCGAATATACTTTGAGCAAAGACAAGTAGAAGACATGATAATTCTGGGAATTTTCGAGATACCGGCAAAGGTAGCAAGGAATAAATATTCTGGTACAATTGATGAAGAAGTACAGCTGTTTTCGTTTCAAATCCACATGAATGACAAGTATGCAAAAGTAATTGTCAGACCACCCAGCATTGTCTGGAAAGGAATCCAAAACAACATTGTCAAGGGGAAACATAGAACAGATATATGATGAAATGACAAACGAATTGCACGAAATGACCAACAAGATAAATCCATCTTGTGGCAAAACAAAACAAATTTAAAGCCACAGAATTATCTCCATATTTTTCTTTACCTTCTTTTTTTCTTTTTTTTTTTTTTTTCCGGCTGTTGCAGGTGCCATAACTATTCAATCTCAACCTCCATGGTCTTGAACAAGAAATTGATTTCTTTTTTCTGTCAGGTATGACAAGAGCCTAGATGCCTAAACCAAGAAATTAATACACAGAATGTAGTGACTGGAATAATAAAAAATTTAAAATAAATGTAGTTGTTATAAGATAGAAAATGTAAAATAATATTAATAAGGTGATAGAATTTTTTATATTTTTATGTTTCTTGGAAATATAATATTATTTAAATAGACTTATATACAATAAATAACATTGATAACCTTAAATAATAGTTATTTTCTTTTAAAAAAAATAATTAATAAAAAGTTATAAATATAATTTTTCTTTTTATTAAAATTAGAATTTTTTTATTAAAAATAATTTTTTTTAATAAAATAATTTGTTTTTGAGATTTGGGACCTCCCGCCGATGCTGGGCCTAAAGACAACCCTCCTTTTCGTTTTAGCATTCATGGTTCTTCTGAAGAACCCTGCAAAAGAACCAGATTCAAGAAAAAAAAATTTTACCAAATCAACCTAGGGGCCCAAAAAAAAAAAAAAGCAGCCCCTGATTTCTACCAATTAAGTGCACCTGCTCGATGAAGGATTAGTAATCATTTGTATCAAAATAAATTAAGATATTAAAAGCAGAAGGTGTTTTGATATTAAAAGCAGAAGGTGTTTTAATTCAAGGGGAAGACTAGAACAATAAAGAAAGACCTTTTCAGGGTGAAAATTAAAAACAAAGTAAGGGTTTCTCCAAATGTCACTAAGCAATTACAAAGAAACATCGAATCAGTACACAAAAGGAGACAAGAAAAAACCGCGGGAGTCATCGGAGTTCTTTAAGCAAAACTTTAAAAACCTTAAAAAAAAAAAAAAGAGAATATGATGAATAAAAAGATTACTTTTCAATAATTGACTTGTTTCTTGAGATTTGATTGTGATTATATCTCGTTTTTTAAGTTTTCGATCGACTGAACCAGTATTTGAGTAATTTGCTTTGAAAGGAAATTTGCTATTTGGATCACTAATTGAGATAGAGCACACACCTCACTCATGATGCTTTTATGATCATTTTTCGTATTTAAGTTGAAAATGATTTGTTCAAATTTATTTTTCTTGACTTAAACATGAAAACACTTGATGAGGCATAGAAGTGAATCATTCCTTAACATTTTGTTTATGAGATCATTGAAAGGTAAACTAGTTAGTTTGAATTCTTTGAGAAAACAATTATGCACTTTTATTAAATGATTTGTTTGTTCAATTTTCTAAAATTCCTTCTTTGAATTTGCTTGAGGACAATCAAAGTTTAAGTTGTGGGTATTGTGATAACGCTAAATTTGATAATGTTTTGGAAGGATATTTGTGCATAATTGTTGAGGTTTATTAGAGTAAAGTGAGATAAATTTGTTAATTGTGTACTTAATTGTGATATTTCGATTTCAGGAAGTTCTTGGGGTTAATTGACCAAAAGAGTGAAGTTTAGGGACTAAAAATGTAAATTTTGGAAAGCTGTACGCATCCAGTCAAAGAACACGCGCTCAATTGAAGAACACGCCCTTCATGAAGGCTCAACACGCCCTGCAACACTAGAGAACATGTGCTCAGTGATAAACCTGTCACCGAGGGCGTGTTGCATATACCACTGAGCCCGTGTTGACTCACTGTTCCGAATTTTTAGAGAATTCTATCTAAAAAGACTAATTTACCCCCAGTTTCGATTATCCATAAATATTGGGATTTTCAGCAGTGTTTAGGCTGGCTAGTTTTGGAAGGTGTTATGCTATCAATTTGATTTTGGAATTGTTGGTTAGGTTTTGAGATTAGATCTATACTTTGTAATTTTCATTTCTCTTGAGATCTTTCTCACTTGTTGTAGTTGTAAGAGTCTCTTGTAGTTCTTTGTGTGAGATTGCCTCGAATTGTAAGGAGTTTCCTTGAAGTCTTGCAAGAGAGGATTCAACTATCTCAATTGGAGTCCCGCAAGGGATGGCCGAGTTGGTGGAGTAGGCTGCTGGGGACTGCAAGGTCCCTGGTTCAAATCCTACCAACGCCTTCTTGGTCGAGCCTGTTACACGGGGTTTACCCAGTGTAGTTTACCTGGCTGGCGTGGTTTGCAGGCTATTGCACTATGCCCGAGGGTTTACCCAGAGCGCACTCGACGAGTAGCGGCTGCGGGTTCCCCCGTCAAAAAAAAAAAAAAAAAAAAAAAACTATCTCAATTGGAAAATTTGAAGAAGAACAAGAGGAATTACAAGGAGGGAGTTGAAGAGGTTTCTCTACTTCTATTACTTTTTGTAAATCTCTATCTTGTATCTAGTTACCAACCTTAGGAACTCTTCTTTCTACAATTCTCTTAGGTAGAAATGGTTGGTTTTATCTTACAATTTACTTTGGGCAATTTATGGTTTTCATGGATTGAATATTGTGGTTTTATTGATTTGAATTGCAATTTCATTAATAGCTTTGGATCTGAATTTTATCTTTAGTATTGAGCTTTGATTTGAAGTTGTAGTTTCAGATTAACACTAATTGTTAGGCTGAAACTAGGATAAATGATTAGTGCCAAGTTGATTTGATTAGATTTCCTTTTGATGGACCGGAATTAGGATGATTGATGAGAGATTTAATCTTGTCAACATTCAAGTGTTCTTAAATCTATGAATTTCTTGCAACGGATTGTATTGAAGAAGTTCATCCTTAGACTTGAATATTAGTGAGATTATGATAGTTAATTTATGATTAATCTTGCCTTTAGTAGTTTGTATCCTTCATTTTTATGTATGATTTTCCTTTGAGTTTCTACCTTCCATTTCTTTCTTAATTCTTTACTTTGCTTTGTTTTAACTTGCTTTCTAGGAAATTAGAAGTCAATCCTATCACTTTTGATATTGGTTGAATTACTTGAGATTGATTCATAATTCCAAAACATGATCATAGTTGACCTAATTATATTTTTCCACACTATTTCATAATAAATGTCTTAGGGAAAACGATTTTTATAAATATTAAAATCTGGATACTTACTTTTATTTACTAAACTATACGATAGGTTCTCTGTCTAGGTGAGTTAATTATCTAAGTGACAAACCTATTTTATTCTTAAGATTTCTTATTATTTTTAGTACTATTTTATTCGATTATTTATACTACTTTTGTATATAAAAATAGCTCATCAATATACAATATCTACGAGCTCAAAACCAACGTTTTTCATTTGCATATAAACATCTATATATATATATATACACTACTGAACTGTTTCATAAACTCTCAAGTAAAACCATGAAAGAAAAGAAAGAAAAAAAGATCAATTTGCTTTCCCTATATATATTTTAAAATTTACTCATAAAAATAGAATTTCATATAAATGCAAACTACTTAGCTAACTATACGGTCAGACTTCCACAATTCTTACACCTTTTACCCATAATCCCGTTATCTCATTTTTCACATTCCACAAGGAAAATTCCAATTCTTCATTAATTTGTTGGGGTTCTCTCATAATGAATTTCCCAATGGAGATTTCAGTCCATATTTCTCTTGCTTGGTTCCACAGAATTTCTGTACGCTGCTGTAGTTTGCTTTCTCCAGGTATCTTCAGTTCAATTTCAACTAGAAATTCCCACGCGCTTCTATATTTACCCAACTTTATCATTAGCATAATCTCGTATTCGATTCCTGTATGGATATTTTCTGTCTTAAACTTTCCAATAATCTTCTTACTCTTTTCAAAGAGTACAACATGGAGAAAACTTGTACTACATAGAATTGAAATGGGTCGATGTTAAACTACTATATTTATATATATATATAATGCAACATACTCCCGTGTGTATATATATGTATATATATATATATATATATATATATATATATATATATTACTTTTACCTTGAACTGATTGGTAATAAACACCAGCGCATATTCTCAGGAAAATCATAACTGAAAGAGATATCTTTTATAGATATGATGAAGTAATTGTTCTCCAAGTGAATTTCACAGGTAGATATCTGAAATCAATTTGAGACACTCAAATAGTATTTAGAAACCATGAAGAGACAATATGTGAAATAATTGAAGTTATATATAATCATGCAACAAATATTATATAAATAAAAATATAACCATCTAATTAATCGTACGTACCTGTTTTGTGGAAGAAAAAATTGCAGTATTCAATAATCCACTTATGGTTGCTTAATTGGAAAAAAAAAAAAAAAAAAAAACAACAACAACAATCCACTTACGATTTTCAACTCGGGCAAATGGACGGATCCAAGGGAAAATTTCTCCAACATGGGACAATCTTCAATTTCAATATTGTTAAGCGATGGAAATTCTAGAGAATGTTTCATTTGAAAAATTGATCCATACAATTTTGGTAGTTTTTTTAGACGAAGATTATCCAATGGCACTCTTTGCATAAACTCTTCATATGCAGTTTCTCCTTCTTCTTCTTTGATAATTATATGTTCCAACTCCTCACAACCAGTTACTTCCAGTGATTTCAAGTTTGTAAGAGATTTAAAGGTAAGAGGAGAAAACACTGCTGATATGTTGAGTTTATCCAGATCTAAATCCCTCAATCCGGGACAATGAACCTATAATAGAATGGGTAATAATTAGTTTAGTGTTTTTCTATTACAATTATTAATGAATGATGTACAACAATATCAATTTATTATAAGAAAGGATGCAGTCTAGTAGTTAATAAAACATCAATACTTGTTTAAATGTTAACGAGAATGTAGAATTCATCAATTTAGTGGGTATTATGAGTTGGTCAATCAGTAAGAGAGAGAGAGAGAGAGTACTAATAAGTTTGTGGAATTATAGAGATTAAGTTGTTCATTGTTTCAGTGAGAATTAGGTACCAACTAAGGGGAATAAGTGTGTGAATATAACAATATGATTAGGATAAGTGTGTGTATATATATAACAATATGATAGAGTAAGTGTGTGTATATATATATAGAGAGAGAGAGGAGAGAAACCTGTTTGTTGATGAAAGGTGTTGAATTTGAAATATGATTAGGAAGCTCTTCAACAAATTTCAGCATCTTGGGACACTCCCTAATATCTAACCATTCCAGTGAAGGCAATTGTATGGCCTTGTAGCAGAAAGTAAGAATGTTTGGCAAGTTTTCGAGAATTATTTTCTGCAGATTTGGAAATAAAATTTTTTTTCCAACAATTTCATCATCCTTTCCAATAACTTGTTCCAACATTGAACAATGTCTTACTACAAGCTTACTGAGATTTGGAATCCCACTAATAACCGAGGGGGAAAACATGCATTTAAAATTCCCGATGCCTTCCACTCTCAAAATACTAAGCCCACAAAAATTGAAGTTCATCCTTGGGACCTGAACACATGCATGCAATTAAAATTATGTATAAACATTTCAATAATTATTTAATTCTCTTCTCATGTCAATCTGTGACATAATTCTTAGAATTGAGAGAGTACCTTATTACTACAATGATTTCCTATGAGGACAAGTAAAAATCTTAAAACTCTTCTATATTGTTCAAAGAAAATGAAACGCAAATGGAGAAATAAGAAAATAGGATTAATGTATAAATAATTTGAAAAGAAAAGAGAGTTTGAAATGGATAAACTTACTTTTGGGATAAGATATTGTTGATGAACCTCGTTGTTGTCACCCTTTGTCATCTTCATGCTTGGCAAGTTATAGAGAGATAATTTGACCAATTGAGGGAGTTCAATTCTATCAATCCCATTACAAAAATGACAGAAGCTTTTTAAATTCTGAAAATATAGAGAACTTAATTTAGGTAATTCTATCTTGTTACTCTCAACCAATTCTCCATCATCTTTCTTGAAAATCTCTTTCATGGTTTCACACAATTCCACATTAAGATCGGAAAGCTGCACTAAACTTTGCGCAACAGATAATGGAAACAAGTATGATAAATTATGACATTCACTTATCTTTATACTTTGAAGGTTCTTTAGGCAAAGATGCCCATTGACTGAGACTTTCCATAAACATATAAGCCTAGACAACCATTGAAGATTTATGCGTTTTAGTGCCACAAAAGATCCCATTGGTGGTGAAACATCTGAAATCTGTTGCAAACTGTTAGAATTAGAAATATCTAAAAATTCTAACATGGGAAATATTGCACCCTTATGTAGGCCCTCAGCAAGATATAACATATTGGTGAGCATAAATAGTCTTAATTCTTTTAGGCAACTTAGATTCCTAGAATTTTGGGATAACCCTTTCAAAACACTCATGCAATTAGAACCTTTAAGAATTAAATATTCAGCTTTACTTGCCATGTCGTAAACCCAATCTCCCAAGGGATTTACTACATTGTTACCCAATAGAATAACTTTCTGGTGTCTTTCACTCTCATGGTATAAGCTGTGTTTTGATACAGTTATATCATATTTCTTCACCTTTTGAACCCATGGAGGCTTTTGTTTAGGAACAACACTTGGATCTTCTATTTCTATTTTTAAAGTGGTTAAGTTTTCCAAGCCATTCAACTCGAAAAGGCACGCAACATCTTTTTCTCCTCCGTCTTCGGCCTCCCAATTGTCAAAACATCCCAAAATCACAAGTTCTTCCAATCTTGCAAGTCCCGATATAACACCAAATGCAATTCTTCTTAGGCTTTTACAGTTTAAGATCTTCAATTGTTTCAGTTTTTTTAGCCCCCCAATCTCTATTGGCAACATCTCACACTCGCAGTTCCTCAAACTAAGGATTTCTAGATTGATTAGCTTCCCAAGCACTGACACTGTCTGAAAAATCGTACACCGTTGGAGGAACAAAGTACGAAGACTATTTAATTCACCAATTGATGGAGGGAGCAATCTAATACTTAAGGCTTCTAAAACTTTAAGCTCACCCATTCCGTTGAAAAAATTCTCTGGTAACTCCACATTATGAACCTTAAAAAAGCTTTGTACAACATCCAAACGCAGGAATTCAAGCTTGGGGCAAACTATTGATTCTGGAAAAATAATACTATTGTGGGAGAATTGCAATGAAATACAAGTGTAGTCTTCTTCCATCATCAATGGCCATTCATTCAACCCATGACATATCATGAATAGGTGTTTTTCCTTATTAGACCCAACCATCCGCTCCTGAGTTGTAGTCCATATGCCTACATCACGAATAACATCATGCATTCGCACATAAAAATTATTTGAGAACCCATTATCCTCTAGAAGCAAGGAGCGGGAGAGAAGAATCTTTAATAAGGTTTGTACTTTGTCTCTAACTACAATCAAATTCTCGGATCCCTTGAAAATTCTAAGCCCAATTCCACACCTAAGTAACTCTTCAATGGAAATGGAATAATCTTCCGGAAACAAACAACAAAGTAGAAAGAGATTCTTCTGCTCTTTACCTTCCAACGCGTTGATGCTGTACAATAAAGGTCCATAAACACCCTTTGATACGCCTGGGATATTGTCTGGTGCAGATTTCTGTAATTCTCGAACTGTATTATTCCAGAAGGATATATCTTTGCCTTTCAGTGCAGAGGCAACAATCTTCAAGGCAAGAGGCAACCCCTTGCATTCCCTTTCAACTTTCTTTGCAATTTGAACAAGCTCATTATGGGAATCATCATCATTAATGTTAGCATTTTCTCTAAAAAATCTCCAGGACTCCTCTTTGGTTAAGATTCCCACTTCGAAGAGGTTTTGGACAGGAACGCCGATTGAAGTCAAGACATTCAGGTCTCGAGATGTTAGGATGAGTTTGCAACAAGCATGGGTGGTTTGAGAAGGAATTCCAAACTCTTCTAGGTCCAAATGTCCCCAAAGGTCATCTAAAATTATGAGGATGCTCTTTTCGGCCATAAGTCTCCGATGAAGTTTCCTTTGTCGAAATACTGGAGACTCTTCACTTAATGTTAGACCTAATCCCTCTGCAATCTGGCTTTGAAGCTTTGGTAGATCCGGCTGTTGAGAGACCACTACCATGACAATATGCTCAAACAAAGACTTTTCATTTAGCACCTTTTCCTCAATTTTTTTAGCCATTACTGTTTTTCCTATAGAAATAGGATGGAAACAAGATGCATTTAAGTTCGTCATCATAAACAAAAATCAAACAATCAAAATGTGTCAATTGTAGTATGAGAGAGAGTATTAATTACCTATTCCACCGACACCCCATATCCCGATCGAATAAACATTCGGATCGTTCAAAGCATACATAATTTTATCGTCTATGTCCTTGCGAGATTCAAAAGCAAAATAAGATGTAGTGGGAACAGGAGGAATTTCTGCAGGAATTACAGGGTTTGATATCTTATCAAATTTGGTGTTTCGAAGTTCAACACAGTCTCTAGCTGCCTTCAAAGCTTTTCTGCTCAAGGAATAGTGAAGCGGGGGAAACCATTTGCACACACTGCTATTTTGAATTTCTTTAGCATCACCACAAATCTCGTCCTCTTAATTTTCAACTCCTCCAATTTTCTAAGCCAAGCTTCAACCTCAGGTCTGATGACTCCAAAATTAGCCGTAGCTGCATCAACATCTTGATGTACACTCTCATGTCTGATATTTAGCTCCCCAACTTCATCAGCAAGGGTTTGAACATTGCAGGAATAGCAACAAAGATAACTCACTTGCTTCTTCAGAGGATCCGCCAAGTAATCCATGATTTTGCCGATAACTGGTCGGATCACACTTTCTGCCATTTTTTCTTTCGAAATGAAATTGAGTTCTGAATCTTACTGCGTGAATGAAAGACACAAAGGATAAGGAGTCTTCCTTCCATAATAAGTGGCTCCTTAGAAATCAGAAATGTCTATCAAAGTGGCCAACAGATGGAACCTTCGTTTTGGCTTATTGTATTATTATTGTTACTATTTTTGTTTTATTTTTCAAAACCATGTGCTCATTGTATTATTTGGAAGACTTTCGTAAAAGTTACTTTGTCTTTTTATAATTATTCAATATTCTTTTTATGTAAATGGCGTGTTAGATGGATAAGAAAAAAGACATGGCTTAATAATGGGTGTGGTAGAAGGATTTCTTTTGGAGCCATCATCATCATCATCATCATCATCATCTATGGTTCTTTGCATCAGATCTTCTCTAAAACCAGAAGAACTCTGGCAGCCAACAACAAAAAAGAAGGTGCTTTAAAACTTGGAAATGTATTTCTTTTGGCATCCATAGCTAACTGGAGGAACTTGTAACCTGGAAAACTATGCAGTGTCTCTTAATTAAGTCCTCCATCGTAAATATTAATTTAAATTATTTTGTGCATGAAATAATAATTTAATCTCATAATTCCATTTACCCAATATAATATTGGAACTTGCTGTCAAAATATATTTTACATCATTTTTATATATATATATATATACACACTAATGAACTTTTTTATATTTTATCTATAGAACAATAGCTAGACTTCCTTAATTCTAACACCTTTTATGAGTATTCTATTCCATGGCTCCCTTTTTCGTTGGCGCAGAGAAAATTCCAATTGATCATTAATTTGTTGTGGTTCTCTCATCATGAATTTTCCAATGGAGATTTCAGTCCATATTTCTTTTTCTTGGTTCTCAAGAATTTGTAGTTTGCTTCCTTCAGGTAGCTTCAGTTCAATTTCAACTAAATTTCTTCTCCCGCTTGCATCTTCTTCTAACATTATCATTACATTATCCTATTATCTCGTATTCGATTCCTTCCAACAATTTTATTATCCAAAGGAAGCGATATAGCATCAAGAAAGCTTTCACTGCATATGCATTACATAATGTGTTAAGTTACAATATATATATTATAATATATATATGACCCAACATATATACTCACAAGAGTAAATATATGTATTACTTTTACCTTGAATCTAGTGTAGGTGTTAATAAATACAACCGACTATCCTTAGCAAGATCAAAACTGAAACAGATATCTTTTATAGATATGATGAAGCAATTGTTCTCTGAATGAATTTGATGAAATGAATACCTAGACACAATTAATTCTTATTTCGATGTAAGACGGGATATCATAAATGAATATCATTTTTTTGTTTTTTTATTAGTGTTATGCATTAAATCTGAGTCTAATTTAAAAATTAGAAAATTTTAAATTCGATGTCATAACATGGTTACATCATCCAAGTTTTTACCCAAAGAATGCAAAGTCATTGTACACTAAAATTCTATAAGAAAATGCCAACCAAATTAACTAGAATTGATAAATTTCAAATAAATATTCTCAAAACAATCCCAATTGACAAAAGAAATAATCCACCAATAAATAATAAGAGTATTAGGGATGCACCCCAACTTATTAAAAGAATTAAAAACTAAATCTAAGGAAAAATCTTGTCTCTAACTAAAAATAAATAAACAATCAACTCAAATTTCCATAATCGAGTTTCTCATATATCTTTCTTATTCATCATCACTATCATCCGTAAAAGAAATATTTATAGGGAGTGGAATGAGCTAAATATTTATTAATTTTTTAGAACTTTTAAAATTATCTAAAAATAATATATATTTTAAAATAGAAAAATACGGCATTAATTTCCTATAAACGAAGTAAAACAAAAAGTCATAAACAAAGCTCATCTCAAATTACAATCACAATAATTATAATAATAATAATTATTATAAATTGAACAACTCGGCAGCTTGAGGGAGTTGGTAAGCGGACTCCTATAACTTTCCCTCGGTGCGGATGGTCGAGGGTTCAAATCCTCTGAGATGGTTAAGCGTCGGCCCATGTGGGTTCGCATTCCGGATGATTAAGCAAAAAAAAGTAAAAATAAAATAATAATAAACTGAACAAAATCAATATGGAAGGACAGCAGTAATAACAATGATAAAACTTAAAATTATTTTTTAAAACATTATGTTTACTCATCTCTTTACGTCGCCCCAATATTATTTTCTTAAAACCCTAATTTTATTCTCTATCCAAAACATGTGAATTTCCTTATTTACCCCTAACTTAAGCTAGTTCTCACAAATAGTTTTTCCATTTTAAGACCTTGCGTTGTCTTTCGTTATGAGACTTTTTTTCTTTTTTTTGTTAATTTTTTGGTTTTGAGAGTAAGAAAACCAAGGTTGAAGTAAAACAAACGTCTTTCATCGGTGTATATATATATATAAATATATATATATATATATTTTTTGGTAATTTATTTGTGTAACCTCAACTAAATTAAATTTGAGCCGCGTCGGACCTCTATATATATATATATATTGCACTACTCAAAAAAAAAAAAAATCAATTAGATTAGTGTGAATGGAATCACTTGGTATTTTGATTAGATTACCAATCAATTAGCCAAATTTACTCTTTATAAGAGATTTTGTTCATCTCCTGAAATTTTATTTGAATTTTAAAGAAATTTTTGTCAATTACATCCTCATTTTTTAAACTAAAAATTTATCAAATATTCTTATTATTATTTCCTTTTTAAAAAGTAAATAAATAAATAAATATTACTGCTACTATAACTTCTTTTTTTTTTTTTTATAAATATTACTGCTATTATAACTAAAACAATACTGGATGAGAAGATACTGTAAATAAAAAAAGTCTTAAAATTTAAAAATAACAAAAAGTCAAATATATTATTTATTAACATTAATGTTTAGAGCATGAGAACATGCTGTGAGTCATGTGCTTTGCACCTAAGAATTGGAAAATTGGAAACATATGACTGACCACCAAACAAAGAAAATTACACTTTTTCTTCAGATAATGTGTAAAGGGACGAGAAATTGTTTGTTACAAAGTCAACAGGTCCTCATTCATTCATAATTGTAGTGGTAGGCAAAAAAAATATTTCGTAATTTTGGAATATTAAATCATGCTCTATTTTAATAAAAGTCTTAATCTTTTAAGATTTATTAATTTTATTAGTATTTTAATGTTTTGTGAATTTTATATTGTTATTAGAAATTCGAACTACATAGTATTGGGATCAAAACATACAAACAATTATAAGAACGAATGATGTGTGTTTTGAGTGAGTAAAAATACATATCAAATAAATCACATAGACTTACAAAATAATGTCACATAATCAAACACAACTAAGGTAGAGTACCTATCGCATGTAGATAGTAACACGGTAGTACCACGATTTTACATTTATAAATATCGTTTTCTCGGGGTCGTCGATAACAGCTTATTAGAATTTATCATTTATGAAAATATTAGAGAATTAGGAATTAGTCTCAAGTTATAATTGATGTAGAAGTTGGTTCAAAAGATAGAAGTAATTTAACTAACATGAATTGAGAAATAGGATTCAAATTATGCTTTCAAGAATCAATTAAGTTGACCTATGTTCGAAAGTTAACTTAAGTGGATCTAAGGCAATTATGAGTTTGATTTATCTTACTACCATACCGAGTTATCTAAATTGACTACCTAAATATGGGTCGTTGCAAGTAATCCTAAACTTTTAAAGATTAATTATTAAGTTGTCAATTTAATAAATTAATCCTTAGATTTGCGTTAAATTACTAACTCAAGATTATTAGGCTTCCTAACTTCATTATGGTCAATGCAAGTTATTAGTCCTAATCGACAATTTGTAAATTCTCTTATGGTCGGGTCTCATAAACAAACTGTCAATTTAATTATATTCAATTGCAAGCAAATCAACTAGATAAGAAACCTAAGTCTCAAAGCATAAACATCAAATAGAAATTAAATTGAAAACATAAGATAAACTCAAATCACAATGAATATTCAAACAGTATCCTTCTCGAGAATTTATAATAAACCCTTAATTGTTCAAAACTTCCTATAGAAGAAATAAGTATAAAAATCCTATGAGACAGAATGCAACTAATAAAAGGAAAAAAATTACAAAAATTAAAGGAAAAGGAGAAAGGTTGACGTTATGTTATCACTACAATAATAATTTGTTCGCTCCTCCGGATCCTCGCTGCATCTGCAACTCGATCCTTTGTTGTGATCTTCGGATCCTCGGCAATCACACCTCTCAAAGACTTCTTGAGCTATCTGGTGTGTGTTTTGAGTGAGTAAAAATGAATATCAAATAAGGCAAATAATCTCACAAAACAGTGTCACATAATCAAACACAACTAAGGCGGAGTATCTATCGCATGTAGATAGTAACACGGGAGTACCACGATTTTAAATTTATAAATATCGTATCCTCGAGAACGTTGGTGATGGCTGGTTAGTTTCTACCAATTATGACAAACTTTAAGGTTCGGAGAATTAATCCTATGTGTCCATTCAATTCGGGTTTGTTGATTTGAAGAGTATTTAAAACAAGAATGAAAAATAATTGACTAGATCTCTAATGAAGTACGTATGATTAATTAAAATAAACAATGTTCGAATGTGTAGCTTGCAAGCGGATCTAAGGCAATTATGAATTCGAATTGTCTTACTATCATACCCGAGTTATCTAGAATGATTACCTCAATATGGTGGTTGCAAGTAATCCTAAGCCTTTTTAGATTAGTTACTAAGGCGTCAATTCAACAACATAATCTTAAGATTTGCATTGATTCCAAACCCGTGATTATTAGGATGCCTAACCTCGGTACGGTCGCCGTAAGATATTAGTCCTAATCGGCAACTAATTAAATCTCCTACGGTCGAGATTCATTAACAAATCGTCAATTTAATTAACTATTGTAGTATCATGCATCAACCTAAGTTTCATAGCATAAACTCAATATGAGAATCAAATTGAAAGCATAAGACAATAAGCGATTCATAATGTAAATTAAAACGTATCCTTTCCAAAAATATATTAATCATTAATCAATCAATCAAAATAAAGAGTATCTTAGGACACAGAATCATAACATATAAAGGAAAAGTAACACAAGAACGAAAAGAAAAGGAAAGAGAAAGTTGTTGTGTTGCTCTCACTGCTTCCACGGGCTAGCTTAATCCTCCGGACCTTGCCGATTCTTGTACTCCGGATCCTTATCTCACTCTAAAGATCTTCGGAGATCACTTCCTCTCAACTAAACTATAGGGATATTCCTTACAGTCGAGGTTCAACCCCTACACTCGAGAAGAAAGAAAAATGAAAACCGAATCTCGACTGGAGCTTATCACGAAATTCCTATTGGCTAAGAACTTGGAAATGCTCCTGTTCCGAGTGATTCCGGTGTGTCAAAGCTTGCTCATGATGCCTCTATTTATAGGGGTGAGTTGAGTTGGAAAACAAAAATTTTCCAATGTTGGACATATACTAGCCCATAGCGGCACGGTGCTGCGCGTTGTGGCACGACACTTGTGTGGCGCGGTGCTTCGTATGTGTGACACGATGTTGCACGCGTTACTCTTAAATTGCAATTTAGTCCCCGATTTCTTCCTTTCTTCAATTTTGGTCCTTGAAACTTCGAAATCGAAAATAGAAAGATTTTGCGTAATTTCCATTCAATTAAGTCCAATTAACTCCATAATTAACTCGAATTGAACACAATTAATGTATAAAAACACGATATAAAATTGAGTTATCGGTAACACAAGACGTTGGAAGTGGATGCTTCATCTTCATCATTACCTTGTTTTAGCATACTTGCTTTGGTAAGTACTTTCTTTGTCAATAAAGCTTCTTCGATGAAAGGAGGATTGTCTTCATGATGCATCATTGCGGTCTTACCTTGAGAATAGAACTTGGCGTCCACAATGTATGCTTCGGCTTCAATGAAAGGCTTGTCATCCGCAACAACTTTCTCCACTGCCCCATTACTTACATATTTGAAGCATTGATGTAACGTTGATGGTACTACGCCGTTGTCATGTAACCACGGTCTTCCTAACAACATGTAGGATGTCTTGCAATCTACTACGTGGAGGAGCAAACTTGAAATCATTTCTTCAATCAAGAGTTCAAGTCTTATTGCACCAACACTCTTTGTCCTCCTTAATTAAAGCCTTGAATCATGAGGCGACTTTGTGAGAGTTCTTCAACGAGAATATCAAATTCTTTTAACATTCGCAAGGGAAGAATGTTAACAGCAGAACCGCCATCAAGCAATATGCGATTAATCCTCTTCGACGTATGTATCCGGATACAAATAATGGCCTATTGTGTGGTTTTGACCCCAACAACAAATCATCACCAGTGAAGTTTATTGATGAGCTATTTTTATATACAAAAGTAGTATAAATAATCTAGTGAAATAGTACTAAAAATAATAAGAAATCTCAAGAATAAAATAGGTTTGTCACTTAGATAATAAAGTCACCTAGGTAGAGAACCTATTGTATAGTTTAGTAAATAAAAGTAAGTATCAAGATTTTAATATTTATAAAAATCGTTTTCCCCAAGACGTCTATTATGAAATTGTGTGGAAAATATAATTAGGTCAACTATGATAATGTTTTGGAATTATGAATCAATCTCAAGTAATTCAAGCAATATCAAGAGTGATAGGATTGAATTCTAATTTCCTAGAAAGCAAGTAAAGAAAAACAAAGTAAATGAGATGGATGAAGTAATATTGAATATTAAAAAACTCACTAAAGACATTAGAGAGAGTGGAGGATACACTTCACATTGGAACCAACTACCATGAATCAACTACCACAATTTCACCAAATCCAAGTCTAAGGATGAATTTCCTCAATACGTGTCGTTGCAAGAAATCATATATGAAGAACAACTCGGATATATTAGTAAGATTAGATCTCTACTAATCATCCAAGGTCTGGTCCATTAATAGGAAAACAACCAAACTAATCTAGCACTAATCGTATATCCAAGGTCCGGTCTAAAAATTAGTGTTAACCCGACCACAAAATCAAATTAAAGCTCAACTCAAGATAAGAATTCAAATCAAAGCCATAATTGAAATTGCAATTCAAGCTAATAAAATCATAACAATCAACTTATAATAGATCAATCCCAAAATGAAGATGTAACATGAAACCAACCACTTCTACCCTAAAGAAATGTAGAAGAAGAGAGTTCCTATTGGGTTGGTAAACTAGATTACAAGAAAGATCAACAAAATTAATAGAAGAAGGGAAGAAATAATTTCATAACCAGTTGTCAATTGATACCGGAAATATCTCTTTTCTTCAACTCCTCTCTTGAATCCTCTTCTTGCACTTTGAAGCTTGAAGGATTGAAGTAGATCAAAACACCTCTTGAATAGATTGCACAATTCTCCTTACGTGTCTAGGTAGCCTTACACAAACTATCTAGAGACACTTATCACTACAACAATCTAGGGATTTCTCTATGTGAAAGTAGAACAACAATTTGATAGAAAATTCCCTAAATTCTATACCGAAATGTATGAAACTAAAGTATAAACCAATATGAAATTCAATATCTAAACAATGTGGTAATCAAGCCAATCTAACTTATGCTAAAAATCCTATTATTTATAGATAACCAAGAATAGGGGTAAAATCGTCATTTTACGAGAAAACAGTGATTCCGGCCTCACTACGGGCGTGGCCCCTTCCTTCCCTACAAGCGTAGGCATGCCGTTATGTTCTGTGGTCGTAGTGATCCAGAGTGCAACAGACGTAGAGTAGGCAATTACTCTCTACGAGCGTATTGCACCAAAGGGCAACGAGCGTAGATGTCCTTGTTGTGTGATACGGGCGTGATGCACCAAATGGCAACGGGCGTATAGTAGGTTTATTTTATAAGGGCGTAGATACCCTCTTATAGGCGTAGCAAGTATTCCAAGGGCGTAATCATTCTTCCAGGGGCGTAGCGTAATTCCAGAATATTACACTTTTACCTCTAAATTTATCTTTTTCATCCAATTTACCCCGGAAGTCACCTGAAATGTAAAATGCACAATTAAACCCATAATCAATCAATTTATCTCAATTTAATACAATAAAACTCACAAATCATGCACAATTAATATCCCAAAACATGATCATATTTGATGTTATCATTTATCGAAGTCGTAAAAGTGTCCGCCATTGGAGAAGACTCATCTTCCTTTGTAGAACATTCACCAAGTAACATTCTTGTAACGTTATCAACCTTTTCTGCATGAACAGTAAAATATGAATTTATCTTATTAGCAGTTACCTTTTCTTCCTCCAACACTATTTTTCCTTTGTGTGCCAAGTCCATCACTTTATTTTTGAAGACAAAAAATTGCTCGATAGGATGACTAATGAGACGATGATATTTGTAGTAGTTTGTATCGTTCGTCTGTTTTGCTTGCTGAGGTTGTTTCACTTCAAGTAGCACAATCAAACCGCTATTCATCAAGTCATCGAACATTTCCGATACATTTTAATCAAGGAATGGATAACTTTTCTCTTGTCTTTCTTCTAACGTCGGTCTTCTTTTCAGTAAACTTGACTGAACGTCATTTCTTACCGTAACGTTTCTATTTACCTTTGCTGCAACTTTGATCGGAGCAACAGTTGTTGTGAGAGACTCCTTTACATCCGATTTAGGTAGGTACGTACTTGTTTTCTTGAAATCTAGTTTATCTCTTTTACGTGGCTCAGCGACAAAGGTTCCTTGATCTCCATGAGTTTTGATGCTCAACTCTATGTCATGACTACGAGTAGCCAATTCTTCGAACGTATTTGGTTGAATACCTTTCAAGATGTATTGAAGACTCCATTGCATCCCTTGAATGCACATCTCGATAGCAGACTTTTCACACACTCGATCTCTGCAATCCAAGCTCAAACTCCTCCATCGATTGATGTAGTCGACGACAGGCTTGTCTTTCCATTGCTTGGTGTGACTTAACTCTAACATACTTACATTTCTTCGGGTGCTATAGAAGCAGTTTAGAAATTCTGTTTCAACTTGATTCCAACTATCGATCAATCCAGGAGCCAAGTCGGTGTACTAGTCAAATGCGTTTCCTTTGAGAGATCCGATGAATTGTTTGACCAAGAGATCACCTTTCGTTCCTGCATTGCTGCATGTTTCAACAAAATGAGCAACATGTTGCTTAGGATTACCTTTACCATCGAACTGCTGTAGTTTTGGAGGTTGATAGCCCATAGGCATTTTCGGATTGTCAATCCTCCTTGAATAGGACTTTGAATATGCGAAGGAAGATTTTGAACTTCCTTCATACTTATCCTTTATCGTTCCTTCGATGAAATTCTTGAGTTCATCAATAGGAATGAGTTCGTCTGACGAAACATGAACGGTCCTTTCTTGTCTGACAGTTTCAAATCTGCCAACGTAATTTGATTGATTTTCAACAACTTTGATGGTCTCGGGATTACTTGATCCTTCCCCTTGCTTGAAGGCAACACCTTTGTTTGCTTCTTCGACGAGTCTTTGCGCAGTTTAATTGGACTCACAATTGTTACTCAAAGCAACCGATTGATGATGCGATCTTGCTTTGCTATCTGCATCGCGAGGCCTTCCACCAACTTCGTCAGGTTCGCCAATTACTCGTCTATGGTTGACACGTCTACCATCATAACGAGCATGACAGAGGTGTTTGCGGGGGTGTCTTCGAGGTTATCATCGCTGCTCGTTTGATCTTCCTGGATAGCACTTATGGAATCTGCAGAGGAATCTTCATCTTTTGATTCTACCTTATTTTCACCATACTTGTTCTCCAAAGCATCGCAAGCGTCTTTCGAACCACTCCTCCTACAACGCCTTGGGGTTGATCTTGCGTTGAAGCATTAAAATAAGGATTACCGTATTTTTGGGATGTATCGCCAATCGATCTCTTCCGCAAATCAGCAAACATTATTCCTTTGCTTCGTGTGGTAGGACCAGCGTAAACTTTGAACGTCGATCCACCAACGCTTGCGCCTGCAACGACATTGCTTGAATTACCTTTGTTGACATTATTGTTCTTGGACTCCATTTCAACGGTATTTTGACCGAAAGAGATGAACGATAAAGATGGTCCTACTGGGCGTGCTAAATTTGTAAACAATAATTTCTTTTATTTCCTATAAAATCAAAATTACAAGAAATATAAAATTGAATACAACAATTATATAACAATTTAAATTTCAAGGGTCCAATCTCTATGAACCGTTGATTCGATCCGTCGTGGATTCGAGGGGCGTTTTGGGCTTGTCTCGATCCAATTGATTTATTTTCATCCGAGGGGCGTTTTGGGCTGGTTCTCGGAATGGATTCGATGTCGAGGGCCTTTGGGCTTGATCTTGATCCGTCGAACAATTTGATTTCTTCTTCCGAGGGCTTTGAACTTTGTCTCGTAATGGATTTGGAGAGGAAGGGCCGATCTCGACAGAGATTCGGTATCCTTCGAATATCTCTCAACTTCTCAACTTCTTGAATGAGTGTGTATGTGTGTAACCTTTTTTTGAAGGAATTTGCCCTCTATTTATAGATGAAGTGAGTGAATGGTTATGAAGCTGCCACGTGTCACTCATCTAAGGGGGTGAATCTTCTAATATCCAAATATATAAAATATAAATATAAATATATATTTAAAATATATAAATAATATTTAATTATATATTTAAATATATAAATAAAATTTATATATCTACACCAACCTAAAATAGTTAGGATTATTTGCAACGAACTGTATTGAGGTAATTACTTTAGATAACTCGGGTATGGTAGTAAGATAAATTGAATTCATAATTGCCTTGGATCCATGATAACATCAAATATGATCATGTTTTGGAATATTAATTGTGCATAATTTGTGAGCTTTATTGCACTAAATTGAGATAAATTGATTGATTTTGGGTTTAATTGTAAATATTTTGTTTCAGGTGACTTTCGGGTTGAATTGATTGAAAAAGATAAATTAAGGGTTGCAAATGAAATTTTTTGGAAGATGGCTACGCTCTTAGAAGATTCCTCATGCCCGTAGCACACATCAAGGTCAGCTACGCCCGTAGCACCCTAGCTCACTACGCCCGCAAAAGATAACGACTCTGCTACGCTCGTAGTGAGGCCGGAATCACTATTTTTCTGTGTAAAATGACGATTTTACCCTCATTTTCAGTTATCTATAAATATTAGAATTTTCAGCAGTGTTTAGGCTGGCTAGTTTTGGAAGGTGTTATGCTATAAATTTGATTTTTGAATTATTGGTTAGGCTTTGAGATTAGATCTATACTTTGTAATTTTCATTTCTTTTGAGATCTTTCTCAATTGTTGTAGTTGTAAGAGTCTCTTGTAGTTCTTTTGTGAGATTGCCTCGAATCGTAAGGAGTTTCATTGAAGTCTTGCAAGAGAGGATTCAACTATCTCAATTTGAAGTTTGAAGAAGAACAAGAAGAATTACAAGGAGGGAGTTGAAGAAGAAGAAGGTTGTTTGTTTCAACGAACCATTGATACGACATAATTCTTTCCCTTACTTCTATTACTTTTTGTAATTTCTATCTTGTATCTAGTTACCAACCTTAGGAACTTTTCTTTCTACATTTCTCTTAGGTAGAAATGGTTTTTTTTTCTTACAATTTACTTTGGGCATTTTATGGTTTTCATGGATTGAATATTGTGGTTTTATTAATTTGAATTGCAATTTCTATCTTAGCTTTGGTATTGAATTGTATTTTGAGTTGTGCTTTGATTTGAAGTTGTAGTTTCAGATTAACACTAATTGTTAGGGCGGAACTAGGACATATGATTAATGCCAAGTTGATTTGATTAGATTTCCTTTTGATGGACCGGAACTAGGATGATTGATGGGAGATTTGATCTTGTCAACATTCAAGTGTTCTTAATCTATAATTTCTTGCAACGAATTGTATTGAAGAAGTTCATCTTTAGACTTGAATATTTGTGAGATTATGATAATTAATTCATGATTAATCTTGCCCTTAGTAATTTGTATCTTCCATTTTACCTATGATTTTCCTTTGAGTTTCTACCTTCCATTACTTGCTTAATTCTCTACTTTGCTTTATTTTACCTTGCTTTCTAAGAAATTAGATTTCAATCTTATCACTCTTGATATTGGTTGAATTACTTGAGATTGACTCATAATTCCAAATCATTATCATAGTTGACCTAATTATATTTTTCCACACTATTTCGTAATAGACTTGGGGAAAACGATTTTTATAAATTTTATAATCTTGATACTTACTTTTAATAACTAACTATACGATAGGTACCTAGGTGTGTTTATTATTTAAGTGACAAACCTATTTTATTCATGAGATTTCTTACTATTTTTATTACTATTTTATTCATGTATTTATACTATTTTTATATGTAAAAGTAGCTCATCAATCCACTTAAGTGAATCTTTGAATATTGTCTCCTAATTCGTTCTCATGTTCTTAATTGAGAATTCTATTTGTTAATTCATGTTAGTTATTTATTGGTTTA
Organism: Cynanchum wilfordii; assembly: GCA_025388415.1. Classification (NCBI taxonomy): domain Eukaryota; kingdom Viridiplantae; phylum Streptophyta; class Magnoliopsida; order Gentianales; family Apocynaceae; genus Cynanchum; species Cynanchum wilfordii. The sequence continues at coordinate 24,591 of JAHSUH010000312.1, read as the reverse complement.
TTTTATCTTTCTAAACAACCCTACATGAATTGATACTTAGGACTAATTCTCATTAAACGAAAATTGTCATAATTGGTAGATTCTAATAAATTGTTACCAACGTTCTTGTGAAATACGATATTTATAAATGTAAAATCGGATGCTTCAAAGATACTATATGTATACAGTTGGTACTCTTTCTTTCTTAGGTTTTCGTTGATTAAGTGACACTCTATTTGCTCTTATTTGCTACACTTAAATTAATCACAATCATAATATATGCCTTAATAATATAGTAACCAAAACGCACACCATTATCATAGGACATCCTACCCCGATATCATGTTGGATTATAACCACAATTATAAGTTCAACTTTGTCTTATTATTGTTCACATATTAAGTGTTTCAAATTAAGGAGTTATACAAAAATCCATCATGCTTGGAATAAAGATGAAAGATATTTTGTTCAAACTTCTTTCAATATTTTTAATTTTGAAAAAAAAAAATCAAATCTATCAATATCAAAATAATTGTTAAATTTTAAATGACTTTCAAGATCAATACAACATTTTTTTTTAAAAAAAAATTCATTCATAGTTTTGAATTTTTCTAAATCAAATAAGACACCAAGATTATTTTCATATTCTAATAAGTGTTCAAATCTAAGGAGACACAACCATAGGAGATTTAAAAATTTGCCAAATTAGGTCTAATAACTTGCGGCAACCATACTGAAGTTAGACAGCCTAATAATCTCGAGTTTGTAATCAATGGAAATCTTAAGGTTAACTTATTAAATTGACAACTTAATAACTAATCTACAAAGATTTAGGATTACTTGTGACAACCATATTGAGGTAATCACATTAGATAACTCGGGTATGGTAGTAAGATAATTAGAATTCATAATTTTCTTAGATCTGTTTGCAAACTACACTATCGAACACTGTTCACCTTAACTAAATCATACGCACTTCATTAGAGATCTTAGTTAATAGTTTTCCATTCTTGTTTTAAATACTCTTCAAACAACATATCATAATTGAATGGACACCTAGGATTAATTCTCCGAACTTCAAAGTTTGTCATAATTGGTAGAACTAACCAGCCGTCACCAACGTTCCCGAGGATACGATATTTATAAATATAAAATTGTGGTACTTCCGTGTTACTATCTGCATGCGATAGGTACTCTGTCTTAGATGTGTTTGATTTTGTGAACTATATGTGATTTGATAATTATTTTTACTCACTCAAAACACATCATACATCTACAAGGTCCCTTTTTTTTGTTTTATTTCTTTTTTTAAAAAAAACCAACAGAGTTGAATCCGGTACATTTAAAAATATATCAAAACATTAAATTTATCCTTTCTTTAAAGATAATATACACACATATATATATACACGAAAATATTATATGTATATATCGTCACCATAAAAATTTTCATAGTTCTTAATTCCGATAAAGATCCGTGATAAATCGATTATTCAGAAAACCTAATAAATCGATTCAAAATCCTAAATTTTCTAATAATAAAAAATTAACAATCATACAAATTCCTAATAAATTGATTAAAAATATATATCACGTTTACGAAAATTTTCAATTAAGAATAAATACCATTTAAAATATTTAAATCAATCGGATAACAATCATTCGCATTCACTATTTCAATACTGTAAATTATTTCAATCATACTTGAAAATTTTATTTACGATAATTAAAAGAAAATGATAGTTTCACCTACCTTGATTGCGTAAACAAAAAATCTCAACTCAAAAACTATGGTTCTAAATTTTTCTGTCTCTTCAAACTCTACCAACAATCCATTTCATTGAACTAGTAACTATAATCATATCCTATCATCATAATAATAACATACGCTATAAAAATTTTTACCTTTTCCACCAAATTCTAAATATCCACAATACCCTAATTCCTCTCCTCTCTGGCGGCTCTTTCGAATGAAATGAACCCTACGTTAACTTGACAGACAAATACTTATAAACCGCCTCTTTTTTTTTTCTTCTAACTATTAAATAATTAATACTTAGTCCTCAAACTTTATAAATATCACACAAAGCCCCTTAAAATAAATTAAGAGTATTACAATTTCTCTTGAAGTGTTCAAGATGAGGGCATCTCATCAAGCCCTATCAAAGCATCATTGAAATCCATGTAAGAGAGAATCACCCACATCTTCAATTGCCAGGACGAAAACCTACAATTGTAATCTAACAACGCAATATCATATTTCATAGTTGTCATTATTGCAAGCAAAGTAAACTTGATCGGTCTGGTACAAATTTGATATGAAATTATGAAAGATAATGACACAATACAAATACATTGATTTACGTGAAAATCCTAGATGAAAAAAATCAAGACAGGGTAGAGAAGAATTCACTATAGTCATTATTTACAAGAGAGTTCCAAAACTTTATCAAGACTAAAAACAGAAACCCTAAAATATATTTTCATATATATTGAGTGACCTAATTTATACCAAGGGGGCTCTACCTTTGTGGGGTTATTAGTGACTACGATTTTGGGCTTCGCAACCCTCAACCTTCGCTCCACCACATGTGTCCCATTTTTCTTAAAAAATAAATTTTCACAATTAAGTTGCACTGATAAATATGTTAGGCAAGTCAAAAATAAAATGTTGATCATAATATATAACTATATATACATTTGGATATAGATATTGATACAAAATTCAAAAGAAAGCGAAAAGAAAAGAAAAGCAACGATAATGATAGACTACCAAACTAAAAAGAAAATGACCATTTTTCATCGGATGATGTGTGAAATGGACAAGAAATTGTTTGGTGCTAAGCATAAAAAATAATATATGTAGAAATTATTGGAATATTAAATCATACTAAAAGGCTTAGTCTTTTATTCACCAAAAAAAAAAAAAATGTCTTAGTCTTTTAATATTTATTAATTTCATTAGCATTTTAGTTTTCGTGATTTTTTTATTGTTAATTACCATCTGGCTAATGTTGACGATAATAAAAATATTCAAGTTTTAAAATGTATATTAAAATGGTTTACCTAATTCAATAGGTCTTTGTTTAATCCTTTAATTGAAAAAATTCCTATTTTATTCCCAAAACAAAGGTTTAAAATTTGATCTTTTAATTATTTTTATTTTTCTTAATTTAGTATTTTAATCAAATTTATAATTTTTTTTGACTATTTTTGGTCATATGAAAAGCATATGCCTAATAGGTAGACTATTAAAAATATCCTCAAATAGTTAGACTTATGCTTCCTAACGTGATAAAAACTGTCGGACAATTATACAAATTTTGACAAAAAAATTAAGAAAAAATTTAAAAATTTAAATTTAAGATTAAAAGAAAAAAATTATAAAAGTAAAATAATTATGATAGAAAAATTTCATTAGTAACATTAAATGTCTAGAGCATGAGAACAGGCTGTGAGCCATGTGCTTTGCACCTAAGAATTGGAAAATTTTCGCCCCGCAAGGGGTGGCCAAGTTGGTGGGTAGGAATCCCGGTGACTGCAAGGTCCTAAGTTCGAATCATGCCAACGCCTTCTTGGTCGAGCTTGTTACACGGGGTTTACCCAGTGTAGTTTACCTGGCTGGTGTGGTTTGCAAGCTATTGCACTGCCCCTGGGGTTTACCGGAGCGCACTCAAGAAGCGAGCGGCGGTTCCCCGTCATAAAAAAAAAAAAAAAAAAAAAAAAAAAAGAATTGGAAAATTTTCTTCCAGGTTTATTAGTATTTTAATATGTTTTGAAAATGTCCAACCTTCATAATCCTTCAATTTTTTTTTGAAAATGTATATACACACACAATATGGATACTGACATTAAATTTTAAAAGAAGAAGGAAAAAAAAAAAAGGAAAAAAGAAAAAAGGGAAAGGGACAAGAAATTGTTTGTTACAAATTCAACGGGTCCTCATTTATTCATAATTGTAGTGCTAGGCATAATAAATATTTATTAATTTTGGAATATTAAATCATCCTCTATTTTAATAAAAGTCTTAATCTTTTAATATTTATTAATTTTATTAGTATTTTAATGTTTTATGAATTTTATATTATTATTAGAAATTCCAACTATATAGTATTGGGATCAAATACAAGCAATTTTACGAATGAAATTAAACAAAAAGAAATAGGATACACAAAGATATATATAGCTCGATTAAAAGACCTACATCTACTGTTGCATTAGGATTGTATTTCTTACACTCACAATTAGGATTTACAAGTTTCAAGAGTAATTATAAGAAGAGCCAAAAAGTGAAATAAACATCATACAAATGATAGACGTCTACCGAAAGTGATAGGACAAACAAGAGTTCTTGATAACTATGAGACTTCACATACTCAACATATAGATTTCATATTCATAGTTTATCAAACTTGGATAGATGATCATGTCTAGATTAATTATAGGAGTGTTTAATGATATCGTGATTTTATTATATATAAATATGTGAGAAATTTTATTATAGTATGAGGCTCGTTTTAATATTGAGATTGTCATAAGTTCTTATAAAATAGCTTCAAAATTTGTGTAAGAACCAACAAATGGAGTAATAACATATATTGACTTAAGACATCCTATTCTGATATTATGTTGGATTATAACCACAATTTTAAGTTCAAGTTTGTCTTATTATTGTTCACATATTATGTGATACACCAAATTGACAAAGGTGATCTTGTGATTTATAAAGTTTAGGGCCTTATTTAGGTACTTAAATATTTGAGAGATCTATTGTGCAATTAATTTATTAAATTATTTATTTTATATACTTTGAAGCCTAAGCGATATAATTGAAGAGATAGTTTAATGCCTCTGTGGTATTTTGAGAAATGGGCATTAAAAAGATCCGAACATAGAGGTTTTGAAATTTGAGAAATTGTGTTGTTGATTGCAATTAAGGTTAGTGATATTTATTTTTATTCTTTAGTTTAGAATTATATGTTTAATTAATTAGGTTTTTAGAATTTAATAAGTTTAAGAGGCAATTAAGTTGTCAAGACGTCGTAGCTAAGTTGGTAGCAGCCTCACTTATAACCTATTTCTCAAAAAAAAAAAAAAAAAAAAGCAATTAAGTTTACGATTATATTTATTTAAGTTTCTAAATTTTTATATTAAGCTATGAATATAGTTTTCCGATTTTAAATTTCAATAAAAAGATCTTAGTTTTTTTTAAAAAAAATTTAAAGTTTAATTAAAAGATTTTAATTTCTCGAGTTAGGGGAACATGTTCCAAATTTATAAGATCCGAACTCATTGAACAAGGTGAAAAAGCTCCATTGTTATAAGTTCCGGCCTTCCTAGCGGGATAAACAGCTAGGATCGATTTGGATTAAACTAACGAATGACTATACTTGCTTGAGCCAATTGAAAAAGAGTAATAACAAATATGATTTGGGATTCTTATCCTTTTGTTCTGTTTTGAAAGTATATATGACAAGTTTTGATTTTTCAATTTAAGAGAAAAAATATATTTGTTAAATGATTTTATTTTTTATGTTTGAATGTTTTCTGATACTTTTATAATTTTTGAATAAGACCTTAAATGGCCAAATGTTTTTTCTGAAGAGAGTCGAACTGCTTATTGGGCTTTATAAAGCTCATACCACCAATGTTTAAATATTTTTGCAGGTTTTAATAGATTGATGAGAACATCTTGTGCTTTTGGATTACTTTAGCTGGTAGGTTGAAGTTATGAGCCATAGTTTTTTATTTGATGTAATTAGAAAAGTAATTATTGTAAGATATTGTTCATGTGAGTTATGTAAGTTTTTGTAATATTAGACTTCATATATTTTGGTTAGGGAAATTTTTTGGGATACTTATTGGATATAGTATTGTGACTTTGCATTCTTTGAGTGAAAACTTAGAGAACGACTCTAATATACTTTAATTTTAAAATAAATAATTTCTATTAAAAATTATTATTCTATTTTAAAAAAAATAATATCTAAAATATAGATTTGTGGCCCCTTCCGGTCTCTAGACGGCTCTGGTTGGACCCAAAGATGATTGCAAATTTAGAAATGAAAATATATATTAAATTTAGCATTAATATATATATATATATATATTAGTGTTTATCTTCTTATGTTCAGACAACAATTGACCACCAAACTAAAAGAAATGAACAAAAAATGGCTTGTTGCAAAGTCAAAAGTCACTAATTTCTCCAGAATACTGTAATCAAGGAAACTTGGCGTGGCGTGCACATGGGAGTCTTAATTGCTTCATCAAGACATGTGAGATTCCTAAATATATTAATCCCATCGATGTGTTATTGTTAATATATATATATATATATATATATAATATATATATAGATTAATTGCAAACACAATCATTAATATTTTTCTTGCATCTTTTGAAAGAAGTTAATATATCACAAACACATCTTTGAACTGCGCGCAGAACTGAAACAATGGAGGGACAGGCGGAAAAGATCAAGATCTACTCGAGTTATCCAGTCCTTGTAGATCTTATGAAGCTAAGGGAAGATGATTCACGCATAACTTCAGCTATGAAGGATCAGATTCAGATCCTTGAACAAGGGCTACAATTTCTGGTGATCTATACAGAGATGTTGTCATTACTTGAGGAAGGAGAACAGCCCAAGGGGAAGTATCTGAACTATGGTGAAATGTCTCGTATTAACACAACACTAAAGAAAAAGGGGCTTTCAAAAATTGGAATTATTGCAATTGAAAGCGGAGAATTCAAAGATTGGGATACATTTACTTCTGAGTTTCTTGATGAGATCAATAGCTACAAGCCATCCGTCAGGGAAGACTTTTCTTTCTTTTCTGAAGGCTTGTACAACGGCTACTCGTATACTGATGATTTCTTATTGAAAATCATGAGGTATGTTGATATGTCCATGGAAAATATTTTGCAGCTAAAATTAGGTGATATAATCCCTGATCATGAAAAGATGAAATTTGAATCCCTAAGAGAGAAGCTGAACACTTTCAGGATAGTTTTCGATTACGTGAAAGAATTCAACACCTCCTGTTGGGATTTTAAAGTTGCTCTTAATGTTTGGGTTTGGAATGCATGTTATTTATGCCTCTTCTACTGGGTCCTAGATGAAACCATGGCTCCTAAACGAAATGTAATGCTATCAAAGTTGTACAGGAATTTCGATTTTCCTCATCCAAAGGTCACACAATATTGCCTTAATCACCTCAAGAATGATAATATACCTGTAGAAGAACGTTGCAAAGTTGGTGATGTTGTTTCTCCGGATATCACAAGAATGTGTCTATCATACCTACAAGTCACAAAGCCTTCAGCAGATAAACGTCATGAAGCTTTTGCAACTATTTTTAGATTTATGGAATCACTCCATGGGGATTTGAGGGCATATCTTCCCAAGGATTCCATTGAAATGCTTCGGGAATCAATGATATTCTTGATAACATTTGTGATGGAGCCACCAACAGCAGACGAAAGTGGGGGAAAATTAGTGTTGACCAAAATTCAAGATGCTCTCAAGGAAGCTTCAACTCTCATTATCTCACTTGGTTCCGGTGAAAAGGATGAAGTAGGCATTGTCAAGGCAACAAACTTCCTTCTTCATGATTTCTTCGAAATAGTTATCACAATCAAATCAGAGGTCAGAAAAACATATTCTCTTATATTTCTTGATCCATCTTTTAATTTTCCAAGATTTGATGTGCTCAATTTGTTTGATTCAATCATAAAAAAAATAAGAGAATCTTCCTCCCGCTTTCCAAGCCACCCAATTTTGACATTTAGGAAGGGATTAGTGGTTCTAATGGATTTACTTAAAGAGTCGAATTTGAAAGATAATTTTGTGCTAGAGTTGCAAAATGAACACATAGGGTTGAAAGATCTTTGGACACGAATTGCTAATGTGGTGCATCAAGTTGATACAATGATTACATATGAGGATGGGCTTGGGCTTGATACATTTTTTCTTCTTAGTCTCCAAGAAGAAATTAGGCATCTTTTGTCAAAGGTCAAGAGAATCAAAGATAAGCATATGCAAGACTCTAATGCATGCAGAATTGGAATGAATCCAAATCACATAGTTCCTTTAAAATCGGATGTGCATGAAATCGATGAAGTTGTTGTTGGTTTTGAGGGTAAGGCAAAGGAGATAAGTGATTGGCTTACCTCCGGATCGAAAAATCTTGATATTATATCAATCATTGGTATGGCAGGATTGGGAAAGACTACTTTAGCAAAGAAAGTTTTTAATGATCCTTTAGTTAAGCGTTATTTTACCACATGTGCATGGTGTACTGTTTCTCAATCATATGACCCTAAAAAGTTATTGGTTGACATTCTAGAAGATGTGACTGAGGTAAATGATAGTTTGGCAGAAATGGAGAAAGATGATTTAGCAGACAAGCTTCGAAAATGTTTGAAGGGAAAAAAGTACCTTATAGTTATAGATGACATTTGGGATGTTGGAGCTTGGAACGAACTAAAGTTGTCATTTCCAGATGATGAAAACTATAGTCGTATTTTGTTTACAAGTAGAATCCATAAGGTTGTTTTGGATGCCAAGTCAGATAGCTTTCCTTATCCTCTAAGTCAACTCTCTAATCTAGAAAGTTGGGAGCTCTTAGAAAGGAGGCTATTTAAGGGCAAAGATATTTGCCCAAGGAACTTAGTTCAAGTTGGCATGCAAATAGCAATTGATTGTAACGGGGTGCCTTTGGCAGTTGTATTAGTTGCAGGGCTCTTGAAGAAAGAAATTGATAATTTGAATTGGTGGAAACAAATTGGAGGAAGTCTAGATTCAAGAATTGCTAAAGAAGGTTGTGACCACATACTTGAACTAAGTTACAAGCATTTATCAGAACCTTTAAAAGTCTGCTTTCTTTACTTGGGATTATTTGAAGAAGATAAAGTGATTCAAGTACAAAAATTGATTAATTTATGGGTCTCAGGAGGGTTTATACAAATGAAAAAGATGAAAGATGTTGAGAATGTTGCCAAGGAGTATGTGATGGATCTCATTGGTAGAAGTCTACTAATTGTCAGCACTAAAAGCTCCAGAGGTGGGGTAAAGGCTTGTCGTATTCATGATCTTTTGCGAGAATTTTGCCCGACAAAGAGCAAAGAAGAACATTTTTTCAAGTTGTTACACGGGAAAAATATTTCTCACCCTACCATGGATGAGCATTATCGTGTGTCTATTCAATCTCAACATTGGAAGCATTTTCTTGTCCGTAAATCATCTCCACTCCATTCAATACACATTTGTTCAACTGGTACTTCTCATGCATTCAGTGTAAGCCCTAACTCATTTTGCAATGCAAGATTTCTCAATGTGTTAGATTTGGAAGAAGTCGAGTTTGAAGGAGATTTTCCGGAAGAAATAACAACATTGATATTCTTGAGATATTTGGCAATTTGGTGCACTACCAAATTTATTCCTACAACAATAGCGAGGCTTGTGAAACTAGAAATACTTCGCATTACAAGAAAGGAAATATTTATTTTGCCTGCTGAAATTTTGCGAATGGAAAACTTGAGGCATGTCCACATTGGGAAGTTCTTTCCTCATGTCTTGTTTGGTACTATAGTCCCAATGAAGAATATACACTCTTTCTCTACTCCATGCCTTACTTATGGGAAAGCAACAGAAACCTTCTTGAGTAAGTTACGGACAATTGAGAAACTCAAATGCCAATTTAGTTCGTACCAACACAACCATATGGTAAAACTAGATTTTTTGAATCAACTTGAATCATTGAACATGAACCATGACGGACACCCAAGGCCACACAGGTTTGTATTCTCCTTGCCCACAAATATAAAGAAATTGACAATGTCAAACTTTGGCCTACCATGGAATGAAATATCAAGAATTGCTGAACTACCAAATCTTGAGGTGCTTAAACTATTGGTGAAGGCTTTCATCGGAAAAGTTTGGAATGTGGAAGAAGATCAGGAGTTTAAAAAGTTGAAATTCTTGAAGCTTCAAGGATTAAATGTTCAGAAATGGAGTGCATCTTATGAGAACTTCCCTTCCCTTGAGCAGATAGTTGTTGAACAATGTCATCAACTTGAGGAAATCCCAACTGAATTTGTTGAAATTTCAACTCTACAAAATATTCATATCCGACGTTGTCGCTCTTCTGTTGTCAAGTCAGCCAAAGAAATAGAGGATCAACAAATTGAATTAGGAACCTTCAACTTCAAAATGCAAGCTGTTCAGATTTTTGCAGAGACGTTGTTTGGATGAAGCAGATTTTGTCATCAAGAATTATAGGTAATGTGCTCCTTTTCTTTAAGGCTCAAATTCTGTCAACATATCCAGTATATATAAATCTCTTTATTAATTAATTTCTCAATGATGCCTTTGTTTAATGAAGGTATTGGAACTGCAGAAGTGAGACTACCAAGGACCATATTGCATGTGTGTGTGTGGTGGTCAATTACTACAACAATGTGTTCTTTATTCTGTGTTGTATTGCCTTTGTTATGTTCATTGAAATTGACAGAATCCTTAAATTTCCATTATGCTTTGTAAAGTACTATTTTTCTTATACACTTCAATGTTTTGTCTTTCACTTTGTTCTATTAACACTTGCAAAGGTACACTGCTGCAAATTATTAAGCCTTTCAATTTTCTTTTTATTTTTTATTAATAATTTTGCCCCAAGAAATTATGTCTACCATCAGCACAAGAATTATCACTTGCTTTAACTGCGAAGAATTTATTATGGTTAATTTAATATTAGTAATTTTGGAATTATATTAAGTTGTGAATATAGTTTAAATAAAATAAAAATGATTAATTGTTTTATACGAATTTAGAACAAAATCTTTGAAGACACTTATTTTTTAACCAAGGACGATAAATTATATGTAATTTAATATATTAAATTTCTATCAGAAGTAAAGAAAATGTTACAATATTGATTATTAATACATAACAAGTTGTATATAGATATATTAACAAAGAGAAAAGCAAATGCAGCCCTGCAGGCCCTCGCATCTCCCATGGTAATGGCCTTCGCTACGGCACGTACCAAAGCAGTCTGCATTTTTCATGCATATCCCTTTGAAATTCTTGCTTTTAAAAGGGCATATTTTAGTAGGTTGTGCCATGCCTCCTTTACCTTTGTGCCAAAAAATAATAATAATAATAATAAAAGAAATGAAAAAAAAAAACAATAAATTCACATTAATTTTTAATGCCACAAATAAAATAAAAATATGAATGTCATGATAAGTAAAAGGAAATAGAGGGAGTAAAAAAAAAGATGTAGAATCTCATACTTGACATCATTATGAGGAAGACAAAAAGAAAGGTTCCAATGAATAATTTCTTCTCCATCTTTTACTTTTGCTTCCCAATTTCTTGAACTTGATCAAATGATTGAGAAAATATGAATTGGAGAATTGTTACATATATATAGATTTTTAGAATGATCTACATATATATATATATATATTCATATTGATGGTGTATCGCCTGGTTCGCAATCACGCATTCTATATTAGTATATGTTTATTAATTAAATATTTGAGTGAAACATAATTTTTATAGAGTTCATTGTCAATAAGATACTTTGAAAAATTTTATTGGTTTCTTATATTTGAGGGTAAAATTCCGTGTTGTATGTAACTAAAAACAGGTATTATTTATCTATATAAATCATCATCAGAATTCATATTAACATGAAATAATAATCTAATCAAAGGACTATCTATCACACTCCAAATTTGGATTGTAACACAACCGTACTCTCAAGGTTTCCCAAAAAACATCTCTTATCCTTTGCTATCAATTTTTTTTTTTCAACGAGAAATAATCAATAATCAATCAACTAGAATTTATGAATCTCAAATTAAATATTCTCAAAACAATCTCAAATGACAAAATGAATTATCCTTCAAATATGAATAATAAGATTAGGGACGCAACCCTAAATTATCAAAAGAATCAAAACTAAATCCAAAAGAAAATTATGTCTCTAACTAGGAATGAATAAACCAACAACTCAAATTTCCAAAATCGAGTTCCTCATATATCCTCTTATCACTACAAGAAATTTCAGAATTTGTGACGGCCAAATTCGTCGCAAATCACGATTTGCGATAGAATTGACCGTCACAAAAAACCCGTCTCTATTTGCAACGAATTTACAACGGTCAAGACGGTCGCTATTTGCGACGGAATAGCGACGGATTTGTGACGGTCCTAGCCATCACTATTTGCAAACAATTTACAAGGGTCCTAACCATCATTTTTAATTTAATAATTTTATAAAATTATTTATTAAATACCTCAAAAATTATTTAAATATATATAAAAAAAAAATCCATTTATTCCTAACTAAATTAAAACATAAATAAAACATTTCACATTCTAAAATGTCATTATACTAACAATATATAAATTTCATACAACAAATCATTCTAAAATGTCATTGTACTAATAATACAAAAATTTGCAAACTTCTCCCTAATCCCAAGTAAGATGATCGTAATCTTCTTCGACAAATCTTCTCCCAGTTCCTTCGTATCAATACACTATCATGTTTTTCCCATTGAAAAGTCAGTGTCTTCAAGAAGCAGTACTGATCAACCTGCACAACCCATTCGCCTGGGCAAAGTGAACGGTAGTATTTTGCAAACTTCTCACACTCAGGAGCATCATCACCCTTAGCAGCAATGCACCTGAGAAATTAGCAAAATAAGGATTAGAGCTTAAATGCAATCGATGGCCAATACAAGTTAAAAAGTTGCTTAACTCACCTATGGTACTCAGTATAACTAGAGAATATCAATATAATCGAATATATAATCACCTAGAAGTATGTTTCTCAAGGTCAGTACAGAGAATGGATGAAAATATAGTGGAAGGAAGTAGCTGACCAGCATGTGTCCAAAGCAAAACCAATCAATTGACACATATTCAAAACTGCTCATGATTCAGATAAACTTAGAAAAGAAGACTGCATAAGTATGCTGTGGTAACTCTAGTAGTTTCAGGCAACATATCTATCTGCTAAAACCAGAGCTGCACAAGCTAACATGCAAAAGGTGTTTGATGATTCAATACATTTCTTGAATCAAATACAATACCTATAACTACTATTGACAACAACCAAAAAGACATTCATCACTTGAAGAGAACCAAAAGGAATATCATAGGAGATTCAAATTAACATTAAAACAGGGGAATTGACCATAATAGCTACTGGAAATTTCATTAAAACAGAGGAATAGTGAACTGAATTTTCTGGAAATAAAGACATACACTTATACAGCTACTGTATTGCTGGAAACAACAGTTATAAAAGCTATACATATATTCTGCAAGCTTACTGCTACTGAAATTGATACAAAGAACTAAACAAAACCTGCAAGGGCTACTGAGCGAAATATTACAAACAAGCAAAAATTCAGCATGCCAATAAGAACTGAACTGGACAAAAATCTCAAATTGAAATGCATTATACAAACTTATATCTATATCTATATACCACTGAAAATTAGAAACAATAAAGGAATAATATATATAGCTAATGTATCTATACATACTAAATGCCATGCAAAGACGAAAAGAACATGTACTACCTACTGGAAATGAAAATGCACTACATATATATCTATTCATAAAGTCAATTACATGCATGCAACCTACACTAAAGTGGAAGATAGCTAAAATGTATATGCAAATCATGTAAGAATCCTGCAAATGGATATTACACTAGAACCATGCAACTATACATACATACCGAAAACTTCAAATTATCCATGCAAGACATGCAAAAAACTATATACAAAAACCATGCAAATCATACACACTACTCAAATAGAAAAGAAATAACTAGCTATCATGCAAAATACCTATATGCCATAAAAGCCAAGCAAAAATACAAGATAAAACAAATCATGCTAATAACTACTGGAACTGAAAAAAAAATTATATATACATTCATATATATACTTATGGCATGAAAAGTTAAATACATGCATGCAAGATACTAAAGTGAAAGATGAATCACTATTATACATATATACACATCATGTAAAGACATGCAAAATAAGACTTCAAAGTTAATGCCTCCAATAAATAAGACTTCTACCATGAATGAGCCAAAATGCTAAGTTGATTGCTAGAAAGCACTAAAATATTACAAAAAGAAAGCTGCTGGAGTAAAGCTAGATTGTACCACCATAATGTCTTCAACTATTAACAGTAAAACTAATTGAAGGTCTGCACAAGCTAACCTTGGTCCACAACAAGTTGCAAGAGATGAAACCCTGGAATTGCTCAGAGGTAGTGCACCTTTCGATTCCAGCTCACTTATAATCCCTTGTACAACTTAATATTCATGTTCAAAATCATTTCAATATCAAATCTGTAGTTTGAACTTAAAACAATAACTTAGCTAGAATTAAATGTGGTAATTATCACCTTTCGAAAATCACGAGATTGCGCAGAATCAAAAATTGGCCAAACCTTATCAAAGTCCAAAAAAAATTCACTCACATAAGGAATTTGTTTATGTAAAAAAAAAAACAGAGATCGAGAGCAAATGGAATTTAAAATTCAAACATATAACAACAACAACACAGACAAAAAGAGTTAAAAGTACTTTTTCCGATTGAATTGGCCCTCTAAGAGACGACAATATGAAGTAGAGAAGCTGTTCTCCTAATTTAGGGTTGGAAGGCCGAAAAGTCCAACTCGAGGAGTACCGTTGTTTGCTCCGACTCCGATGATCGCCGGATCCAACCCTAACAACAAACAGTTAGTGTACATTGCACTCTCCAGCTCTATCTCTCTAACACTAGAAGAAGAAGAAGAAGAAGAAGAAGAAGAGGAAGGAGGAGGGGCGGCGGGGGGGGAAAAAAAAAAAAACCAGGCGCGGGGGGGGAAAGGAAAGGATTGAAGGAAAATTATGATATACTACTACTTGTTGTAAAATTATTATAATTATAACATAATAAGATAAAACAATAGAATCAAAATAACAATCAAACTTGTATATTCCTTGTTGTTCACAAAATATACAAAACTACCTTCTATTTATAGGGATAACATATATGTAACATATATACACATATACATACAGTTATGTATATATATATAACTTTCCATTATTCATATGAAGATAGTGGAGTTGGTGGAATCTTTAAAGCAATGGACATTAGAGGTTATGAAGATAGTGGAGGTAGTGAAAGTAGTGGAAGTAGGGACATACAAATATTCATAAAACCCCCCTTTTTTTGGATGTCCATTGTACAAGGAATATGCCTCATTAAAACCTTACTAGAGAAAAACCCAGTGGGAAAAAACCCTAGTGAAGGAAAAAGAGTACATCGTTCCTTGTACACTCCCCCCGATCATTACATAATATCTTTCAACCGACGCATTCCAATATTACGAACCAATCTTTCAAATATTGAAGTCGGTAATGCCTTTGTGAACAAGTCGCCAAATTGTTACTTGAACGGATCGTTGTACATCAATATCACCATTTTTGAAGATCATGCGTGAAGAAGAATTTTGGTGAAATATGCTTTGTACGATCTTGTTTGATATACCCCTCCCTAATTGAGCTATACATGCAGATTATCTTCATAAATTATTGTCGAAATTCTTTGCTCGAAGATAAACCACATGTCTCTCGGATGTGTTGAGACATGGATCTTAACTACACACATTCACGACTTGCTTCATGGATTGCTATAATCTCTGCATGATTTGAAGATGTAGCGGCAAGTGTCGCTTTGTGTACGCGCATGAAATAGCGGGTTCCTCCACATGTAAAAACATAGCCTGTTTGAGATTTTGCTTTATGTGGATCGGATAAGTAACCAAAGATCGACATAACCAACAAGTTGTGGTTTAGTACTATTGACATATAATAATCCCATATCAATTGTACCTTGGAGGTATCGAAAAACATGTTTAATTCCATTCCAATGTCTTCTAGTTGGACATGAACTAAACCTTGCTAATAAATTAACGGCGAAAAGCTATATCGGGCCTTGTATTGTTAGCAAGATACATTAGTGCACCTATTGCACTAAGATATGGTACTTCAGGACCAAGAACTTCTTCATTATCCTCACAAGGTCGAAAAATGTCCTTTTTACATCAAGTGATCGAACAACCATCGGGGTACTCAATGGATGTGCTTTGTCCATGTAAAATGTTTTAAGGACTTTTTCAGTATAATTTGATTGATGAACAAAAATTCCACTTTCATCTTTCAAGTGCTCAACGCAAGCCGAGACAAAATTTTGTTTTTCCGAGATCTTTCATCTCAAATTCTTTCTTCAAAGAATCCATTGCCTTTAAAATTTCTTCGGGAGTTCCAATAATATTTAAATCATCAACATAGACAACAATTATAGCAAATCCTAAATTTTCTTTTTAATAAATACACATGGACAAATTTGGTTATTTTGATAACCTTCTTTCAATAAATATTCACTAAGACGATTGTACCACATTCTTCCAGGTTTTTTAAACCATACAAAGATCTTTGTAATTTTATTGAATATAACTCTCGAGAATTTGATTTATATGCTTCGGCATTCTAAAACTCCTTCAGGGATTTTCATATAGATATCACTATCAAGTGAGCCATATAAATAGGTCTAACTACATCCATAAGATGCATATCAAGTTTCTCATTAGTTGCCGGACTAAGGAGATAACGAAAAGTAATTGCATCCACCACAGGAGAATAAGTGACCTCATAATCAATTCCCGGTCTTTGAGAAAAACCTTGTGCAACAAGGCGTGCTTTATATCTCACAATTTCATTTTTCTCATTTCTTTTCCGCACAAATACCCATTTATACCCTACGGGTTTGACATTTTCAGTGTCCGGATTATGGGTCCAAAAACTTCACGTTTTGCAAGTGAGTTTAATTCTTCTTGAATTGCATCTTTCCATTTCAACCAATCTCTTCTAAGTCTACATTCATCAACAGATGTAGGCTCATTATAATCATTTCCATTCATAACAGTTGATGCTACATTATATACAAAAACACTATCGATAGTTATTTCTTCTCGGTTCAATCGTTTCCCCGTTAAGACATAATTTATTGAGATCTCATCATTCTCTATTTTTCCAATATTTTCAGCTTCTTCAGGTACCCGAACTTCTTCCGGATTTCTTTCATTTATTATGTCTCTTGATTCTTCTAGAGTATCAATCTCGGGCTCATTATTAACATTTGCTCCCTTCCTTTTACGAGGATTTTTATCTTTTGAACCAATTGGTCTACCACGTTCGACGTGCTATAGACTCATTTGCTATTTCATTCTCAGATTTTCCTATTGGGATTTCAATCCGTATAGGAGCATTTTCAGCCGGTATATGTGACTTAGTCACTCTCTTTAGATCGGTAAATGCATCGGGTTGATTTGCTATACTTTGCAAGTGTATTATCTTTTGAACTTCGAGTTCACATTGATTTGTACGAGTATCAAGATGTTGCAAAGTATTCCATGTAATATTTTTACCAGGCTTTTTTTTTTTTTCCCCCCCTATCCCGGAACATTGATTCATCAAAATGACAATCGGCAAATCGTGCCGTAAAAAGGATCTCCCGTCATAGGTTCAAGATATTTTATAATAGAAGGAGAATCAAAACCAACATATATTCCCAATCTTCTTTGTGGTCCCATTTTTGTGCGTTGTGGTGCAGCTATAGGAACATATACCGCACATCCAAAAATTCTAAAATGGGAAATATTTGGCTCCCGACCATAAGCCAATTGTAATGGGGAATATTTATGATAACTTGTTGGTCTAACACCACAAGTGCTGTTGCATGCAAAATTGCATGTCCCCAAGTCGAAACAGGTAGTTTAGTTCTCATAAGTATAGGTCTAGCTATCAATTGAAGTCTTTTAATAAATGACTCGGCTAACCCCATTTTTGTGTGAACATGAGCTACGGGGATGTTCAACACTTATACCAATTGATTGACAATAATCATTGAAAGTTCGAGATGAAAATTCACCGGATTATCCGGCGTATTGATTTAATTGTATAATCTGGAAATTGTGCTCGTAGTCTAATAATTTGAGCAAGTAATCTGAAAGCGCCAAGTTCCGAGTTGATAATAAACTTACATGAGACCATCTACTGGATGCGTCTATTAGAACCATAAAATATCGAAATGGTCCACATGAAGGGTGGATTGGTCCACATATATCACCCCGATTTTTTTTAAAAAATGCTGGAGATTCAATTCCAACTTTAACCGGTGATGTCTTAATAATCAATTTTCCTTGAGAACAAGCGGCAACAAGAAAATTCTTTTGATTGAAAAATCTTAAGGTTTTTCAATGAGTGCCCATGCGAATTTTCAATAATTTTTCGCATCATACTTGAACCGGGATGGCCTAACCGATCATGCCAAATAGTAAATGTTTTTGAATCAATAAACTTCGGGTTTTGAATGTATTTCAATTGCATTTATTCTTGTGTAGTACAAGCCAGGAGAAAACATATTTAATTTTTCCAATACTATTTTCTTACCCGAAACAATGCTTGTAATATGAAGGTACTCATCATTTCCTTCATTTATAGTCTCCACATGATATCCGTTAAGACGAATATCTTTAAAACTTAACAAATTTCTTTGAGACTTTGATGAGAATAAAGCATTGTTTATATTCAACTTTGTTTCATTGGGTAACATTAGAATTGCTCTTCCGGCCTTCAATTATTCTTGTACTACCCGAAATTGTAGTAACATATGCATCACTCATCTTTAGTGCAATGAAATATTTTTTATTTTGAAGAATAGTATGAGTAGTTGCACTATCGAGAAGACATATATCTTCATCCATATTCTTCAAAAAAGTAAAAAATAAAAATATTATAATTAAAGAATAAGAAGATAAATGAAACACAAGGAATAATAATAATAATAACATAGCAAAATCATGAAGCAAAATCATTTGTTTATTTCTAAACCAACAACCTCTTCTTTTTCATAAATATAATACATGTTACTTTAGATTTTTTTAGTCTCTAATAAATATAATACATGTTACTTTAAATTCTTTTAGTTTCTAATAGATATAATACATGTTACTTTAAATTCTTTTAATCTCTAATAAATATAATACATGTTACTTTAGATTCTTTTAGTCTCTAATAAATATAATACATGTTACTTTAAATTCTTTTAGTTTCTAATAAATATAATACATGTTATTTTAAATTTGTTTTTTAAGAAAGTTGTATATATATTAAGTATATATATGTTATTCATGTTATATTTTGGACTATGTGAAATTTAAAAAATGAACAAAAGTACAACTCATGAAAATAACAACAATTATTCTTGAAAGCACGAAATAACAATACTTGAAAACCAATAACAAGTCTTGAAAACTAAACAACAATTATTCTTGAAATGTAAACAACAATACTTGAAAAACAAATCATACTAGGCCAAATGGATTTATGTATTCTCCGTCACTCAGAATATCGGTATTTTATTGCGGATCGAAAAAATCCGACACATCTAAGTGTGTAGTATCGATAGGATCATTGTCAAGATCATCAAAGAAACTTGCAAAATTTGTTTCCACACCTTTTCCTTTTTCTTGCAATGAAGCTTGATAAAGATCAATAAGGTGTTTTGCAGACGACAAGTTCTTGACCAATGTCCTTTCATCCCTGGCGAAAACATGAAGTTTCATAATTTTTAACAATATTTTTATGTCCACTTGTGTCTACTTGTTTGTCCTCTTTATTATTCCATTTTTTATGGAAAGTAGACACATATTTATTATTACGACCACGTCCACGGCCACGACCACGTCCACGGCCTCGACCGTAACCACGACCTCGTCCTCTTCCATTATTATTCATCATAGTCACATTCCTTCGGGAATGGGCAGAGCATGGGGACGAGTTTCATGATTTTTTAACAATAACTCGTTATTTTGTTCAGCCACAAGAAGGCATGAGATTAACTGTAGTATTTTGTAAAACCTTTTTCTCGATATTGCCGCGCAGAGCACATTCGAGGCATGAAAAGTAGAGAAAGTTTTCTCTAACATATCATTGTCATTTACATCTTCTCCACATAATTTTAGTTTAGAACTTATACGGAACATAGCGGAGTTATACTCACTAACGATTTAAAATCTTGCAAACGCAAGTGCAACCATTCATAACGAGCCTTTGGAAGAATAACGTTTTTTGGTGGTCATACCTTTCCTTTAGATTTTTCCAAAGAACAAGTGGATCTTTTATCGTTAGGTATTCGGACTTTAGTCCTTCATGAAGATGGTGACGAAGGAATATCATCGCCTTTGCGCGATTTTGCATTGATGCAATATTTCCTTCTTATGGTGTCTCCAAGACCCATAGCATCAAGATGAATTTCAGCATCTAGTATCCATGACAAATAGTTCTTTCCGGAAATATCAAGAGCAACAAATTCGAGTTTTGAGAGATTCGACATGATAGAGAATAACGTACCTTGATAGAAAATATCACAAAACAATTCTCTCCCGAAGAGCAAACTCGTGCCGATAACGTGTTGTAAAATTATTATAATTATAACATAATAAGATAAGAACAATATGAATCAAAATAACAATCAAACTTGTATATTCCTTGTTGTTCACAAAATATACAAAACTACCTTCTATTTATAGGGATAACATATATGTAACATATATACACATATACATACAAGTTATGTATATATATATAACTTTCCATTATTCATATGAAGATAGTGGAGTTGGTGGAATCTTTAAAGCAATGGACATTAGAGGTTATGAAGATAGTGGAGGTAGTGAAAGTAGTGGAAGTAGGGACATACAAATATTCATAAAACTACTTATATTTTTAATAAAATTTAAGATATGCTATTTAAATTTTAATTTAAATCAAATCAAAATACTTGGAAAATTAAATTTATTGGAATTAATAAATAGAGATAATGATAATTATAAACACAATTTTTAAAAAAAAAACTAAAAATAAGTATTTTGTCCGAATATTTATTATTTGAATATGAATTGTTGGGTAAATATTAAAAATAGAATAGTAACTTCAAAAAACTATAGCATATATATATATATATGTATTTAGATTAATATATATATATATATATATATATATAAGTACTAATAACCTATTTTGTATTACATATATAATTTTAATACTCAAAAATTATAAATAAAGAATGAAAATATATGTTGCATTAAGTAAGAATGGTGTCAACTAATTGATCGTGCATGTCGGTTAATTTATAACAATTGGTATTATAGTGGATAAATGTACTATGAGAGCTAAAGTTATATCATATGTATGAGAGATATATCTAGAGACCTCAACATTCGCTGGTTAATGTTAGACTCGGACAAATTATGTTCAGTTGGAATGTGATATGATATATGGTAGATATTATAAGACACTCAAAGTCAATTTGATATAATAAAGACAATACTAAGTAATTAATTATATGTCACAGAGGGATATGCTTGTTTTTTAAATAATGTGTTAATGCTAATAAAAATTATTCCTCTAAATTGTTGTAAGTTGGATGTTTGCTAAGTAAGATTCCATCAATTTCCCTTTATTTTTATATATATTAAGTTAATATTAAAATAATGTTATATATTAAAATTTTCTCTTCATCATTCTCCCTCAAAATTTCAAACAAATACAAAATGTTCAAAATTTTCCCGTCAAAACTAGAATAAATAGAAATTAAACTTTTCCCTCCAACAATTTTTTTAAAATAAACTAAAACCTCATTTTAAAATTATATTATCTTTGCTATATTATTAGAATATCAAAATATAAATTATATTATCTTTGCTAATAAAATATATCAAATATTTACATCCTATCTTTTTGACTAATGCTACCAATAATCACATTAAAACAATCCAGAATCGATCACAAATTGCGACGGCTTAGGTGGCTGTCGCAAAATCGATTGCAAAATTTGTAACGACTAAAAATCGGTTGTAAAATTTGGTCGCAAATTGTGACGACTTAGGTGGTCGTCACAAAATTAGTCGCAAATTTATTAGTTATATAATTAATTTTGTTTTTTAGTTCAAGTTATTTTAAGGAATGTGATGAAAATTATTCCTCTGTAAGTTGTTATAAATGAGATGTCAACTAATTAGTAAAATTCCATCCATTTGATTTATTTATATATATATATATAAGTATTAAGTTAATATTAAACTAATATTATATATTAAATTTTTACATAACTCATTCTCCCTCCAAAGTCCAAAGTCCAAATAAATTCAAAATTTTTCAAAATTTTCCCACCAAAACCATAATGAATTGAAAACAAAGTTTTCCCTCTTACCAATTTTGAAATAAACTAAAACATCATTTTAAAATTACCCATTTTGAAATAAACTAAAACTCATTATATTTTTAAACTAAAATTAAATTAAAAAATAAAAATAATCACATATTTAAAATTTATAAATTTTCATAATATATTAAAATTTTATAATAGTCATTCTCCCTCCAAAGTCCAAACAAATCCCAAATTTTTAAAATTTCCCCACATTCTCTCGCCAAAAACTAAACCTCATTTTAAAATTTCACAAAAAAGAAAGTTTTCCCTCATACACATTTTGAACTAAATAAAAACCTCATTTTAAAATTATAATATATTTAATATATTATTAGAAAATTAAAATATAAAATATATTATCTTTGCTAACTAAATATACTTGCGACAAATTTGTGACGTCGCAATTTGCGACGGATGTGAGGCCGTCGCAAAAATCCATTGCAATTTGCGAAGGATCCGAGGCCGTCGCAAATATCCGTAGCAATTTGCGACAGATCCGAGGCCGTCGCAAATGTCCGTCACAATTTGTGACGGATCTAAGGCCGTAGCAAATGTCCTTCGCAATTTGCGACGAATTTGAGGCCGTCGCAAAAATCCGTCGCAATTTGCGACGGATCTAAAGCTGTCGCAAATTTGGTAGCAATTTGCGACGGATTTGAGGCCGTCGCAAATAAGAGTTTTTCTTGTAGTGTATTTAACATCACTATCATTTGTAAAAGGAATATTTAAAGGGAAGAGTTAAGTTAAAAAGCCCAATGAATAAATGGAATTTTATTTGAAAAACTTTAAAGTCATATTATATTCAAAATATCATATAATAGTGTCACAAATACTTAAAAAATATTTATAGAAGTCAAAGTATTAAAATAATTTTCAAAAGACAATCATAAACTTTCTTATTACATTACTTTCTTTCAAACATAATAGAATCAAATAGTTTATTTTTTTTAAGTTTCACTTTTCTTTTATGAGGCTCAAACAAATAGTCATTAGTTAGTTTTAATTGATATCGATCATAAGTGTTCATCCCGCTAGGGATACTAGAACTTATAACAATAGAATTTTTCCACCATGCTCAATGACTCCGAACTTATAATTCAAAACAGGTTTCTCTAACTTACTTCAAACTAACTTGAGTCAAAACTTAATTATTTTTTTCTTTTCTTACAGCAAACTAAATAAAATAAATAGGAAAAGTATCTCAGTAGTATCTTTTAGATTTCAAAATCCAAATTTAGTATCTTGAGTGATTTTCGTTCAAAGGTCGTCCAAAAGTCTCACTATATGTCCTTTAATCAATTTTTGTCATTAGGTCAAATTTTTGATAATTAGTCAACTCTTTTTTTACTGTTTTGAGTAGTGACATTTGTGTCTATTACTAAAAAAAATAAACCCAAAATTTTATAAAGGGTAATTTTATAATTTTAACTAAAATAAATCCTAAAACCTCTTATTTTTCTCATTTCCATTTCGCTTCATTTTTTTTTTTTTTTTTTAGGGAGTAGATAGCACAAGGCTTTACATCAGACGTCCTGATGAAGACGTCAAACTAAAATCAAGGGTTAACCCAACAGTTTGGGAGTTGGTAAGCGCACTCCTAAAGCTTCTTCTCAAGGCGGATGGTCGAGGGTTCGAATCCCCCCGAGGTGGTTAGCGCTACGTTAAAAAGTTCCGGGCCAAGCTCTCACCCTCGAACAAGAGTTGGACTCTGCAAGCGCACCCCGGACCGAATCTAGATTAGTCGGCCCGTGTGCATTCGGATACCGGATGCTTTAAAAAAAAAAACTAAAATCAAGCGTTTAACATGGGACTATTACATACTAAGCCCATGACTAAGCCGAAAATACAAAGCCCAACAAAAAAAACCTTATCTGATAAAATAAAATAAAAAAAGCCAAAAAACAAAACAATCATTAAATTTGATTCATTTTGACGTTATTTAACTACTTTTGTACCTTAAACGTTCAAAATGAATTCAAATAACATATTATTTCAAAGATTAAGTGTCGGAGATAAACAGTGTTTGAGGTCAACTTCAATGCAAGTTATACTAAACTTTGACTACTTTTGAAACAACACAATCATTAAATTTGATTCATTTTTATGTTATTTAACTACTTTTATGTCTTAAAAGTTGAAAATGAATTCAAATAATTTTTTATTTCAAAGATAAAGTATGAGTGAGGAAAAGTATTTAAGGTGAACTTCAATTCAAGTTCTACTCTAAACACTTTGAGACACTTTTTT